>CM050166.1:128565474-129165474 GCA_027410445.1 Discoglossus pictus
CAATAAAAGAGGGAACAGCTGACATACCAGTGTTTCATTTATATAATATTTGTATGATGTTTTGTGCCAGTGTTAAAAAAGATCTCACTTATATTTAAAATTAAACAACAAAATTACATAAGTGCAGCACACCTGGGGTCTAGAGTTAGGGAACTTTTCCTGTTCGCCCCTGCCAGCAGAGGCGTGCAGTGGCTATAGGACTAGTTTCAATTTGCATTTAGGATTAGGGTTAGACTTAGGGGTTAGGGTTAAGGTTAAGGGTGCACACAGCATATTTTTTTTACAGACGTTTTTAGTTAGTGAACTTCTATTCAAAAGCAAGGTCTTTACTAACTAAAAAGTCTGTAAAAAAAATATTCTGTGTGCATATATAGAGCCCTATTCAATTGGCCGAATTGCAATTTAATAAGGCTGTAGGTTCTGATTTGCCTCTCCTGCTGCTTCATCCTGGAGCAGGGGCGAATCTACCACTGGTACAGGTGGTGCAGTGCACCAGGTCCCTCCTCTGGAAGGGGCCAGTGCTGTGTATTTCTTTAATTGTTTTGCATTTAGTTGTAGTGTAGGGGTCACCAAACCCCCACCCTGGTCCATCCCACCACAACCCCCTGTGCCTTTTTGGCTGCAACCCCAGCCTGAAATTGGTGTGTGTCTGTATAAAAAAAGAGCATGGCTACTGATGCTCCAAGAGGTGGCAGTGTGGGGCAGTTCAGCATGCAGGGATGTGTATCAGGGAAGAAGATAAGAGCAAGGGCTTCAAAGTACAGGGGGCATTGGTTCTGTGAGATAGGGGTGGGTGCTATGTGAGGTGGGTGCTGAGAGGGGTTGGGTGCTGTGTACCGCACCACCTACATCACTTGTAGATCTGCCCCTGTTGCTACTGTGCTTTGGCATAATACTTTCTAGGTTTGTTGACTACATAGGGATCCAGGCAATTTCACCATCGAAATAAAATAGCAAAGTGTCTATTTGTACGTTAAGCAGTTTATTTAGTAGTATATAACGTATGGCATGGGTATTATTCTTACTCCATAACTTTATACTTATTCAAAGATAACTTTCAATTTATTGGGTGTTTAGCATATAAATGGAGGGAAATATATTCTCCCTAATTTCTATTATAGTTAAATACTTAGCAATTAGTTGACATTAAACAGATAAGTATATTGTTATTATAAACATAGTAAAGTGCTTGTGAGTCTCGTTGTCTTTCACTGAACTTGTTAGAATTAAGGAAGAGTACAGTATCAGTAGTCCAAAGGTATTATGCTGTACATACAAAAGCCAGGAGGGATCTGGCCAAGGTCGTAGAAAGCGAGGGGGGG
This sequence comes from Discoglossus pictus, assembly GCA_027410445.1. NCBI lineage: Eukaryota > Metazoa > Chordata > Amphibia > Anura > Alytidae > Discoglossus > Discoglossus pictus. The sequence continues at coordinate 128,566,797 of CM050166.1, forward strand.
GGTGAGGTGGATGAGGGGGACACATTTTCATCAACATTTCCCAATCCAGTAGTCTCCCCCTCACCTCTTGTGCCGTTGCTGCTGCATTCCCCTGAAAGTCAGGTCTCACGAGATCACTCAAGATAGTCTTGCGTGATCTTATGAGACCTGGCTTCAACATAAATTCAGCAGCCAAAGGGACAAGAGGCGTCGAGGAGACTACTGGGGAGTGATGGTTCCCTATTCTATACATGCCATAAACAAACCCTTGTGCCCAGCCAATGTGTCAATGTGCCAAGCCTATACCTATGTGCCAATGTGCCCAGCCTATATCTATGTGCCAATGTGCCACCCTATACTTTTGTGCCTATGTGCCAATGTGACCAGCATGTACCTATGTGCCCGGCCTATACCTACACTGGATATAAAAAGTCTACACACCCCTGTTAAAATGTCAGGTTTCTGTGCTGTAAAAAAATTAGACAAAGATAAATCTTTTCACAACTTTTTCCACTTTTAATGTGACCTATAAACTGTACAACTCAATTGAAAAACAAACTTAAATCTTTTAGGTAGAGGGAAGAAAAAATATAAAAATAAAATAATATGGTTGCATAAGTATGCGCACCTTTAAACTAATACTTTGTTGAAGCACCTTTTGATTTTATTACAGCACTCAGTCTTTTTGGGTATGAGTCTATCAGCATGGCACATTTTGACTTGGCAAGATTTGCCCACTCTTCTTTGCAAAACACTCCAAATCTGTCAGATTTGCGCAGACATCTACTGTGCACAGCCCTCTCCAGATCACCCCACAGATTTTCAATCGCATTCAGGTCTGGGCTCTGGCTGGGCCATTCCAAAACTTTAATCTTCTTCTGTTGAAGCCATTCCTTTGTTGATTTGGATGTATGCTTTGGTTCGTTGTCATGCTGAAAGATGAAGTTCCTCTTCATGTTCAGCTTCAGATGTGTTTTTGCAAAATGTAGCCTGGCTTGGATGTTTCTCTTTGAAAGAAAAGGCTTTCGACTTGCCACTCTACCCCATAGCGCAGACATATGAAGAATACGGGAGATTATTGTCACATGTACCACACAGCCAGTACTTGCCAGATATTCCTGCAGCTTCTTTAATGTTGCTGTAGGCCTCTTGGTAGCCTCCCAGACCAGTTTTCTTCTCATCTTTTCATCAATTTTGGAGGGAGCTCCAACTCTTGGTAATGTCACTGTTGTGCCATATTTTCTCCACTTGATGATGACTGTCTTCACTGTGTTCCATGGTATATCTAATGCCTTGGAAATTCTTTTGTACCCTTCTCCTTACTGATACCTTTTAACAATGAGATCCCTCTGATGCTTTGGAAGCTCTCTGTGGACCATGGCTTTTGCTGTGGGATGCGACTAAGAAAATTTCAGGAAAGACCAACTAGAGCAGCTGAACTTTATTTGGGGTTAATCAGAGGCACTTTAAATGATGGCAGGTGTATGCTGATTCCTATTTAACACGATTTGGAATGTGATTGCTTAATTCTGAACACAGCTACATCCCCAGTTATAAGAGGGTGTGCAGACTTATGCCACCACATTTTTTTCTTTTTATTTCGTCCCTCCACCTAAAAGATTTCAGTTTGTTTTTCAATTGAGTTGTACAGTTTATAGGTCACATTAAAGGTGGAAAAAGTTCTGAAATGATTTATCTTTGTCTCATTTTTTTACAGCACAGAAACCTGAAATTTTAACAGGGGTGTGTAGACTTTTTATATCCACTGTATTTGCAAATGTGCCCATCCTGTGCCAATGTGTCAATGTGCCCAGCCTGTGCCTAGGTGGCAATGTGCTTAGCCTATACCCATGTGCCAATGTGCCCCGTCTGTATATATGTGCTAATGTGCCTAGTCTTTGCCTATGTGCCAATGTGCCCAGCCTGTGTCTATGAGCCAATGTGTGAGAGTCTACTGTATATATATATATATATATATATATATATATATATATATATACACACTTAATGTATAAACACACATATATATATATATATATATATATATATAAAACGTTCACCTGAGATGGGTAGGTCATAACAGAGAGGGCAGACAAATCACAGACCACTGGAGAAGAAACTGGCAATCCACTCCAGTATATTTGCCAAGAAAACTATATGGATGAGCATAACCAGACACAAGATGTGACTGGCGTGCATGCGTCCATATGGTCACCAAGAGTTGGGCACGACTGAAGGACACACATATATATATATATATATATATATATATATATATATATATATATATATATATACACACATATTACATATTTTAAAACTCTGTCTCCTCCAGATTCGTTTTGCTTCCTACGCCCTTGGATCTGGCCCATCCCACAAAGGTTCTGTTTAAACGTTCGTTATATTGGGTTAATGTACTAATTCAATATAACTGCTCTAAGACAAGCATAACACAATTATTTGCAAAGGGTTAAATGCTTTATATGTTACGTGTACTGCACATTGACTCTAATCTATTATTACATGAACTACAAGGCAGATACAATTATTAAACGTTCATCCACATCTTGGTCAGAACCTGTTTTAGTTAATGCTTGTTTTGCTTTTGGTTGTTATCCGTAAAAATGATCTGCATATTAATAAAATTGAAATTAACACTGTATATTTAGCAATACCGACAAAACAGAGATGTATTAGGCAATGGGGTAATTATATTTATGGATCAATTGAAACAATGGCTAATACTGTATAATTTGCCCTTTGCCAAAATATACAAAATGAGACTCTCTTGCTGATTATCAGCCTTATTAAATTGTGATTCGGCCAATTGAATAGGGCTCTATATAAGCACAGAGCATATTTTTTTACAGAAGTTTTTAGTTAGTGAAGACCTTGCTTTTAGATAGAAATTCACTAACTAAAAACTTCTGTAAAAAAAAAAATATGCTCTGTGCTTATATAGAGCCCTATTCAATTGGATGGATCGCAATTTAATAAGTCAGAATATGTGTTGGCTATGTTTGTACGCTGTATGAGTTTGAACCACTAGATGGCACTGTATTTAAAATACAATGGACAGTGAAGCATAATGTTTCATTTGTAATAGGTTAACAAAATATACAGTTTGTAGCTCCCTCCATAACTTTTACACCTAAAACCGCATGCTAGAGTTTTACAGACATGTAAATACCACCCTTCTCTGCTGAAGCAAACTTTGTTCCTCCAGCTGTAGATTATGGATTATGTAAATGATGTACTGCAGTTGTTGAGTGTGTGTGTTTGTGTTGTTGAGTCGTATCTGACTCTCCGTGAACTGTAACACACCATACAGATCTAATTGGTATTCATGGCAGAGATACTGGAGGAGTTTGACAGTTCCTTCTCCAGTAGGCCACATCATACAGGCCCTGGTATTCCTAGGTGGTCTCCCATCCAAGTACTGACCAGGCCTAAACCTGCTCTGCTTCAGGGTGGTGTGACCTTGGTTGCCTGACTGAATCCTAAACACTGGACCACCAGGGAACCCAGTTGTTAAGTAGCAATTGCCAAAAAAAGGGTGCCACAATCATCACTAATATAACCTTACTAGCGACTTGCCCGTCAAAAAATGACGGTCAATAAAATTTGAAGCCATGGCAATGCTGTTTGGCACACAATGTTAAGCTTCTTATACTCTAAGGATCCTCGCGCTAAGCGCCTTTCCTCGCGTGTCCTTTGGCTCCTCTCTATATTTTTTTAAATACTAATTAATGAATTAATTGAATAATAAATTAGTATAGTTTACCTTTTTCTAAGTAATATATCTGACAATCAATAGCGGTAACCTGAAGAGGTAACAATCTCTTTTTATTGTCCTGCAGCATATAATGCCCAGTTGGACTGTTGCTGGCTTGAGGAGATAGTTTTATGAATGTCCCAGCTGTGCATTAGAAGTAGGCTGCGTGCGCAAGGGCAAACCGTTGGTTTATTTGTGTAAAGCGCTACTTTAGATGCGTAATGTTGTTGTTGGTGGCAAGTTAGTATTGTAAAATAGTGTAGTTTGTCTATGTGCTACGCAGTTTGCGAGCATTTGCCGTCCTTTGTAATAGTGTATTTTGTACCTCGTACGTTCCCAGGTGAAAGTGGTACGCGGTTGGCGGTGTTTTGCGCGGTCCAGGGTCGCGTAGCCTCGTCTTCATTTTTTGGGGCGCCACTTTTTTTCTCGCTTAGCCGATTTTTGAGTGTCGAAATTCGGCAAAACTACTTAAATTCACGTTCCACCTCACTTCCAGATGTCCTGGCTGTTCCCCCGTGCGGTGTGTGATGTTTTTGTTGTATTTATTTTTTTTTTCTGTGTTTTTCCTGTTTTTTGCTTTGCTCGGTTTGGCCGTTAACTTCGGATTTTTCCTATCACGTATTTTTTTTTCTAAGTCCCGCATCTCGTAATTTTTTTTTTCTAACTCCTGCGTTTGTCAACTGCTTGCAGCCGAAGGCGTTCCCGCGTTTCCTAAGGGTTTGAAGGCTAAGTCCCGCGTGTTTCATTGTCTACACTGCTCACATCGATTTGCGAGGCTCGCAGGCAATGTGCTGCGACTTTTAGTGCCTTAACGGCGCTCATCACCTAAGTGCTGTGAGTTAACGGCTCGCCACGCTACGCAAGGCTTGCAGGCGATGAGCACCTGCGTTGGGCAGCCCTCAACTTTCGGGCCTTCGCCGTTCATTGCGAGCCTCTCCCCACTCTCTTACCCCAGTGTCTCTTTACCCCCTCTCCCTCCCCTGTGTATGTTTCCTCTTGTCTCCCTCCCGTGTCTCCTTGCCCCCTCTCCTTCCCCCTGGGTTTTTTTTCCCTTATCTCCCTTCCCTGTGTCTCTTTACCCTCCTCTCTCAGCGCTGTGTCTATTTCCCTCCACTATCTCGCCTGTGTCTCTTTCCCCCACTCCCTTGTGTCTCTTTCCACCCTCTCCGCCCCTTCCCTCCCCTGTGTCTTTCTCCCCCCTCTCCCTCCTCTGTGCTCCTTTTTGCATTTACGTGGTGAAATCATTTACAGGCTTGGGAAATTGATCATTTTCCCCAAGCCCGAAATGTGATTCCGATTTACGGGCTTGAACACAATTACGGCTTTACAGCCTCCATTTTTTCCTCGCTTAGCTGTTGTGACACCTCCCAAAATAGCCAATTGAATAGCAAATTATCTTGCAACCTCACTTACAGGCTCCCTGCCTCTCCCCTTGTGCTGTGTGTGAGGTTGTAAGTTAATTTTCTAATTAATTGGAGTGTTTTGGCACTCTACCAACGGCTTCCGAGTTAAAGGCTTGAAAAAAATGGCGACCATTTCTTAAGCCTGTAACTCCTAAGCCGTTTGGAGCCTCTCCCCCCTCAAGCCAATTATGTACAGTCCTTGTGATGAGCGCCTTCAGCGCTCATTGCAGCCCCCGTCAAACCTGTAACGTCTGTGCCTCGCGATGCCCGTAACTTTTAACATAGAGTTACCAACAAACTCGCAATTACGACAACTATATATATGTGATATATATATACTGTATATATATATATATATATATATATATATATAAATATATATATATATACTGTATATATATATATATATATATATATATATATACGGTATATGTAATTAGAGATACAGAAAGGGAGACGGAGGCGCTACAAGTAGGGAATGGAACATACACAAATCTAAACTGCCTAGGGCAGCATAAAACCTGAATACATCCAAGGCACCAGTCATTCTTGCTGTTTCACTTTGCACAGTAGGGAAATCCTGAAACGCAAATCTGTGTTTGACAGAACAGAACAAATGTTTCCTACACTGCACTAGACAATACAGGCAGATGAATTTTCAGCCGACATTGCATAGAGTGAATTTACAATGACTAGAGCTAAAATTAATTAAAAAAGTAATTAAGTTGGGCTTATTTACAGACTTTTTACAGGCATTTCTCATTATCAAAGTTAAAAGAGCATAAGTTAGTGGATACACATTCAAGAGTACTGAAGGAGCTTAACCAAGCTTTTTAATCAATCATTTTATCGTCAGCAGTTGTTCCTGATAACTGCAGAATTGTTAATGTAGTACAAGTTTGGAAAATGGTAGTAAGGAAGATTTCAGTAAGTTCAGGCAAGTAAGTTGGAAAGGAGTAGTGGGTATTTGAACAGAAACATGTTTATAAAATGTAATTGCCATGACCTGCTCTTTGAGTGGGATATGAAAGGCACTCCCTACCCCTATTTACTGCAGGAATAGCTCTGTTGGGATGACTCTGGACCGAATGATGGATGCAGCCAGCCCTGGCAGGGCTCTCCCAATCATTAGCAGTGCCCAGAGATGCTTCTGGAGATCTACAGTAAGTTTGGATCAGACATTACTGTAGCAGACTGCTAGCTTGGACAATAATTCACTCCAACACCATAATCATGATGGAAAAAATGAAGACCCTTTATTTTACATTGGACAGGTTATATGCAGTCATCATAAAAAGACCTGGGGGTGACTAACCTTGAGGACGCCCTCCTGTACATATGCTGGCCCATAGTAACTGGTCTCTGAGACTTCCTATTAGTCCTGGTCAATGGGCTAAGGGAAATCCCTGGGAACGGCCAGCCTTGTCCCCAAAGCCGGTCCCCTGGGCGTGGCTAAGGGGCTCATTTGAAGATTGACTGACGACCTGTGTACATCTCCCAGATGGATAGTTAGCCCCTCAAGTGAAGGAAAGGAAACCCTTTCAGATCTGCCCCTGATAGGTGCCTCACTGTCTGTAAAGACCCCTTTGTTCTGACCGTTATCACTCCAGTGTGTTTACTTGGGTGATAACCTGGGAGACCAGATGGTTGACCTCCTTATGTACAATATGTACAGAGATGGCTACCCCCAGTACAATATGGCTGCTTTACTCCCCATCCCTTTATCATGGTCAGGTTAACAGATTTTACTAGCCAATGCGTAAAGGTGCACATAATCATAACCCGCTTATGTGGAATAGTACTTTATTACGGGTATGTTATGTGTCCTCTTAGCCCTATTGTCTCACCTGTTTTAGTCACTTAGTCTTAGGGTCTGTAACCCCTGTTCCCTGGTACTGAAGGGTAGACACCGGATACCACACCAATCCACTTCATGCGTAATTGTCAACTTTATTAGTGGTGATGTGGTAAGCTGCCTTTTCCCTGAATACATAACAATAACAGGGTAACATTGGGTCTCCTAGGCCCAGAACTGTTACTCCCCTGGATATCGTTGTTTGGGGAGTATTTAGTCTCAGGAGGGCACTTGGTGCACCACCAATATGACGTAGATTAACTTGGGCCACGTCCATGGTAAGATGGCTGCTACTGTAATCCAGTCCCTCCTGGTAGGCACAACTAGTGGCCAACTTGAGTTATGACAGTAATGATTTAGATTTTCCAAGGTAACATAGATTTGGTGTCTGTCCATTCTTCTTTAATTTCATCTCTCACCTCCTCCCCCTACCCCTTTTATTCCACCCTCATTCTTGTTATATTCCTTCTATTTGACCTTTCATTCATTCTTCTTGTTACAGTCCTTCAACCATTATTTATCTGTCTGTATGACTGTCTCTCTATCTACTGTATCTATCTATCTATCCTCATTATTTAGAAGCCCCTGTGAGTGAGTATGCAAGGTATGCACTGACCCATTTTTGCCTTATTTGTGCGTGTAAGTTCCTTTTCCTGTTGTAACTCTCTTGTTCTAGGTGGTTACCCCTAGTAGCCAGTCTATGAACTGCAGTATTTTGCTTGTTTAAAGTGATGCCCCTGACAGGGAAGCGCCCCTAGGTGATTGCCTAGTTTTCCTAATGGGTAATCCAGCCATGATTACATTTGTAGTTGGAGGCCACACTTTGGTCACTCAGGGATATGCTTGTGTATACTCTAGTCTAAGCTATAGTCCTTGAACACCCACCTAGTGACACCCTTGGTATAATTCCAAAGTATGAACAGAATTAATTTATATAAAAGTGAAAAGCCAAGGTGAAATATTATTAAAACAGTATGTAATCTTAATATTTTATGGTTTGTACAATCTGTTTTTTTTCCTTTGTTTTAAGACTTAATACATTATGTAGGAGGATGAATTGTTTTAGTTGAACACAAACAATTTATTAATTCACTAGAGCAAATAAACCTATTTACTTACAAAATGCCATTTATACTATCAATAAAAGTGGTGCGCTACAATACAATTCAAATGTTTTCTTTATAACTCCCTTTGATTAATGCATTAAGTCTTATTTTGTTATGTCTTGCCTATTTAACCCATACATTGAGAATAATAACAAAAATCTTACATAACTAATATTTTTTTTTTTTTAGAAACAGTATAATTACACACACATTAAACAGTTAATTTTATATTGCATTAGAAAAATTCTATGTCCTGTTTCATTTCTGCATTAGATGTTAGAGGAGTGGGTCTTGCCTTCATTTGAAGTGTATCTGAAACAAAACAAAGATCCAAATTCAGCTTCAGTTTCTATATTTTTACCTTTTAGAACAAATTGAAGTTTTTTTTAGTTAGTATTACAATATAATTGTACCAAATTTACTTAAAAAATAAGTTTTCTATATTATAAAACAAAAATAAAAGGTTGGTTACAGAGGATCGCCTTCAAATGTGCTTTACAAAATTGAAAGACTCCTGGCACTGTACTGTTATTTAACATTAAGGTAGATTTAAATCACCAACAATAACCAGGCTGCTTTTACCGGTGGAAAGATAGCCCCAATGTTAAGAAGCATCTATAATTAAAGAAATTGCTATAGCCAATTAGTCAATACCTGCACATGGTTTCACATAATGATCAATTTGTGTTCAATTTGTGAAAAGCCAAAATGGCATTGATAGAACATCTCATGGTGGACAGTAACAGAACAGTGTATTTCCTGTTATAGTTACAGTTACATAGTTACATAGTTACATAGTAATTAAGGTTGAAAAAAGACTTTCAGTCCATCAAGTTCAACCTGTTAAGATCTCCTCTGATCTGCAATATGCGGATTAGTTATTAATTAAATTATTGATTAAATAATTATTAATAGTATAGTATTGGAGAATGAATAAAGAGTTAGTCCATCAAGTTCAACCTTTTTAGATCTCTATTGATCTTTTTAATTTGGACTATTTATTATTATTGTTAATTGTTAATTATTGTTAATTGATCCAGAGGAAGGCAAACATAAAAAAAACCCCATTGAAACTTTGCCAATTGTCTCATAAGGGGGTAAAAAAGCAAAATTCCTTCCTGACCCCAGAAACTGGCGATCAAATTTCTCCCTGGATCAATATTCCTTCGCTAGTTATCTAGGATAGCCTTGAATGCCCTCTTTATTCAGAAATATATCTAACCCCTTTTTGAAGTTGTCTATCGAATTCGCTGTCACCACCTCCTTTGGTAGAGAATTCCACAGTTTAACCACCCTAACTGTGAAGAACCCTTTTCTTTGTTTAAGGTGAAATCTTTTTTCCTCTAACCTCAACGGATGTCCTCTTGTCAGTTGAAAATCTCTTGCTACAAAAAGCTCACTTGACAAAGCCTTATATGGACCCTGGATGTATTTAAATAACGTAATCATATCTCCTCTTAGACGCCTTTTTTCTAGCGAAAATAAGTTTAATTTTGCTAGTCTTTCTTCATAACTTAGCCCCTCCATTCCCCTTATTAGTTTTGTAGCCCTTCTCTGTACTTTTTCCAGCTCTAAGATGTCTTTTTTGTGAGGTGGTGCCCAAAATTGTACTCCATATTCCAAATGAGGGCGTACTAGAGATTTGTATAGTGGCAGAATTATATCTTCTTCCCTGGCTTCTATACCCTTCCTAATACATGCTAATATTTTATTTGCCTTTGCAGCCGCTGCTTGGCTTTGAGCGCTGTTACCTAGGTGGTTGTCCACTAGTACTCCCAAATCCCTTTCAATATCTGATACCCCTAGATTTGCTCCATTAAGATTATAGATTGCTTGGCTATTTTTCCTTCCCAAATGCATAACCTTACATTTATTTGTATTAAATCTCATCTGCCATTTAGCCGCCCATTTCTCTAATTTATGCAAATCCTTTTGTAGGGAAAGTACATCATTATCTGATTTTATTACCTTGCACAACTTAGTGTCATCAGCAAAAATGGAGACACTACATTCGAGTCCTACTTCAATGTCATTAATAAATATGTTAAAAAGGAGAGGACCCAATACTGAGCCCTGAGGAACCCCACTTATCACATTAGACCAATCGGAGTATGTTCCATTTACAACAACCCTTTGCTTCCTGTCTTTTAGCCAGCTCTCGATCCATGAGCAGATATTTACTGCAATTCCTGTATCCCTTAGTTTGCTCACTAGTCTTCCATGTGGCACTGTATCAAATGCCTTTGAAAAATCTAAAAAGACTACATCCACTGAGTTGCCCTGATCCAAGTTCCTACTAACCTCCTCATAAAAACTAATTAGATTGGTCTGACACGACCTTTCCTTCATAAATCCATGTTGACTGCTACCTATGATCCTGTTCAAATAGACATATTCTTGTATTCTGTCCCTTATTAACCCTTCTAAAAGCTTCCCAACTACAGAAGTGAGGCTCACTGGTCTATAATTCCCCGGATTTGCTCTAGATCCCTTCTTAAATATAGGTATCACCTCTGCTTTTCTCCAGTCATCTGGTAGAGACCCTGTAGTGAGCGAGTCTTTAAAGATTAGATATAATGGTTTGGCTATTACAGAACCCAGCTCCCTCAGTACCCTTGGATGTATTCCATCAGGACCTGGGGCTTTATTAACATTTATTTTCTCCAACCTCTTTTGTATTTCTTCCTGCGTTAACCAATTATTTAGTGAAGGTAGTGTAGCCCCATTATGTTGCAGTGTCCCAACCACTGGTACCTCCCTTGTGTAAACCGAAGAAAAGAACCTATTTAGCTCATCTGCCTTTTCCTGGTCACTAATTATCAGATGGCCTGTGTCACATTGTAATGGTCCTATCGATTCCTTCCTGGCCTTCTTCCCATTAATATATTTATAAAATATTTTAGGGTTAGTCTTACTTTCCATTGCAACTGACTTCTCATTTTCTATTTTAGCCAGTCTAATAGCCCTTTTGCAAGCCTTGTTGATTTCCTTATAGTCACATAAAGCTGCCTCTGTTACCTCCTTCTTGTATAATTTAAATGCATACTTCTTTTTCCTCATCATGATCTTTAAGTCATTGTTAAGCCACATGGGATGTGATTTACTCCTATTTATTTTATTTCCACATGGTACATGCTGATGAGTATGTTTATTTAGTAAGGATTTGAATGTTGTCCATTTATTTTCAGTATTCTTCCCTGTAAGTTCTTTGTCCCAGTCTATATGTTGTATTGCTGCCCGTAGCCCATTAAAGTTAGCCCTTTTAAAATTTAGAGTTTTTGTTGGCCCCTTACAACTCTGTTTTTTGTATTCAATCTCAAATGAGACTGTGTTGTGATCACTGTTCCCCAAGGGTTCCCCTATTTTTACATTTGATATTATATCAATATTACTTGTGATGACTAAATCCAAGATGGCCCCATTTCTAGTAGGTTCTTGTATTACCTGGGCTAGATAATGATCCCTGAGTGTACTCAAGAACCTGCTCCCCTTAGCTGAGCTGCTGGTCTCGTTTATCCAGTTTATATCAGGGTAATTAAAGTCTCCCATTATTAGAACTTGCCCATGCTTAGCTGCATTTCCAATCTGTAACAATAATTGTATTTCCTCACTTTCAGCTATATTTGGGGGTTTATAGCATACTCCCACCAATATGCATTTAGAATTAGCTCCTCCACTATTTAGCTCAACCCACAAGGATTCAATGATGCCGTTAGTGCCAGCATAAATATCTTCTCTAACTATAGGCTTAAATTCAGGCTTAACATAAAGACAGATCCCTCCTCCTCTTTTACCATTGCCCCTATCTTTCCTAAATAGGTTATAACCATCCAGATTAACAGTCCAGTCATGAGATTCATCCCACCATGTTTCCGTAATGCCTATTAAGCCCCATTTTTCTTGTACTGCTAATATTTCTAGCTCATCCATTTTCCCAGGCAAACTTCTTGTGTTTGCAATCATACACTTTATGTTGCTATGGCTCTGCTGATGTGAAGTGCCTGCCACTGTATTTGAGGCCCCTATTAATATCTCCCATCTTTCTATTGTAACCCTCCCCCCTTCTCCTCCCCCATGGGTAAATAATTCATCCCTTTCCCTCTCTACCCTATTTACCCCAATACTTCTATATAGTCCCTCCCCCCCACCTACAAGTTTAAAAACTCCCCCAGCCGTTCTACCATCCTATTCCCTAGCACAAAAGCGCCCTCATCATTAAGGTGCAATCCATCCCTGCTATAGAGATTGTACCCAAGTGAGAAGTCAGCCCAGTGCTCTAAAAACCCAAAACCCTCTGCACTGCACCACTTTTTTAGCCACGCATTAACCTCCCTAAGCTCCTTCTGCCTCCCTGGGCTAGCACGTGGCACTGGTAGTATCTCAGAAAATACTACCTTGGAGGTCCTTGCTTTAAGCTTATTCCCTAATTCTCTAAAATCATTCTTTAGGACGCTCCATCTTCCACTAACTTTGTCATTGGTACCAATGTGTACCAAGACCGCCGGTTCATTACCAGCCCCTCCCAATAATTTATCCACCCGATCCACAACATGCCGAACCCGAGCACCCGGGAGACAGCAAACTGTTCGATTGCTGGGATCTGGGTGACAAATTGCCCTGTCTACCTTCCTAATAATAGAGTCCCCTACCACCAAAACATGTCTGTTGCTCTGCCTATTCTGCCCTCCCTCTTCTCCAGTAGAGCTGTTCGCCCGGCTGTTAGAGGGAACAGCTCTATCTGGCATTGCCATTCCTGAATGGACATCGCCAACAGTTTCACTCAATCTGGCAAATCTGTTGGTGTTTGACAACTCAGAACTGGCCTGCCTCCTCCTGTTCCCCCTGCTTCCCCTTGTAACTGTAACCCAGCTACCTCCCTGGCCATCCTCCCTAGCCCCAGCTCCTCCCTCCATACTAGGCCCAGCTAAACTGTGCTCCGTGAGCACCAATTCCCTTTCCAGTGGAGCAATATCACTAAGTGCTGCAATTCTCCTCTCCAGATCTTCAATTTGAGCTTCCAAAGAGGCAACATGCTCACACCTGTCACAGAGGTATGGACCCTGGATCATATGTTCCAGTAGTGCATACATTTGACAGGATGTACACTGAATAAGGTTGCCACTGGACTGACTCATAATTATTATTATTGTCTACGAAATTTCAGTGGGAAAAATAAAGAATATAATATAATATATTTATATAAAGTTTTCCTCCTTTGCACTATAAATCTGCCCTCCCTTTTCTTTGAAGGCCCTCCTTTTATTTAAACTCCTAGGCTTTTACTAGAATTGCACTTGATACTGAAAATGTTCGCAAGCTCACAAGTTCCCCTTCTCCGGTTTCTATTAACTTCTGCCTTCTCGCCTGGGCACAATTAGTGCACTCTGCAATTTATCAGCCTTTACTTGTAAGGTAAATCCACTTGTAAACAGACCCCAAACCAGCTCACAAACCTTTTATACAAGTTTAACAGTCAAGCCACACCCCTCTCACCTGGGCACAATTAGTGCACTCTGCAGTTTCTCAGCCTTTACTCTTTAAGGTAAATCCACTTGCAAACAGGCCCCAAACCAGCTCACAAACCTTTTATACAAGTTTAACAGTCAAGCCACACCCCTCTCACCTGGGCACAATTAGTGCACTCTGCAGTTTCTCAGCCTTTACTCTTTAAGGTAAATCCACTTGTAAACAGACCCCAAACCAGCTCACAAACCTTTTATACAAGTTTAACAGTCAAGCCACACCCCTCTCACCTGGGCACAATTAGTGCACTCTGCAGTTTATTAGCCTTTACTTTTTAAGGTAAATCCACTTGTAAACAGACCCCAAACCAGCTCACAAACCTTTTATACAAGTTTAACAGTCAAGCCACACCCCTCTCACCTGGGCACAATTAGTGCACTCTGCAGTTTCTCAGCCTTTACTTTTTAAGGTAAATCCACTTGTAATGTCCCTGCCAGTGCAATGGCGTGCAGTGGCCAGTAGCTGGTGGTGCGGCAAGACTTTGAATTTGTCCTTAGGATGATGGTTAGGGTTTAGGGTCAGGGTTTAGTGTAGTGGCAGATAATAAAGGTGCTCACAACAGTAAAGATGTGAACCTAATCACGTGGTCTCAATTCAAACTAGATGCTTACATTAACTACCCAAAAGAAAATGAATACAGGAATTCATAAAAAATTATGTTAAACCTGCTAATAAATGAGAAATTAGAATTGTGGAGTACATAAAAGAAGACTAAAAAAATTTAAACCATCACCATCCTCAGTAGCCTGATTATTCTTTTTGGATGAACAGATGAGCATACTTTACACTGCCCAAGTGAACCATAAGAAAGTTATTTGTACCAGCTGTACAATTATTTATTATTATCCTTTATTTATAAAACGCCAACATATTCCGTAGCGCTATTACAGTGGTTAAGTACAAGTCAAGAATAATTTCAAACAGTGCAAGTATGGAGGGCCCCGTTTTTGAGATTTCAATTAGACATACACAGTGCTTTCCATAAAGCACCTATCGAGATTGAAAACTCTCAAACTTACATTCTAAAGGGTGTGGGTGGTGAGTGATAGATTTATAGAGCATGTAAAGGCTAAAGATGATATGTTTATTTGAATAGATGCTTTTTTAGAGATTTTGAAGGATTTGAGGCATGAAAATAATCTAGTGGAGCGAGGTAAGGATTTCCAAATTATAGGAGCAGCACGAGAAAAGTCCTGAAGTGGGATGAGATGACGAGAGTGGAGGAGAAAAGAAAGTCATTAGCAGAGCGAACAGGGCAGGTGGGAGCGTGTTTTGATATGAGAGCAGAGGTGTAGGAGGGTGCATTATTGTGGAGGGCTTTATATGTTAGGGTCATGCTTTTGAATTCTATTCTGGAGGCTATGGGAAGCCAGTGGAGTGCCTGACAGAGTGGTGCTGAGGACACTGTGCGTTGATTTTGGTAAATGAGTCTAGCGGATGCGCCTAATATGGATTGAAGAGGAAAGAGATGGGTGATAGGAAGACCAGCGAGGAGAGAGTTGCAGTGGTGACGTATTTTGGTGATATTTTTTTTGTGAAAGTGACAAGATTTTGAGAGATAAGTGAGGGGTGGGAGTTGAGGAAGAGGGTGGAAAGACAAGGAGTTCTGTCTTAGACATGTTGAGTTTAAGTTGACGGGCGGACATCCATAAGGATATGCTAGAGAGGCAATTGGCAAAATGAGCTAGCAGAGAGGGGGATAGTTCAGGTGCAGAGAGGTAGATTTGAGTGTCATCTGCATAGAGATGATACTGAATTCCAAAAGATTTAATTAGGGCACAGAGGGAGGATGTGAAGATGGAGAAGAGAAGGGGGCCTAGGACTGAACCTTGGGGCACGCCGACAGTTAGAGGGCGGGGCGAAGAGGAGACGCCAGTGAAGGAGACGCAAGAAAGAGCAGTGTCACAGGAGCCTAGGGAGCGGAGAGTTTGGATAAGAAGAGAGTGATCAACTGTGTCAAAGCCAGCAGAGAGATCCAGGAGAATTAGGATAGAGAAATGACCCTTTGACTTGTCGATTAGCAGGTCATTAGTAACTTTTATCATAGCTGTCTCAGTGGAGTGTTGGGGCCAGAAGCCAGATTGGAAGGGATCAAGGAGACAGTTGGAGGAAACAAATCGGGTGAGGCGATTGTAAACGATGCGCTCAAGCAGTTTGGAAACCAAGGGAAGGAGAGAGACAGGGCTGTAGTTAGATGCAGCAGCTGGGTCACTGAGTTTTGGCTTCAATGGCTTTCAAAATCTATCTGGTATACTGAGAGATTATGTCCACACTCATATTAGCTTTGAGGTAAGGAATTCCAAAAGACAGGAGAAGCACAAGAATCTGCAATGTGTGGAGCAAGTCCTCAGCAGAATGAGCATGGATATGAGAGAAGAGATATAAGAGGTGTAATGGTATTGAAGGCTTTATATGCTATGGTAATGATTTTGAACCTTATTCTGTAGGGTATGGGGAACCAATAGAGAGAGTGACAAAGAGGTGCAGTGGAGGAGGAATGGTGAGTAAGATGGCTCAATCTTTGGAGGAATTTAAGACAGATGAGGTTGGACAGTTGTTAGGTATGTCATTGAGGAATGAGTTGTTGTAGTTAAGATTTGTATAGAATCTCTAAT
Organism: Discoglossus pictus; assembly: GCA_027410445.1. NCBI lineage: Eukaryota > Metazoa > Chordata > Amphibia > Anura > Alytidae > Discoglossus > Discoglossus pictus. Next base: position 128,583,053 of record CM050166.1, read on the forward strand.
GTGAATAGATGGTACTCATAATAACAATTGGTGTGTTCATATTTTGGATCCATCAACAACTTCTAGGAAAAATAAATGTTATTACTTTAATATTACTTCAGTGATGGTAAAGTATGCATAAACAAAATATATTATCAGTTAACTAAATTATAAAACAATGCAGCAATTTAAACTATATAATATGTTTAAAATATTAACATGTGTACCTTATGTTCAACAATAAAATAAGGTAGTTGATTACAACACATGGACTTTTATCAGATAGATATGTTGTTGTTGCTTAGTTGTTCAGCTATATTCTGGCTTTGGATTCATCCAGCCCGGCCTTAAACATGATGTACTCAGTGTATAAGTTGAATAAATAAGGTGACAATATACAACTGTGTTGTACTTATTTCTTGGTCCACGTATAGTTTCCTCAGGAGGAGGATAAGATGATCTAGTACTCCCATCTCTTTATGAACTTGCCACATTTTTTTATCCACACAGTCAAAGGCTTTAGAATAGTCTATGAAGCAGAAGTAAATGTTTTTCTGGAACTCTCCTGCTTTTTCTATTATACAGAGGACATTGGCAATTTGATCTCTTGTGCCTCTTCCTCTGCGGAACCTGGCTTGCACATCTGGAAGCTTGTAGAATCTTAAGCATTACCCGGCTGGCATAACTCTTCAACATTCATGTTTGGAGCATATACTTGGATATTATTATTATTATCATTATTTGTAACGTGCCAACATATTCCATAGCGCTGTACAGGGGTTAAGTACATGGCAAAAAAAAAACAAAAAAACACTTTACAGAGAATGGAGGGCCCTGTTTTTGAGCTTAAAAATCAAATGTACATACTGCTTGTTTCCAAAACACAGACACGTGATTGAAAACTCGAAAACGTACAATCTAAATGGTTTGGGTGTGATAAAAGAGGGTGATGTAGGCAAGATGGCAGTGTGAAGGCAATTTGTTCAATAAAGTGTACAGTAGGTGTCTGTGTGTTGTATTGTAGATTGTGGGTGTAAGTGTTATTAAGCTGTGGAGGGTGCAATAGTGCATATTAAGGCTGAAGGTGATAAGCTTTTTTAAACAGATGTGTTTTTAGTGATTTTTTAAAGGTTTTGAGGCAGGATCACAGTGAGAGGGGATTAGAACACTTAATTAATTTAAGATTATTTTCTTGCAGTAAGATGTTTCAATGTATATCTACCATGTAATTATCTACCATTATTTCAGTAAAACTGTACTTCCAAACACAGTACTTTATTAATTTAATATTATACACTCTCATGTAAATTAATTATAATTGATTCTTGTAATTATATATTTATTTTTAATAACTTAATCTGGAATTAAATGGAATTACAATAATAGAGACATGGGGAGGGACAGTTGTAACAGGCGGATAGTTTTTTCACTACACAAAATATATCATTCATTAAAAAACAATGGTTGGGCATAGATTGTCCCGGCTGTCCTAAATGTCCTGTAAGAATTATTTACCCTTTGATATCCCTTTATCTTTTAATATATCTGTCACTCTTTCAGCCCTATTAAATTCCGCCAAGTGTAAAACCGTAGCCCGTAACGGAACCTGCAAGACTTGTGCCTATGAAATTAGCCTCTTAAAGCTACCCACGGGTTACATGTGAAAACCCCTACGGGCTGTCGAAATCTGAACTCCGTTGCCACAAATCCTTTGATCTGTCAAGCCTGTAACTGTTATGTTCGCAAATCACTATTAAATTGCTACAAATCCACTAGTGTTCAAACTCGTAACCCGCAAATGGAGCCAAAAATCCAACAGGTACTAGAGAGGACCCGCAAGGGGGTTAAAGTCATATCCGTAGCACTGTAAATGCAAATATCAACACACAACTGTACTTAAAATGAAAGGGAACGTGATGTCAGGTATTAAAAGCAATAGCAAAACATTCTCAAGCTCGCAAATCTGCAATATAAAATACTTTTTTCTAATGTTTTATTTCCGCATTATAGATTCCAGCAATCAATGTGTTAACACATATAATTGAACTTGCATGAACTAGAATATCTTATTTATAATATTGCATTATTTCTGGAATGTGGGCCCAACGAAACTTGTAATTGAAACCCGTTAGGCTTTGAAATCTAACCTCCATTTTTCAGTGACGTAATGATGACGATCTCTTTTGCCATTCGCTCTGTCTAAACCCGTAACTAGTCGTTTGAATAATTGATCATGTTCAAGGCCACATATGCAACCAACGCAAGAATGGTTTACGGGTTTGCTTCTCCGTCCCGTTGGTCGCGGCATGGTTGAATATAATAGCTCTGTAACGTAGCACAATTTCAATTTAATGGGGCTGCATGTTAATAAAATGCACTTAAGTTTTCCTTCCATGGAAGTAGATGTGATTTTAGCTCTAATAAATAAATATAACAGCAGCAAACACTATAACATAGTTTTTTCAATCAATAAATATGTACCTTTATGAGATGACTTTTAGCATACATTTAAAGATATAATGTATGTAGTTTGCAATTTTAAAACCAATGGATTGCGTTTTTCCAACAGAGAATGTGAACTTCTAGCAAAATAGACCCGGATACAAAAATAGCAGCAAACACATTCTTACTTTATAATGGACAATATTTTGTTCATTTAAAAAATTCAAATGCATCTTCACACCATAAAAGGAAACCTAATCAGAGTAAAAGTATCTCATTATCAGAATGTTCTACTTAGCAGTGCAGTTCTTGGGATTTGGTTCCTGCCCACGTGCTTCAAACTTTCGGTTTGTATTTCAAACATTTCAAGATACCAGACTAATAAATATTGAGCTAATAACATTCCCATAACTGACGCATTGAATAAAAATGTGCTTTCTCATAATAACATCCTTAAAAATGTATATGTACAGATCTACACAAAGAAGTAGTAACAATTATTTTTTATCTGTATTTATTCCTATAAAGAATGTAAATTTGAGTTTTCCTGTGTCCGACACTGCATATTTTATTACAATAATGAATCCAGTATTGACACAGGTAATTAGTTTTAATATTTTTGCTAACTGGAAATGGCTAAAGACATAATACCAATTAATTAAGTATTGTGGCCAAACTTATTTTCCTCAAACACAGTATGTTGTAAAATGTTTGCATACTTTGGGCCTCAATCTAATGCTACTTTTTTTTAAATAAGTAGCCGCAAGGGGAGGCCCCAAGCTACTTAGCTATTCTATTGGCGGCCTCCAGCGGCTTACAGCTGTTGAGCTGCGATCCCTTGCAATGAGCTAAATCGCAGCTTACTTCCATCAAAGCCTTTGATCTTGCGCGACCGCATGAGTTCCGGCCACAAGTAAGCCCAAATCGCAACTCAAATGCTACGCTCACCCTTCCGCCAAGCCCAGAAATGGCTCAAATCGAGCCGCAGCATACTTACATCAAGGAGCAGTCACAAGGGCTTGTTAATCCCTTACGTAGCCTCTGCACTGCTCCCAATAAAGCCCCCCTTGTTGCAGGGGTCCCGATCGGGACCCCTGCAGTGTCCCCACATTAACCCTATATTGCAGGGGTGTCGATTGGGACCCCTGCAGTGTCCCACATTAACCCTATAATGCAGGGGTCCTGAATGGTTACCCCAAGCCGCTGGGGTACTATAGTAGTAAGTACCCCCACGGCACCTAACATTAACCCCCCAATGCTGGTAGTACCCATCGGAACCCCCGCAGTTAATCCCTTACGTAGCCTCCGCACTGCTCCCAATAAATCCCCCCTTGTTGCAGGGGTCCTGATTGGGACCCCTGCAGTGTCCCCACATTAACCCTATAATGCAGGGGTCCTGAATGGTTACCCCAAGCCGCTGGGGTACTATAGTAGTAAGTACCCCCACGGCACCTAACATTAACCCCCCAATGCTGGTAGTCCCCATCGGAACCCCCGCAGTGTCCCTACATTAACCCTTACAGCGGAGGTCCTGATCAAGACCCCAGCTGCATTTTCAATTTTAAATTTCCTGGCTGCGGGTCCTGAAATGACCTTAAAGGTCCTTAAAAGACCTGTGATAAATAAAACCATTAACCCCTGCCGCGGGGGTACTATAAGTACCCTCCCCCCAGGCAACTAAAATAAACCCCATCAAGCATGGAGCTCTATACAGAGCCCCATGACCCCTTTATTAACTCAATCACTTATGGGGGAATATACAGACCCCCATAAGCCTCTATTTAACCCCATCACTCATGGCACTCTATACAGAGCCCCATGAGCCCCTAATTAAGCCCATCACTTATGGTGGTCTATAGAGACCCCCATAGGCAACTATTTAAGGTACAGTTAGGGTTAAGTAGGTTTATATAGAGTTATTGGTCCAGATAGGGTTAACAGGGTTTAGTATGGGTTAATGGGGTATAATATGGGTTAATGGGGTATAGTTAGGGTCAATAGTGTAGTGCTTTAGTGCTATTATAGGGGTTAATTGGTGTCCTATATGGGTCTATATAGACCTCTATTGGACTGATGGGTTTAAATAGAGGCTTATGGGGCTCTGTATAGAGGCTTGGGGTAACCATTTGTGTGCAGGGAATTTCAAATTTTGAAATGCTGCAGGGGTCCCAATCGGGACCCCTACAGCACCGGGTTAATGTGGGGAGCCTGCAGGGGGTCCCGATTGGGACCCCTTCATGATAGGGTTAATGTAGGGACACTGCAGGGGTCCCGATGGGGACCCCTGCATTATATGGTTAATGTAGGGACACTGCAGGGGTCCCGATGGGGACCCCACAGCATCGGGGAGTTAATGTTAGTTGCCCCGGGGGTGCTTTCTGTACCCCCGTGGCATGGGGGTAAACATTAGTGTGCGGCAGGCCCTTTAAGGAGCCGCGGCGGGGAATTTAAATCTTAAAGCCCATATGAGTACTTGCTTGGAGACCTTTAAAGACAAATAAATATTCAATGCAGCACTGTACAGCGCTGTAATTGATGGGGAACATTAGGGGGTACATGAGGAGTAGAAGCACTACATTGGCAAGCTGGCACATTGCCAGTAGCCAATACTGTAATTTGTGGCCAAAGTCCGACGGGCTTGGAGAACGGGTTACCGCCTTGGAGGTCATTCATGCCCTGGCTTGAATGACTTCCAAGCCAGAAACTCGTTCTTCAAGCCAGTAGGACTTTGGCCACAAATTACAGTATTGGCTAGCAGCGATGTGCCAGCTTGTTAATGTAGTGCTTTTAATACCCATGTCCCCCATTGTTTTTCGCATCATTTACAGTGCTTTACAGTGCTTCCTTGCATACTTATTTGGGTTAGTAGTGATCTGATTTGGCAGGCTTGAACCATTGATCTACTGGCTAGTGGCCGCGATTAGGTTTAGGCACGCCAAGGCTTACGGCCGATTGCTTGGTTTACAATCAGCCACAGGAGGGCCCTCCTTACGGCGCCGCTCATGTGAATACCAGCGTAGACGTAGCGATACACAGGACCGTAAGCCGGCCACAAGGAATCGCAGACTTGGGACCGTTTCACGGCCACGATTAGAATGAGGCCCTATGTTATGTTCAGTTGGTTTGCATTACTTTCTGTAAAAAGTCTTTATTTACGTAATAAATAGTTAATAAACATTATTATGTTCAGATAAAATATTACTTGGTCTCAATTACTTGGTTCCTGAAATTTTGTTTTCAACTATTTTTAACTAATCTAATTTTGCAGTAATAAGCTTCCCCCATTCTCTCTCTCTCTCTCCTTAAACTAGGATAATATGTGATTATACTTTCCATTACATATCCTTCAGTTATATCTAATGTCACATGATACTTCTATACATGTGAAGAAAGCAATGCATAATCACTCAGAAATATTTGTTTAATGGCAGCAGAGAATGTTGCTACTTCACATTATTTCCTCCTCTACCCTTCTTCTGCTCATTTTTTGCCACATATTCTCAGATGATTTCATTTACACTTCACCTTATTTTTCTGTCCTCCTTTCTCTCACACCCAGTTCTGTCTTACTAACATGTTTTCTACCCCATTGTTAAATATCTTCTTCCTAATTCCTGTCAGGATGCAAGGGCAATGTGTTTGAGATATTTTGGTTGAACATATTTGTGTTCAGTAGTTGACATTAGTCAAAGAAGTCTGGGTTATATGATCAATGCAGTTTGTCAATCAATCATGGAGTTGGAGTCACAGGCCACAACCAAAATGGGAGACTTTAGCTCTAGAAAAGCCAAACTCAGAACTTAGAAATGTATCAATAACGTACACCACTGTAACATCAGAACCATGCCTGGGTAACAGCCACCAAGAGTAACACATTTATATGGACCTATATTTAGTTGCATCACTCTGCTATGTCCACACTTCATGAGCCCTGGGACGAGGCAAATACTAATACTAATACTGCTCTCGGTTGACACATAGTGCTTTTAGTAAAACTAAGAGAGCACACTCAACCAGAAGAAGTATGGTAGTATTTTGAATCCTTACATATTACCTTCCATTCAAATGTTCTGAACTGGTTTTCCTTTGATCTATAACCAGAAAATAAAGCATAAAATAATTATTGCATATTTCTACCTCCCATAATGACTTTTATGCCAATATATGAAAATTTTACCTATACCATCCAAATAGCATGGACTTTCAGTGTATATGATAGAGCATGGAGGACACAGGTAAATCTGAAGAAATGCAGATAATAACTATGATAAATGTAATTCTGCCCACTCATTTTGTATTCCTTTAGGTTTCTTACAGGGTTGGATACTTTCACAGACGCCATGGTTATGTGCAAAAGCAGAGCAATAGATATAGAGAGAATGGGCAACATTCCTTAGCGTGCCCTGTTGTGTAATGAGGTGTCGTAAAGATTTAGCTAAGCTGTGCCGTTAAAGAACCTAAATGTCATTTAGCATATTAGTCTCCTTATTCTTGTTTGTGGTAATAAACTATCAAACAAAAACCAAATACTGGACCCAATCATCTTTTAAATGAACTTAGATTGTGTTCAGGTACTTGGTGTGCTCAGATTGCCATCTTAATTGTGGCATGCAGAACTAGTAGTATTCCATGCAATGTGGTTTCTAAAACTAAGAGACTTTGTGAAACAGGAGAAAGTGCTCCATCTAAGTTAGTTGATCTACAATCATCATGATGGTGGTAAAAGCTTTGAAGGGAGACATATAAACAAGAAAGTTTATTTCCAGAGATGACTATGGGTGTTGAGATATAGCAATTGTCATCACTAATTACAGCTAGATTTGAATGTGAGGTTTAACATCTATCACATATACCACATGATACAACATACAGTATGATAAATGCTAAATTAGGCCATCAAGATTATTTTCTTTACTAATACAATAATCTTTTAGATACCAATCATATAGTGATTGCATTATTTGAATATGCACTTGGACATTGATCTGATATTTGCAATACCCTGTTTCCCCGATGGTAAGACACTGTCTTATTTTTTTTGGAAGGTCAAAATATGCTCTAGGGCTTATTTTCAGGGGGATGCCTTATTTACCCATGAAGAAGACTACAGTACACAGTTATTGTTGAGAATTTTATTACCTGTATATGGTACAGTGTATATGGTACAGTATAATGGTAATAACGGTAGTTGTCATTACAAACCAGCATAACCAGACAAATTGAGCATCCATAACTTGTAACCGTGTCATTGTTTCCATACAACAATCTATGGCATAGTACGGTACATTTACACATTTATTCAATGACAACCAAGTCATCATCTTCTGGAACATCATCGTAACAAACCCCACTCTGAATTTCCAGGTTAATTACTTCTGACTCGATTTCTTTTAGAATCTGGTGACCAAATCTCTCATGTTTAGCAACAGCACTGTCCTTAAAGGAGTACTTCTTATCAAGGTAGCCTGCTCGTAGCGCATGTTCAATGCAACTGTCAGTGATTTTCTCCCATGAATTCTTCACCCAAGTCACAACCTCTTGCAGTTTAGGCTTCACAAAGTTTCCACGCTGATTTCTCTCCATTCTATTTTCAATGTAGTCGTTAATTTCCATGCGCAGAATGTCCTTGAATGGCTTGTTGATTGCAATATCCAAAGTCTGGAGATAGGCCGTCATTCCTGCGGGAATCATTACTTGATCTATTTTTCTTTCATGAAGAAATGACTTCATATCTTTAGCGCGATGAGTGCTGGCTGCATCCCAGACTAGCAGACCTCTTTGGCTCCCTCGCATAACAAGTGGCAGCATTAACTCGACCCATTTTCTTATGACTGCTTGTGTGGCCCAGGCTTTTTCAGTTTCAAGAACAAAAATTCCTGAAACACGTTCAATCTTTTCCTTCTTGCCCTTAGAAATGATTAGAGGTGTGACTTTGGTGCCATCCAGATGAATTGCCAAAATACAGGTAACACGTGCACTTTCGTAAGCAGTGGAGGGAACGTACACTGAGGAGGCACCCCGCTGTTCAATTGTTGTTTGAGATGATTGGCCCATAAACACTGCAGTTTCATCCATAGCAATCATGTTGGAAAGATTGTATTTTGAGAAATCAATATCATCCATAAAGGACTTGAATGCAAGTGCTCTCTTAATAACTTGAGCATCTTCCAGCCTAAACAATGTTGTGGATCTTCTTAAAGACAGTTCGTTTCGCTGAAGGAAATTATCCAACCAGTGTTTTGATGCTTTGAAGTTTTCCGGGATGTCAAACTGTGGTGCTATTGCAAGCGCATATTCTTGAATCTGAGCCCTATTCACAACCAAGGCCTTTGCTCTCCTGTCAACAACCCATTCACAGGTCAGATCTTCCAGCTCTGGAAATGTTGCTTGGCGACCTGATCCACTCTTGCGTTTGGTACCTCTTCCATTTTCCACTTGTTCCATGAGTTTACCATACTCTGCTCGCCACTTGCGGACCATTCGGATATTCAACATCTTTTCCTTGCAGAAAGCAGGAAGAGTTTGGCCCCAAGATTCTTCCACAATTCTCATCTTGTACTCCATCGTGTAGCTTTTCCTTTTTGTGTTCACGTCTAAGGGGAAAAAAAAGATATGGCATTGAGGTATCCGAGTGGGGGAGGGACTTAAAACTTCAGGGGGGGGGGACCATTTTAGTAACCCCTTCTGATCCTCATGTGCCATTCCTGTCCCCTTCAGATCAATCATGTGCCATTCATGTCCACTTCTGATCACTCTGTGCCAATCATTGTCCCCTTCTAATCAATCATGTGCCATTCATGTCCACTTCTGATCACTCTGATCAGAAGGGGACAATGATTGGCACAGAGTGATCAGAAGTGGACATGAATGGCACATGATTGATCAGAAGGGGACAATGATTGGCACAGAGTGATCAGAAGTGGACATGAATGGCACATGATTGATCAGAAGGGGACAATGATTGGCACAGAGTGATCAGAAGTGGACATGAATGGCACATGATTGATCAGAAGGGGGACAATGATTGGCACAGAGTGATCAGAAGTGGACATGAATGGCACATGATTGATCAGAAGGGGACAATGATTGGCACAATCATGTGCCATTCATGTCCACTTCTGATCACTCTGTGCCAATCATTGTCCCCTTCTGATTAATCTGATGCATTCATTGTCCCCTTCTACTGTAATCAATACCGTAATACCGGTATACCGCACCTCCTGCAGTCTCCGTTAAGGAGGGATGAGGGAATCTGCCTGCGTTTCCTTGCGCGGAGTGAGTCACGTTCGCGCGCTGCAGTCCTGTCACTTCCTCCTCTTCACTTCATGACGAGGCGCGCAGCCATGGAGGCAAGTACAGTAGACGGAGGGACCACACGAGGTCACCCACCGTACCATCCGATTCGGGTAAGCACAGGTATCGGTGGGTGGCTTATTTGCGGGGGGGGTGCCTTATTTTAAAAAAAAATCTAAAAAGGGGGGGCTGTCTTATTTGATGGCCCTGCCTTATCATCGGGGAAACAAGGTATGTCGATATGTGTAGATAGCTGTACTTGGACCTCTGAGACTATGTATTTGTTCAATTAGTTAATGCTTTGTGACAAGAAAGTGACCTTGTTGCATGATAGTTTTATATACGCTTGCTTCGCCATGAAAAATAAATAGAGCATCAGCTTTACTATTCCCTGATCCTGGCCTATATTTGATATGAAAGCTGAATTAGAAGTAGAAAGTCTATCTGACTTTTTCAGATTTCAGCCACTTGTCTGCTTAAATTGTTCAAATTTCAGTGAAGATTATTAAGGGGTATTCTAACTAGTGCATCCCCACTTCCAAGGCAAATTTGATAGAGAGAAGTTCTCTATCAGACCAACTGTAGTACTGGGAAAAATAAATTTACCGGGAGTAGAGAAGTACGAGGAGCAGATTTTGGGGCGAGGAAAGTCCCCACTGTTACTTAAGAAGCATTCAATTCCAAAAATAATGACATTGTTATTTATGGAGGAATATGTTTTATGATGTTGAAGGCATATTGATACTTATAGGTCCAATGAGGATAAGATATTGTATTTTGGAGGACACTTATTGCTACTACCTTTAAAAAGTCTCTATTATTATATAACAAAATTACGGTAGGATCACATGACTTTCCTACATGCCTCTAAACTACATTGGATTGAACAATAATAAAGAATTAATAAAAAGTAAATGCTAGTTTGAATATATATCAGAATTTCAAGACCCCCATAAGCCGTTAATTAACCCTGTCACTCATAGGGGTCAATACAAACCCCATAAGCCCTTAATTAACTCTATCACTTATGGGGGTCAATACAGACCCTCATAACCCGCTATTTAACCCTATTAGTCCCATAAGGGTGTAGAAAGACCCTTATGGGGCAGTTACAACCCTAACATTACCCACATAAATACCATGACGGTCCTCAGGGACCCTCATCACACTAACTACAAACACTACACTGCACTATAACCCCCAATAAAATCTATTAAATCTAAAATAACCCCCCTCTACACTAACCTATGAACACCTACACTACCGAACTACACTACATACCTACCCCCTAATAACCCCCCACCCCACTAATTACAAAAAATAATAAAAGCTAACTCACAAAAAAAACTGTCACAGAAAAAAACAACCTAAGTCACAAAACATAATAAGAATACATTACACAAAATAAAATAACCTAAGTCCCCCCCCCAAAAAAAAAGGAATATTACAGAAAATAAAAAAATACATTACAACCCCTCCCCCCACTACAGAAAATTACACACTATCTAAAATACAATAAATACAATCTAAAATACACACATACCCCACTATCTAAAATACAATAAATCCAAACTATAAAACACACATACCCCCTATCTACCTAAAATACATCCCCCTATTTAATATACGATAAATCCTATCTTCATATACAAACCCTAATTCTAAACTAAAATAAAATAATTAACACCACTTACCTTTGCAGATATCCCTTCAAATCACCAACCTGCAGGAAAAGAAAATTAGTACAACACATTTACATACAATAAACATTCTAAATATTCTACTCACCTTTCCAGCATGTCCTCCCCATCTTTCTTATTTTCTTCTCCGGCGCAGCCCCTATTAAAAAAAAAAAAAACGTACATTAATACAATATACACACACACACAAAATAAAGTAACATAAAAATAATATACATTGAACTTAACTTCCCACGATGTCCCCAGCCTCCTTCTCTTCTGCCCTTGGAAAACAAAAATAACAGAGCTCCGCACCAGCAGACCTCCCTGATGCTAATGAGCCTCCTACAGACTTTTCTGGAAGAAAACTGGCAATGGAACATTCTGATTGGCTGAAAACACTGTCAATCAAATTTCTGCCAATCAGAAAGCGCCATGGTGTAAGTCAATCAGAAAGGGATACACCCCAATATCCTATTCTGATTGGCTAATGCACCTGTCAATCTTTTTAAACCAATCTGAAGCCTTCATTGCCTTCAGCCAATCACAATGGGATACACCCACACAGGAAGGCATCAGCACACTCTCATTGGCTGCAGTCTAAGTGACAGTCACAACAGATAATCAGAAGGCGCTATTCCCTTCACGAAATCACAATGGGATACACCCTCACAGTGTGATTGGCTGAAGAAATCTGCGTCTTCTGATTGGCTGTAATCTGATTGACAGTGACAGAAGATGTAGATGCCTTCAGCCAATCACTCTGTGGGGGTGTATCCCATTGTGATTGGCTGATGGGAATAGCGCCTTCTGATTGACTGTTGTCCCTACAACCAATCAGAATACGCTGATGCTTACAGCCAATCACCCCGAGGAGGTGTATTCCATTGTGATTAGATGACAGCAATAAAACCTTCTGATTGGTTTAAAAAAGATGGACAGGTGCATTAGTCAATCAGAATAAGAAGAATGGGGACATGCTGGAAAGGTGAGTAGAATATTTACAATGTTTATTTATTTTATGTAAATGTGTTGTACTAATTAGTTTTAGTTTTTTCCCCCTAGGTTGGTGATCTGAAGGGACATCTGCAAAGGTAAGTGTTCTTAATTATTTGATGTTAGCTTAGAATTAGGGTTTGTATATGGAGATAGGATTTATTGTATATCAAATAGGGTGGATGTATAGTATTTCATGTTTTTTTAGATAGTGTAGTATGTGTATAGTTTAGATAGGATGTAATGTATTTTACATAATGTGGTATGTGTATACTTTAGATAGGATGTCATGTATTTTAGATAGTGGGGTATGTGTGTATTTGAGATAGTATATTTAATATATTTTACGCAAAGGGTATTGTATTTTATTTCATTTGTACTGTATTGTTATGTACTGTATGTATTGTGTATGTATTTCTTTTTCAGGTGTGTATTTTTTTTTTATGTAACTTTTTTTATTTTTTGTAACTTAGTTTTTTTTAATTTTCTATAATGTAGATTTTTCTTTTTGGTGACTTAGGTTTTTTCTTTTCTGTAATGTAGATTTCTTCATTTTCGGTGAATTAGGCTTTTTTATTTTATGTGACTTAGCTTTTATTATTTTTTGTTTATGTTTATGTTAGCAATGAGCGCGAAAGGTACTCAGATAACTAAAAGCCTTACATAGTGTGCCAAACAGCATTCCCAGCCTTATAATTTTATTGACCATCATTTTTTGACAGGCAAGTCGCTAGTAATATATAAGGACAGGTTTGAAAATTAGCTGATATTGATTCAATTCACTTAATTTGCCTTCTGTACAGATGGGTTAAAATGTATTCTCTGCAGTTATCTTACTGATACTGATATTGAGCCCTATTGTAATAGAAGCCCACAAATGCCTCTAACTCATTATTTTGGCAGGTGTTTTTTTTCTCTAAATCTTTAGATGTATTCTATTGACTCAAGCCCGAAATTTACCTCCTTAAGCCTAAACAAGTAAACCCTGCATTGGGTGTGATCTGACAATATTTAAGCAAGTCCATAATTTACTTTTTAGACACAGCCAGTAGTAAATGAGACTGTCATCATGACATCATTAAAACATGGAAGTATGACGTAATCTACAATCAGAGGCTATGAATTGGCTAGTGCCAATAAGTAATATTTGCCAATCAGGCTCACAATTAAGCAATCTAGCACTCTATAAAATGCATTAGATCATGTGTTCTAGTCCATGTGGGTTTCATGATATGTATAAACTCCTTGAGTCCTGGGAACAATATTACACATAAATAACAGTTAAATATAATATTTCTTATTGCATATTTGTGGGGTTGAGGCTGTTGTGCAATTAACTCTAATGTGTTTCCTTGCTTTTAAAATACAGTATTGTGTGTTTAATTGCTGCTACAGCTCTAATAATGGTTTGAAAAAGCCCTTGTGAGTCATAGGTGTAGGAGCCAAAAAATCTGGGGGGATACAGCATATAGTATAGTTCTAAGCCTGAATTTGCATCTTTGAATATGTGGCATTAAGAGTGATATTAAGTGTGTATAAATTCACAAATTGTGCAATAGAATAGGGCCTCTTGTAAGTAATTTCCTTTCCATCCAGATAAATTGTCCTTCCACTGACATTGATATATCATAATGTAAAATGCACAGAGAGTAAGCTTTACCTCATCCATATATTTAGTCTAGTACAATTCTTAAAATACTGCCACTCAACATCATAATTTCTGTTTTATTTGTATTAGGACATAATGTAATGAATTTATCAAATTATTTATTGAACAAAAAAGCAATCATTCATTGGATAAAATATGCATGGCTTTAAAGGCCATCATGCAAATAATTAATTTCATAGAAACTGTAGCCTCATTGGGAAAAAAAAATGCATATTTTCCTTAGAAAGCAAGTATAAATACACTATTTTTACTGTTCCTTTCCCACTTAAGCAAAAGTCTATTTGCATATTTTCTCAGACTTGATTAAGACTGAACATTCCCACCTATTTCTTAAATGTGACATAGTTCTGTGTCATTGTCAAAGCTGTATACATTGGGCAAATTTCAAAGGAAAGCACTCATTACTTATCTCAAAAAATTGCATCGTAACAATCAATTTCATTGTAATGTCGAAACAATTAATTATCTCATCTATTAACTTGCAGATGAAGGGTTATATATTAACTTATACTCACTCTTCTTAGCAAGGTTTCCGGAGAAATAAACAAGTTTTATTGGCCAACATATGATGTGAATCATTGAAATACAGTAGAATGGAAGACAATTTAAGGCAGCTACATAATACACAATCCCATTTCTACTAAATATATCAGGATATATCATTTTAAAAAGAAAAGGAAACGTATGAGTATAGAGAAGAGAACTTAATGGTACAAAACTTCACATACTGCATAAAATAAGCAGCAACATGCGTTTATTTTATTTTAGTTTAGAAATGATGAAGATAAAGCTGGAGATATTGGGGTCGGGTGATAACCAGGGAGTAAGTCTTGTTTGAGCCTCTTGTATAATGTGTGTACATGCAATTATAAGTACTCTACCAAATACCATTTATCCAAACAGTCAAATGTCTTGTTCTTCATATAGCTCATCATTATGCACAAAGGAGGAACCTGTTAAGAACTCCAGTCGACAACAATCTGTACACAGTTTACACAACTTCTCTGCAAATCATACCAAGAAGGCTCACTGTTCACAGTAGTTTGTGGGTAAAAGTGTAAAGGTTGGGTGAATCTTGGGTAGCGCATCCTTTGCGTGCTGGACAACAGTGCGTCATCATCAGAGCGCCGACAAATGCGCCTGCCGACAACTGCGCGCCACACAAGAGTGAGCCCGACAATTGCGCGCCACACAAGAGTGAGCCCGACAACTGCGCGCCACACAAGAGTGAGCCTGACAATTGCGCGCCACCCTGCATCCCAACAGAAGAGAGGGAGAGGATGGGTGCAGGGGAGAGAGGGGATGGGGTAAGGACACAGAGTGGGGGGTCGGGGTGCAGGAGGGAGGGAAAGGATGGGTGCAGAGAAAAGAGAGTGGCGATAAGGCGCAGGAGAGAGGGAATGAGGTGCAGGGGACATGGTTAATAAGGCACATCAGGTTCCTTAACGGCTCATGCTGAGTGATGTCACAGCTCTGATCACGCAGAGCCAGGGGGCCACACTGGTGAGGCTGCGGCAATGTATATGATGAAAAACCTAATTTATAGCAGTGAGTGTCAGTGTGTGTACATCAGCAGTGAGGGTTAGTGTGTACATGAGGAGTGAGTGTCAGTCAGTGTGTGTACATCAGCAGTGAGTGTCAGTGTGTACATGAGGAGTGAGTGTCAGTCAGTGTGTGTACATCAGCAGTGAGGGTCAGTGTGTACATGAGGAGTGAGTGTCAGTCAGTGTGTGTACATCAGCAGTGAGGGTCAGTGTGTACATGAGGAGTGAGTGTCCGTCAGTGTGTGTACATCAGCAGTGAGGGTTAGTGTGTACATGAGGAGTGAGTGTCAGTCAGTGTGTGTACATCAGCAGTGAGGGTCAGTGTGTACATGAGGAGTGAGTGTCAGTCAGTGTGTGTACATGAGCAGTGAGTGTCAGTGTGTGTACATCAGCAGTGAGGGTCAGTGTGTACATGAGGAGTGAGTGTCAGTCAGTGTGTGTACATCAGCAGTGAGTGTCAGTGTGTACATGAGGAGTGAGTGTCAGTCAGTGTGTGTACATCAGCAGTGAGTGTCAGTGTGTGTACATCAGCAGTGAGGGTTAGTGTGTACATGAGGAGTGAGTGTCAGTCAGTGTGTGTACATCAGCAGTGAGTGTCAGTGTGTACATGAGGAGTGAGTGTCAGTCAGTTTGTGTACATCAGCAGTGAGGGTCAGTGTGTACATGAGGAGTGAGTGTCAGTCAGTGTGTGTACATCAGCAGTGAGTGTCAGTGTGTACATGAGGAGTGAGTGTCAGTCAGTGTGTGTACATCAGCAGTGAGTGTCAGTGTGTACATGAGGAATGAGTGTCAGTCAGTGTGTGTACATGAGCAGTGAGTGTCAGTGTGTACATGAGCAGTGAGTGTCAGTGTGTACATGAGGAGTGAGTGTCAGTCAGTGTGTGTACATCAGCAGTGAGGGTCAGTGTGTACATGAGGAGTGAGTGTCAGTCAGTGTGTGTACATGAACAGTGAGTGTCAGTGTCTACATGAGCAGTGAGTGTCAGTGTGTACATGAGGAGTGAGTGTCAGTCAGTGTGTGTACATGAGCAGTGAGTGTCAGTGTGTACATGAGCAGTGAGTGTCAGTGTGTACATGAGTGAGTGTCAGTGTGTACATGAGGAGTGAGTGTCAGTCAGTGTGTGTACATGAGCAGTGAGTGTCAGTGTCTACATGAGCAGTGAGTGTCAGTCAGTGTGTGTACATCAGCAGTGAGTGTCAGTGTGTACATGAGGAGTGAGTGTCAGTCAGTGTGTGTACATGAGCAGTGAGTGTCAGTGTGTACATGAGCAGTGAGTGTCAGTGTGTACATGAGGAGTGAGTGTCAGTCAGTGTGTGTACATCAGCAGTGAGTGTCAGTGTGTACATGAGCAGTGAGTGTCAGTGTGTACATGAGGAGTGAGTGTCAGTCAGTGTGTGTACATCAGCAGTGAGGGTCAGTGTGTACATGAGGAGTGAGTGTCAGTGTGTACATGAGGAGTGAGTGTCAGTCAGTGTGTGTACATCAGCAGTGAGTGTCAGTGTGTACATGAGCAGTGAGTGTCAGTGTGTACATGAGGAGTGAGTGTCAGTCAGTGTGTGTACATCAGCAGTGAGTGTCAGTGTGTACATGAGCAGTGAGTGTCAGTGTGTACATGAGGAGTGAGTGTCAGCAGTGCAGTCGCGCAAAGGTCGGGATTAGAGATGTTGCGAATAGTTCGCTGGATTTTCGCAAGTTCGCGTTCGCCGCGAACACATGCGCTTTTTGGTTTGCCCCCTATACTTTATCATTGAGGAAACTTTGATCATCATTTATAAACATCCAAACACCAAATAAACAATTATATTGATTATTTTTCAGCAGATCAATCACATTCCTCATGATTTATAATGAGCATTTATTTATGTTGAAGTAAATTGACTTGTGAATAAATAATACTTATTAGTAATTACTAAGAAAAACTACAAAAGGCGTCTAACAATAATTTGCTGTACACTAATTTGTGCTGATCTTCCCACGCATTTGTTGCCCACACCCACTCCTGATGCTGGAGGGGGTTGCAGAGCATTGCACATTGCAGCTTGTATCCAAGGATTAACATGGAGAGGCAGCATAAGCAAAGCAGGGGGCAGAGCCAGCAAATCAGTGCTGCTTGTTACTACCTGTGCCACTGCATGGGGTACTACCCCCTCTGTATCTGGTCATAGCTACCTGTGTGTACCCAGCACAGTGACTGTAAACAGTAAGGGGTTAATGTGCTGTATAATCCAATGCAAGATCTATTAACCCTTTAGCTGGCAGAGGGGGGGCAATGCATTGCTGCCACCCTTAGCCCCTATTCTAGGAGAAGGTGAACAGGTAATATGTCCATTTAGATGACTGGTGCTGGGTGTTACTGCAGTAGCTCTTCCAATTAAAGTTCAGGCCAGCACTCAGTACACAGGATAGGGTGACTGGGTGCCACATGTCACACCTGGCTGGGGGTCTTACCTTGTCACTGCAGTGGAGGGCTCCTCACAGGCCCTTATCCTCTTTGTGATCCCGGGATACAGAGCAGGTTTCCCGGAGCTATCTGATCCGATAGGACAAACAAATAAGCATTTAAAGGGACACAATGGCTAGGGAAGTGCTGGATTTAAAGGGACACAAATACTTAAAGAGCATGAGTTGTGTTATCCATTATTTCTAAAGTGAACCAATCCTTGGACATTACATGTTATTGCTGCTTTATTTATATGCAAATGGGTGTCTTACACATGTTAATTAGCTGCTTTGATATGTTAATTTGGGATTGTTCCTGTTTTCTGACAGCCAGCATTGGTAGCCATCAGCCACTAGTCGATTTTAGTCAATTGTTGTTAATGTAAAGCTTATCATCTGCCACTACCCTAAACCTTAAACCTAAACCCCAAGTCTATCCCTAAATCTAACCCTAACGCTATGTAATTTTCCGTGGGAGTTTTGCCATGTATCCCCCTCCGGATTGCCACAGTCCAGCTGTTAGTCCCCTTGAAACAACTTTCCCATCACTATTGTGGCCATAAAGAGTCCCTGTGGGTTTTGAAATTCGCCTGCCCATTGAAGTCTATCGGGGTCGCCGATGTTCGCCCGTTCGCAAACATTTGATGGAAGTTTGCGTCTGCTGTTCGCAAACCCAAAATTAGATGTTCGCGACATCACTAGTCGGGATGCCATCTGGCGCGCTCTTGTATGGTGCACAGTTGTCGGCGAGCATATTTGTCGGCACATTGATGACAGTACACTGTTATCAAGCGCGAAAAGGTCAGCGTGACGAATCTTGTCTTTTTTATGTCTTGACTTAGTTTTCTTTTCATGTGTACATGGTTTCAGAATAGAAAATTTCATTTAATGCTTCTTTCAACTTTAGAATATAAGCACAAGTAAACTTTGCTTTTATTTATACCATATTATGTTTTCACTGACAATCTATACTATTACTTAAAGATAAACCAGCAATCTAAACACATTTGACCTAAAATATTCTGGCAACAGTTTTAGCTTGGTTTTTGTTATATAATTTGCCTTATAGGCCAGCAAATATGTTATACTACATGAAATCACATACATGCACAATTGCATAATATAATTTACTAGCAACTTGCCCGTCAAAAATGAATAAAATGTGAATCCTGGCAATGCTGTTTACCACACAATGTGGCCTCGCGATGAGCACCTTCGGCGCTCATCACGGGCCTCACAATGAGCGCCTTCCACGCTCATTGCGAGTCTCTTCCTCTGTCTACTTCCTCCCTTGTGTCTCATTTCCCCCCTCCTCTCCCTCCCTTGTGTCTCCTTTCCCCCTCCTCTCCCTCCCTTGTGTCTCCTTCCCTCCCTGTGTTTTTACCCCCTCTCCCCCCGTGTCTTTTCCCCTGTGTCTCTTGCCCCCCCTCTCACACCCCTTTGTCTCTTGGCCCACCTCTCCCACACCTGTGTCTCTGGCCCCCTCTCCTTCCCCTATGTCTCTTTCCCCATGTCTCTTTCCCCCCCTGTGTCTCTTCCCCCTCTCCATCGTGTCTGTACCCCCATTTCCCTCCCCTGTGTCTCTCCCCCCTCCTCTCCCTCCCCTGTGTGTCTACCAACCCCTGTGTGTCTCCCCCTCCACTGTGTCTCTTCCCCCTTCCTCTCCCTCTCCTGTGTGTCTCCCCCCTCACTCCCCTGTGTCTCTTGCCCCCTGACTCCCCTGTGTCTCTTGCCCCTCACTCCCCTGTGTCTCTTCCCCCCCTCACTCCCCTGTGTCTCTTCCCCCCCTCACTCCCCTGTGTCTCTTCCCCCCCTCACTCCCCTGTGTCTCTTCCCCCCCTCACTCCCCTGTCTCTCTTCCCCCTCACTCCCCTGTCTCTCTTCCCCCCCTCACTCCCCTGTCTCTCTTCCCCCCTCACTCCCCTGTCTCTCTTCCCCCCTCACTCCCCTGTGTCTCTTCCCCCCTCACTCCCCTGTGTCTCTTCCCCCCTCACTCCCCTGTGTCTCTTCCCCCCTCACTCCCCTGTGTCTCTTCCCCCCCCTCACGCCCCTGTGTCTCTTCCCCCCCCCCTCACGCCCCTGTGTCTCTTCCCCCCCCCTCACGCCCCTGTGTCTCTTCCCCCCCCCTCACGCCCCTGTGTCTCTTCCCTCCCCTCACGCCCCTGTGTCTCTTCCCCCCCCCTCACGCCCCTGTGTCTCTTCCCCCCCCCCCTCACGCCCCTGTGTCTCTTCCCCCCCCCTCACGCCCCTGTGTCTCTTCCCCCCCCCTCACGCCCCTGTGTCTCTTCCCCCCTCACTCTCCTGTGTCTCTCCCCCCCTCACTCCCCTGTTTCTCTCCCCCCCTCTGTGTCTCTACTCCCCCTCTCATTCCACTATGTGTCTCTCCCCCCTATGTCTCTCCCCCCCCCTGTGTGTCTCTCCCCCCCCTGTGTGTCTCTCCCCCCCCTGTGTGTCTCTCCCCCCCCCTGTGTGTCTCTCCCCCCCCTGTGTGTCTCTCCCCCCCTGTGTGTCTCTCCCCCCCCTGTGTGTCTCTCTCCCCCCTGTGTGTCTCTCCCCCCCCTGTGTGTCTCTCCCCCCCCTGTGTGTCTCTCCCCCCCCCTGTGTGTCTCTCCCCCCCTGTGTGTCTCTTCCCCCCCTGTGTCTCTCCTCCCCCCGTGTGTCTCTCCTCCCCCGTGTGTCTCTCCTCCCCCCGTGTGTCTCTCCTCCCCCCGTGTGTCTCTCGTCCCCCCGTGTGTCACTCGTCCCCCCGTGTGTCACTACTCCCCCTGTGTGTCACTCCTCCCCCTGTGTGTCACTCCTCCCCCTGTGTGTCTCTCCCCCCCCTGTGTGTCTCTCCCCCCACCTGTGTGTCGCTCCCCCCCTGTGTGTCTCCCCCCCCTGTGTGTCTCTCCCCCCCCTGTGTGTCTCTCCCCCCCCTGTGTGTCTCTCCCCCCCTGTGTGTCTCTCCCCCCCGTGTGTCTCTCCCCCCCGTGTGTCTCTCCCCCCCCCGTGTGTCTCTCCCCCCCCGTGTGTCTCTCCTCCCCCCGTGTGTCTCTCCCCCCCCCCCTGTGTGTCTCTCCCCCCCCCCTGTGTGTCTCTCCCCCCCCCTGTGTGTCTCTCCCCCCCCCCTGTGTGTCTCTCCCCCCCCCTGTGTGTCTCTCCCCCCCCCGTGTGTCTCTCCCCCCCCCCTGTGTGTCTCTCCCCCCCCCCTGTGTGTCTCTCCCCCCTCCCCCTGTGTGTCTCTCCCCCCCCTGTGTGTCTCTCCCCCCCCCCCTGTGTGTCTCTCCCCCCTCCTTTCCATCCATTGTGTCTCTAACCCCCTCCTCTCCATCCATTGTGTCTCTAACCCCCTCCTCTCTCTCCTTTGTGTCTTCCCCTCCTCTCTCTCCTTTGTGTCTCCCCCTCCTCTCACTCCCCTGTCTCTCCCCCCTCCTCTGTGTCTCTCCCCCCTCCTCTGTGTCTCTCCAACCTCCTCTGTGTCTCTCCCCCCTCCTCTGTGTCTCTCCCCCCTCCTCTGTGTCTCTCCCCCCTCCTCTGTGTCTCTCCCCCCTCCTCTGTGTCTCTCCCCCTTCCTCTATCTCCCCTGTGTTTCTACCCCCCTCCTCTCCTACCCCTGTGTGTCTCCTCCCCCCCCCCTGTGTCTCTTCCCACCTCCTCTCCCTCCCCTGCATCTCTTCCCACCTCATCTTCCTCCCCTGTGTCTCTTCCCACTTCCTCTCCCTCCCCTGTGTCTCTTCCCACTTCTTCTCCCTCCCCTGTGTCTCTTCCCACTTCCTCTCCCTCCCCTGTGTCTCTTCCCCCTCCTCTCCTTGCCCTGTGTCTCTCCCCCCCTTCCTCTGTGCCCCCCCCCCCCGCCTCTGTGTCTTCCCCCTCCTTCCCTGTGTGTCTCTTCCCACCTCCTCTTCCTCGACTGTTTCTCTTCCCACCTCATCTCCTTCCCCTGTGTCTCTTCCCACCTCCTCTTCCTCCCCTGTGTCTCTTCCCCCCTCCAGTCCTTGCCCTGTGCCCCCCCCCCCCCCGCCTCTGTGTCTTCCCCCTCCTTCCCTGTGTGTCTCCCCTCCTCCTCCTCTCTCTCTCCGGTGTGCCACAATGCCCATGCGCGGCTTACGCTGCACAATGCGCATGCGCGCCCATTTCCGGCGATCGTAGTTGTCAAACTGCGATTTGTCATTAGCGTGACGAGGAATCACCGTTTGACAACTATTATATGTGATTGTATAGTGTCATTTATGGCACACATAAAAGAAAGAATAAGAACACTTGCAAAATCGTATGTGAGTGTTCCTAATTGTATTTGTTTTAAGTGTAAAATAAACTATACAAGGTAATTTGAGGCCTAGGCACATGTATTTTATTGTTCTTTTGAAGGAATAGAGGCACCCCTCAAAAGTTGATGAGAAGACCTCTGCATATGTGAATTTGACACAGTAGTTGACAGATAATTTGTTATAGAACTTCAGAAAGAACGTATGATTTCTTGAAATTAATTTAAAAAGAAACTGTTTAGTGATTTCACAGAACATGTTCACCTATTTGTTATATTTTTTGGAGTCAACATAGGAGTTGTTTTTTCTTGTTTGTCAATAGCATATATAGTACTGTTTAAGTCAGCATTTATTTTTGTTGGGTGCAAGTTTTTGTAGGTTTAATTGAATTCACCTACTGTATATATTATCAGCCACATTAAATTAGAAGCCCCTAAATCCTAAATCCTAAACTTGAAAATCTCCCATGTTACAGGGCTATTAAACTGGAAGGGGCTGCGAGCTACGGGCCGGAGACGCTAAACCGCAACCCAGTCTGTCGCACGTTGGATGTGCGGCCATGAACAGGATCAATAAGTCAAACCCGTAGTTACGGGTTATATGTAGCCAATGGCAAAAGAGATTGCCATTATGGCTGATGAAAGGCCTTTCATAAGCCGTTGCTGCGAGGGTCCCGATTGGGATCCCCCGGCAGTTAAACACTGAACCCCTGCTGTGGGGGGTACTCCAAGTACACAAAGTTAACCCCCGCTGCTTTTAAAAATTCGGATTTTTCCCACCTCGCGGGTCCTGAAAGGACCTTAAAGGTCCTTAAAGGACCTGCTCTAACTAAAAAATTAACCCCTGCAGCGTTAATTGCACATAAAATTAACCCCATCACTCATGGGTGTCTATATAGACCCTCATGAGCCTCTAATTAACCCTATCAGTCCCATAAGACCCTTATGGGACAATACTTAACCCTCACCATTAACACTATAAGTACCATGAGGGTCCTCCAGGACCCTTATGACACAAAGTCTAAACACTACACTATTAACCCTTTCCTATCCTATCCCATTCTATTAGCCCCCCTCTAACTAATGATCACCCCCTCTATCCTATTAAGCCCTCTACCCTATCCTATTAACCCCCCTCTACCCTATCCTATTAACCCCCTCTACTCTACCCTACCTAACCCCCTAATAAAATCCCTAGCACCGCACTAATTACACAAACTAACAATCACTACATTACACAAAAATAAAAAAATATATTGCATAAAATAACAAACTCCAGGACCCTCATGACACAAAGTCTAAACACTACACTATTAACCGTTTCCTTTCCTATCCCATTCAATAACCCCCCCTTCTACCCTATGCTACTAACCCCCCTCTACCCTACCCTATTAACTCCTACACTACCTACCCAACCCCCTAATAAAATCATTAGCTTCCCACTAATTATACAAACTAAGAATCCCTACTTTACACAAAAAAATACATTACACAAAAATAATGAAATGCATTACAGAAACTAAGAATCCCTACTTTACACAAAAAAATACAATACACAAAAATAATGAAATGCATTACAGAAAATAACAAACGACATTATAGAAAATAAAAAAATCTACAGTACAGAAAAAAAAAACTATAGTACAGAAAAATAAATCCTAGATTACATAAAATAAAAACCTTACATTACACCAAAAAACAACCCTACATTACAACTAAAAAAACAACCATCCTTACTAAAACTACAAAAGGGTAAATTTGACCACTTACCTTGCCAAAATGGCCCTCCAGCAATGTCCACAGGTTCGGTCACACCTAAAAAAAAAAAAGAAACATTACATTTAATACAAACATACATACAACATGTAATATAATAAATTATGAATATTCCACTTACCTGTCCAGAATGCCCCTCCAGCGATGCCCTGGTCTTCATCCAGTCATTGCAGGCAGGTACCCGCCAAGAAATTTCCAGACATTCTAAAAAAAACAAAGACTAATGGAGCTCCTCCCTTGAGGAGCTCCCCACCGCAAATGGAGGTTCCTGTGCATGCTCCTATCAAAAAATAGAAATGTCGATCGAAAATGGCATCTTCTGATTGGCTGAAATTGCTGACAATCATTTTAGCCAAATGTGTGAGACAATCAAAATGGGATACACCCCAATATCCCATTCTGATTGGCTCCAAGCATCTGATTGACAGTTATATAAATATAGGGGTGTATCCCATTTTGAATAGCTCACACATTTGTGCCTTCTGATTGGATGAAATATGATTGACAGCGATTTCAGCCAATCAGAATGCACCATTTCTACTTTTTGAGCGGAGCCTGCGCGGGAACTATTTGTGGCGGGGAGCTCCTTAAGGGAGGAGCTCCATTATTTTTTTATTTTTTTAGAACATCAGGATATTTTTTGGGAGGGGCCCTGCCTGCGACGATTTGATGAAGACTGGGGCATCGCTAGAGGGGCATTCTGGACAGGTAAGTGGACTACTAATAATATATATAGTTGTCAGTGTGGGGAACGCTTACAATGTTGGTCACACTTTGTCGACCAGCCAGAAAAAGGCATTCATTGCACTATGAGATTTGCAAAGCGAGCAGTTGAGGCACGCAGGACCGACGCTCATTGCACTGCGAGCCTCGCATAGTGAGGCGAGCAGTTGAGGCACGCGAGATTTAGCCTGCAATGAGCGCCAAAGGCGCTCATTGCACTGTGAGCCTCGTGGGACTTATGACCAGTACGACTTACGAACAAAACACGTACATGCACTGTGCGCCTCGCAAAAATTATGACTTTAACGGCCAAACCACGGAAACTGAAAAGGCATGAAAAAAACACAACAAATATGCCTCAAATTAACTTACACACACCACAGTGGGAGAGGCGGGGAGCCTGTGAGTCAGGTTGCAAGTTAATTTGATGCATATTTGCTGTTTTTTCACAATCGAAAACTAAGCTAAGCGAGGAAAAAAAAAGCTGCGAAAAAACCCGCAAAAAGAAAGAAAACGAGGCCCAAGGACATAAAAGTAGCCCGAAGGTCATGAGAAAATAGCCCTAAGCAGTAACACTTAATGAAAGCCAGTAACACAATCCAAGACACTAACATTTAACACAAGGCAGTAACACTTAACCCAAGCCAGTAACCCAACCCAAGACAGTAACACTCAAGCGCAAGGCCTATAAACTACACAGGGGCAGAGGCTTGCAATGAGAGCCAAAGGTGCCAAAGCTGCTCAGAGGGCCCATAGCCTCGCATTGTGTGGCAAACAGCATTGCTAGCCTTACAATTTTACTTCCGTCATTTTTGACTGGCAATTTTCCTATATTACTATGTTGTATGTATGTTTGTTTTAACCGTAATGTTTTTTTTTTTTTTTAAGGTGTGACCGCACCTGTGTACATTTAAGGAGGGCCCTTCTGGGACCCGCGAAGCAGGAATTTTGAATTTTAAATGCAGCAGGTTTACCGATCGGTACGCCCGCTGCAAGGGGTAATATGGGGACACTGTGAGGGTCCAGATCGACCATAGACATTTTTCGGCCGTCCTTTGTTCTATCACGCAAGTCGGCAACGTCCTGCTTTACTAGGCTAATTTAATAGCCTTAAGTCCTACTTTCTACAATACAGGCTACATTTTAAAACATAGCCCCAATTTAATGTCGTTATAAATGTATGGTTCTCACAAATATTGGTATAGAAATCCTTGTAATATCTATTTTACATTATATGTAGAATAGATATTAGCAATGAACATTCTCAAACACATAAATGTTTGTCTACTAGGAGGTTGTATTCAATAACATTAGCCATTTCAACTTTCCTGCAATACAAATGTAACTGTATTAGCAAAATACTCAAGCGTCTAGAGATAGCAACATAATCCATCTCTGCAGAACTCTCTGATACCATTGATAGAACAAAAAGCAATAATAGCATAATATTATTGACCTCTGTTTTTAACATGTTTAAGTTTCCTATTTAATATAGTCCTTAACTATAACAGTGCTTCCTCCCTCCCAGATGTGCAACTGATGAAATGCACGCAGAGTGATTTATTTTCTGTAAACAATGCTTTCATACGATATTACATCTTCCTACGTACAAAAAAAATTAATTGGTAGAAGATTCAGTGAAATAAACAAACAGTTGTGTTTTGTTTTACATAACATAGCTCTGTGAGTTTTGCAAGGAAGTGAATATTTATATGCTATGCCTTCAATGTATTGGAAAATTGGCAGCACCATCTGGAAGTTCATCACTGTTTTTATATAATCAGGAAACTGCATATTGAAGGATACCTTTAGAACTATAAAATATCAGTGATTCCAGACTTTATTTTATTTATGTATTTATGAATAGTGATCCTAAGTAGTCTAAACATTTCCAATAAAAATAGTTCACCCTATTTGTATTTCTATAAGTACCATCAGTATTTTATTGTGTTTGGTTTTACAAAATCCAAAAAGTAATAACATTTCCAACTGAAGAGACGGGGTGGGGGGAGACACAGGGGAGGGAGAGGAGGGGGAATAGACACAGGGGAGGGTGAGGGGGAAGAGAAACCAGGGGGGAGAGACACAGGAAAGGTAGAGGAAGGGGTGAAGAGACACAGGGGAGGGAGGAGGGCGGAAGAGACACAGGGGAGGGAGAGGGGAGAAGAGAAACCAGGGGGGAGAGACACAGGTGAGGGAGACAGGGGAAAGAGACACAAGGGAAGGAGAGGGGAACAAAGAGACACATGGGAGGGAGAGGGGGAGAGACACAGGGGAGGGAGAGGGGGAAAGAGACACTGGGTAGGGGCAGGAAGAGACATGGGAGGAAGTAGAGGGTGAGAGACTTGCAATGACCGCCAAACAGTTGTGTTTTGTTTTACATAACATAGCTCTGTGAGTTTTGAAAGGAAGTGAATATTTATATGCTATGCCTTCAATGTATTGGAGAATTGGCAGCACCTTCTGGAAGTTCATCACTGTTTTTATATAAGCAGGAAACTGCATATTGAAGGATACCTTTAGAACTATAAAATATCAGTGATTCCAAACTTGTATTTATGAATAGTGATCCTAGTTAGTCTAAACATTTCCAATAAAAATAGTTCACCCTATTTGTATTTCTATAAGTACCATCAGTATTTTATTGTGTTTGGTTTTATAAAATCCAAAAAGTAATAACATTTGCAGCTAAAGAGACGGGGTGGGGGGAGACACAGGGGAGGGAGAGGGGGAAAGGGACACGGGAGGGGCAGGAGGAGACAAAGAGGAGGGGGGAAAAGACACAGGGGGAGGGGGCAAAGAGACATGGGAGGAAGTAGAGGGTGAGAGGCATTTTTTGCTAGGGCTGCGATGAGCGCCTTTGGGGCTTATCGTGAGGCAGGCAGGTTGGGAGGGGGCGCTCAGCGCAGGGCTCACTATGAGCACCAAAGGTGCTCAGGTTGTTTGGCAAAAAGCATTGCCAGGCCTAAAATGTTATTGCAGTCATTTTTGACGGGCAAGTCGCTAGTTGTTAATAAAGATGAAAGGATAAAATGTATCATCGCGAAACCACCAGTATAGACATCAGTCTAGAGGTCTACTACCAAAAGCACAAAGTACTGCAACTAAAAATATGCAACGTATACAAATACGCAGTGGGGAGGGGGGGAGTAGTATTTGATCCCCTGCTGATTTTGAATGTTTGTCCACTGACAAAGAAATGATCAGTCTATAATTTTAATGGTAGGTGTATTTTAACAGTGAGAGACAGAATAACAAAAAAACATGGTTAGCCAGATTAAGTATAGATCGTAATGAGAAGGATAATTAAATCATAAGGGTTACCCTTTCCCCAAACCACCCCAAGACTGTTGTAGTTCAGTGTTTCCTATGCAGATCGCTAGTCAAACTCTCTTGCAGTGAACTGACCCCAATGTGTGATATCACCGTTTTGGGCAACAAATGCGAGTACTAATGGCCTGATACGCGAGGCTGAGACTTCTACAGAGGCTGAGAGGTGTAGACAGAGATGAGCCCTTAAATAGGTAGGTGAGTATAAGTGGTGAACAGGTAAATCTTATTAACTAATATACTTATGTTTCTATGATGTAGGAGAAGATATATCAAGTGAAAAGAAAATGGAATGCCAAACGATGGGTATGGTTTATATACTAAAATATAGGTGGCAATATAAGTACACTATGAAAGTTGAATTATACTAAAAATGGCTCTAAAATATAATTGTGTCTACAAAGAAAATTAAGTGGCAAGATAAAAAGTATATGAATAATAGGTTGATATGTGAAAAATTATATAACGTATATACTCGACTATAAGCCGAGTTTTTCAGCCCTTTTTTTAAGGCTGAAAGGGCCCCCTCGGCTTATACTCAAGTCACCCTGTGTCCCTTTCCCCCCGTGTCTCTCCACCCTGTGTCTCTCCCCCCCCCTCCCTCTCCTGTCTCTCTTTCCCCCCTCTCCCTCATGTCTCTTTCCCTCCCCTCCCTTATCCTCAACCTCCCTCCTCAACCCCCCTCCTCATCCTCAACCACCCTCCTCGTCCTCAATCCCCCTCCTCATCCTCAACCCCCCTCCTCAACCTCAACCCCCCTTCTCATCCTCCCTCTACCCCTTTCTAATTACCTCTCCCTTTCCCTTCACTTACCTTCCATCAGCAGCTGCTCCTCTGCTCATCTTCCGGCTGCGTCGGGACCAGGAATATGCTAATGCAGCTGCTGATGGAAGGTAAGTGAGGGGAAAGGGGGAGGTAATTAGAAAGGGGTAAAGTGAGGAGGGGGGTTGAGGATGAGGAGGGAGGTTGGGGAGGGGGTTTGAGGAGAGAGGTTGAGGAGGGGGTTTGAGGAGAGAGGTTGAGGAGGGGGCTTGAGGATGAGGAGGGGGGTTGAGGAGGGGGCTTGAGGATGAGGAGGGGGTTGAGGAGAGAGGATGAGGAGGGGGCTTGAGGATGAGGAGGGGGGTTGAGGATGAGGACTGGGGTTGAGGAGGGGGAGGGGGGTTGAGGAGAGAGAATGAGGAGGGGGTTTGAGGATGAGAAGGGAGGATGAGGAGGGGGGTTGAGGAGGGTGATAAGGGAGGGGGATGGAAAGAGACATGAGGGAGAGGGGGGAAAGAGACACAGGGAAGGGAGAGGGAGGAAGAGACACAGGGGAGGGAGATGGGGAAGAGACACAGGGGATGGAGGGGAAGAGACACGAGGGAGAGGAGGGAAAGAGACACAGGGAAGGGAGAGGGAGGAAGAGACACAGGGGAGGGAGAGGGGGGAAGAGACACAGGGGAGGGAGAGTGGGAAAGAGACACTGGGGAGGGAAAGAGACACAGTGGAGGGAGAGGAGGGGAAGAGACACAGGGGTCACAAGAAAGGGGCATAGATGGCACAAGAGGGACACAGGGTGCAGCACATTTCCCACCTTCGGCTTATACTCAAGTCACTAAGTTTCCCCAGGATTTTGTGGTAAAATAGGTGCCTCGGCTTATACTCGGGTTGGCTTATACTAGTATATACGTTATATATGATGATAACGGTGACTAAATTCAATAGTATTATGTTAATGCTCTATTATAATGACCTCACAAATATTACCTTTATAGAAAGATAATATTGACACTTCTATGAATACAATAAAAAAAAATTGTTCCTTAATACAAAAGTTGTGTACTGTTTATTGTTTATTAAATAGACAAAAATAAGAGGTAGAGGAGAAGAAGGGAGGGAAAGAGGAATAAAAGGGGTGCAAAAAAAAGAAATCACATCACTAACATACGTGTACGCAGAGCATGTAATCAATCACATATTTCATCACTCCAAAAAAGATAATCAGAGACCATCTTAAATTGGAAAAAAAGAACAGATACAAATTGTGCTGCAAATTAGCATACCAACAAATAAACATATAATAAACATTTATAATTTTCCTTTAGACTTTGAAATCAATATGCTAATTAATCTAAATATAATTTCAGAAAAGTAATTGCTTAGAATTTCTATTTTGCCTTTGTCAATCTAGTAGATTGACATTTTAGTCTATTGGTCTCTATGAGTGAGAACACAAGGGACGCATGATTTAGAGTACGATGTTATCAGTATGACTTTTTGGTGAATAGATATTTTGATAGGTTAAGGTAGATGGGGATGACCAGACACATCTTATAATTAATTTGAAACATACCTTTCAGGGACAGACTGCTAAAACCTGTGTTGTCATACAGTTCTTCGATTAATTATAGGAACTGACCTGGAAACCCCATAACACTGGGTCCTGTCAAAGGAAAATCACTTTATTTAAGTACCTATAGACAAATGATTATTGGATGTTGTGCTGAATATTCCATCAGTTACCTCAGTTAGATACTGAGAAAAACATCATTATATATTACAATGGAAATATGTGTAAAACTACTATATAGTTCCCACAAAAAGTCAGCTTGAAATCTTAACATTTTTAAATATTAGAGTTTCAAATATACTATTAAACTTACTTGTTTGCAATAAAATTGGATTTTATACATTTCAATATATATATATATATATATATATATATATATATATTATTTTTTCTGACCTTGGTATCTTATATTATCATATTTTAGATGGTTTTGCAAATTACTTCTAACATTGATGGTCTAGCTGACAGCTTGTAAAATACCCTCTTGAGATTATAATATGAAACACCACCCACTTTTTAGTCAGCAAGATGCTCCAACTAATTAAATATTTTCATTGTTTTTCAGATCCCTCAGGGAATGGATTCTAATCAATAAATTCTTCTTTCTGCAAACGTCAGGCAATAAAATTGATTACATTACTCAGATATAGTCTTTCATTGAATCTGTAGCATTTGATGGCAAAAGGTCTATGTCTGTTTAACTGACTTTGTTTAAGACTGAATACTTCTAAATTAACATTGATCGATACTCAGCAAATAGAAAGACATTTTAAATTATAATAATGATCAATCATGCCAACCAATAACCAATCATTTTAATCTTATTTGATTATTTGGGAAATTAATAATCCTAAACAGAACATTCTTGGTAGTGGCTGGTTATTAATCTTTACAACAATTACAGACTGCTACTTAAGAAACCCTTTAAAGTCATAACAGTTTCATTGAAAAATTAAATACTGACTTTGTATTGTGAATGTTGTTCTAATAGACATGATGGTCTTTCTTATAGTTTTGTGAAATTGTACAGTAGTAAAAATAAATCATATATATTGGTTTAAAAAATGTATTTATTAAGTTAACTGAATTACTTGATAACTTTCAGCCATATTAAATTCCAGCACCGTAAGTGCAACGTGAGACCAGCAACGTCTGCGGGCTTGAAATTTTTCAGAGTTAAGGTGCTATTAAATTGGAACGGGCTGTGAGTTACGAGCTTGAGAAGCAAACCCATAAACCATTTGTTGAACGTTGGGGCGAGTGATCAATTAGTCAAAACCGTAGTTTCGGCCTTTCAACGTCTTAACCCGCAAGTTGTCGGCGGGTTGCTTTACGGGGCTAATTTAATAGCCGTAAGTCTTACTGTCTACATTACAAGCTACTGTTTAACACGTAGGGGGGATTTGATAGGGCTATCATATATTATATTTGTCGAACTACGAGACGTCTTCACTCTTTGCGTGGTGTTTACGACTTAGGCGATTAGGCACTAAAACTCACAGCACTTGGGTGATGAGCACCAAAGGCGTTCAACGCCTGCGAGCCTCACATAGCGAGGCGAGCTGTTAAGGCACTACAACTCCCAGAATTAGGGCGATGAGCGCCAAAGGCGCTAATTGCCTGCAAGCCTCTCAAACCGCGGCGAGCAGTGGAGGCAATGAAACATGCAGGACTTAGCCTGCAAAAAATTAGGAAACGTGGCATCGCCTTAGGCTGCATGCAGTTGACGAACGCGGGACTGAGTAAAAAAAGTACGAGATAGAAAAAATACGAAGTTAACGGCCATACCGCGCAAAGCAAAAAACAGGAGTAACACAAAAAAATAAAATAAAAATACTACAAAAACATCACACACAGCACGGGGGAACAACCAGGATGGACACCAGAGGAGAGGATCCCCATGAGCACCAAAAGTCCTCAGAGTAGAAAAAGCTTGACATTGTGTGGCAAACAGCATTGCCATTGCTTCAAATTTTATTGCTCCATAATTTTTGACGTGCAAGTTGGTAGTTTGTATTATACATACTGTCAGCAGTTAATTGTGTTATTGCCTTGTAAATATACATACACATATCTGGATCTTTTTTTAGTAAACACACACTGAAATTTGCTGGTTTTAACTACTCTTTCAAACTATGAACACTCTTATTGTTTATATTACATTTAGAAAAAAAGCTATACTTTAGCTGCTTTCAATGATTTACTACGCTATTTTTTTAAATGTTCAGTTTATGTATGTTTTCTTCTTTATTAATAAACTCTTTTCATTTTATTTGAAAATTATAGACATGGCACAAATTAGTCTGGTAGTTGTTATCTACACTGCTACCCTAACTGATCTTTACTACTTAAAAGCCATCTAAAAATGAAAGTAGCCATTTAAAAGTGATGCTCTAGAACCAGTGTCACTAGAGTCTGGCTTTGGAATGTTGTAATTCACACTGTTAACTAGCTACTGCCCATTAAAAATGACAGTTTTTTAAATTGTAAGTCTAGAAATGCTGTTTTCCACCCAATGTGAATGTGTTTCCCTGTGACCTTTTTTGTTTTTTTGTTTTGTAATATCTTAGAATTTTCAATGTCATATTCCATATGTATGTTAAAGTTGAGAAATAAATCAAATTAGTAGATAATTTGTTTATTGTTATAACATGCAACTTAGATATATTACTATCTGTAAACAAATCAGTAACCATACTTTGATAAAATGTTAACAGTTTTTATTGTAAGCTATGCATCAATATTGTAAGAATGTTTGAACTTTCTGAAGCAGTTTGAACTTTTCTTTAGCACATGTGTAAATTTTATATTGAATCCAGAGGAAGGCAAACAGAAAAACCCCCAGTGAAATGTTGCCAATTGCCTCAAATGGCTAAAAAATAAATTCCTTCCTGACCCCAGATACTGGCGATCGGATTACTCCATGGATCAATACTTTCTCAGTAATTATATAGTAAAAGTCCAAAATGTGTAAATATATACAATGACATGCATAACAAAATACAATTCAAGTGTAAATTTGAATTAATGAATGACAGAACAACTGGGCATTCAAACTTGAAAACCATAGAATTAAAGCACTATGCATTACATGTTATTTAACACATGTGTAAATGTTTATATTGAATCCAGAGGAAGGCAAACAGAATAAACCCAAGTGAAACGTTGCCAATTGTGTCAAATGGGAAAAAAATAAATTCCTTCCTGACCCCAGATACTGGTGATTGAACTACTCCCTGGATCAATATTTTTTATTTGTTTTGTTATACACACTATACCTTTTCTTTTTTAATGTAGTGGTCCTCTAAAAAGAGCCCAGCAGATGAATAATGTTGTCATTGAGATGTAACCACTGTACTGTCCGTTGAATGTATTTGTTTTTAAATAGTGGTCCTCTAAAAAAGAGCCCAAGAGACTTCAAAGTGAGTCCTTGAGATGTAACCACTGTTTTATTTGGTTTTTAAATAGTGGCCCTCTTAAAAGAGTGCAAGAGACATAAACGTTAGTCCTTGAGATATGAGTAACACACAGCCATAAATCTATGAGGTGAACCTTGCACCTCGGAAGAATCCGTACGGGCACAAAAAAGTGCCTGCAAGGTCTCCTAAAGCCTCTACATGCTGCCTCGGAGCAGCCTGACACCCCTGTGTGATGCTCCCCCCTGTTCCCTAAAAACATCCCCATGCTGCAGGGGTGCCTATAGAGACCCCTGCAGCCTCCTCACATTAACCCCTTGCAGCGGGGGTCCCCGATCAACATCGATCAGTACCCC
Organism: Discoglossus pictus; assembly: GCA_027410445.1. Classification (NCBI taxonomy): domain Eukaryota; kingdom Metazoa; phylum Chordata; class Amphibia; order Anura; family Alytidae; genus Discoglossus; species Discoglossus pictus. Next base: position 128,617,271 of record CM050166.1, read on the forward strand.
CGTGGCACCTAACATTAACCCCCTCAATGCTGGTGGTCCCCATCGGGCCTCAAAAGTCTCCCCAATAAATTGAAATTACCCGCAGCGGTTCCTTAAAGGGCCATCGGCACACTATAAACCATTCCCGGCCGCGGCACCTAAAATTAACCCCCCTCTACACTGGGGTCCCCATCGGGACCCCAAATGTGTCCCGACATTAACCCCTTGCTGCAGGGGTCCATAAAGACTTCCTCAGCCACCCCACATTAACCCCTTGCAGCGGGGGTCCCCGATCGGCACCAATCGTGACCCTGCTGCATTTACAAATTCTAATTTCCCGGCTCGCAGGTCCTTAAAGGTCCTTAAAAGACCTGTGCTAAAATATATTAACCCCTGCTGCGAGGGGTACTATAAGTAACGCCACAGGCAGCTAAAATTAAAATCACCCCTATCTATACCTAACCCCCTATCTAGACATTACCCCCTATCTATACCTAACCCCCAATCTAAACATCACCCCCTATCTATACCTAACCCCCAATCTAAACATTACCCCCAATCTATACAAAAACTAAGCTAAAATAGAATAAATAAAACCACTTACCTTTGCAGATGTCTCTTCTGATCGCTCACCCTAGGAAGAAAAGAAACATCAGATAAAATAAACCTTACATAGAATAAATAAATAGTAAAATACAGTATTAAACTCACCTTTACAGCATGTCCCCGTCCATCTTCTTCTTTTCTCTGGCTCGGCCCTTGGAAAAAAGATACATAACATTAGTCACACATGCATCAAACACAACAAATAAATAAAATATAAACATTATAAATTCAAAACGTACCTGTCCCCGGCCTTCTCCTTTTCTGACCCAGCTGGCCCCTTAATGAATCCGAGCTCTAAAAAAAAAAATGAAAAAAAAACTAACAGAGCTCCACACTTGCGGAGCTCCCCGACGCTAATGAGGCCTCCAGAGCCTCTTCCGGTAGGAAATTGGCAATGGCGCCTTCCGATTGGCTGAAAAGGTTGTCAATCACATTTCAGCCAATCAGAAGGGGCCAAGGTGGGAGCCAGTCAGGATGGGATACACCCCTATATCCCATTCTTATTGGCTTAAGGAACTATCAATCTTTTTTTAAACCAATCAGAAGGCAACTATTGCTTTCAGACACAATGGGATACACCCCCAAGGGGTGATTGGATGTAGGCATCTGCTCCTTATGATTGGCTGCAGTCTGAAATGACAACAGCCAATCAGAAGGCACTATTTCTTTAAGCCAGTCACGATGGGATACACCCCCCCAGGGTGATTGGCTGAAGGCATCTGAGCCTTCTGATTGGCTATAAATGCAGCAGGGTCACGATCGGTGCCGATCGCGGACCCCCGCTGCAAAGGGTTAATGTGGGGGCTGCGAGGGTACCTATGGACCCCTGCAGCAAGGGTTAATGTCGGGACACTTTGGGCGTCCCGATGGGGACCCCCAGCATAGAGGGGGGATTCATTGTAGGTGCCACTGCCAAGATTTGTTTGTAGTGTGCTGCGGGCCCTTTAAGGAGCCACGGTGGGTAATTTAAATTTTTTAAATGCAGTGGGGGCCTGATCTATGCCGATCGGGGACCCCCTGCATCAAGTGGTTAATGCAGGTCACTTCGGGGGGCCCAATGGGGAACTCCAGCATAGAGGGGGGTTAATTTTAGGTGTTGTGGTGTTGTTGGAGTAGCCCCCCACCGCAGGGCTTATATGTAGGACTGCAGATGAGGTCCTGTTCAGGACCACCACAGCAATTGATGAGGTGGGGGAGCCTGCGAAATCATCTTGCAGGCTGGCTCTCCTCATGCAGATTTTCTTCCGCGTTGACACGGACGGCCGTGCTGCGTAGCTCACCCATTGCTCACAGCAGGGCTAATTTAATAGCGTTGTAACTTTTCAAAATTTGCAGCAAGTAGGTTTTAAGTAGAAACCTCGTATCTACGAGACTGGTATTTAATAAGGCTGTTAATCTGGTCCCATTACAAAGTCTTTTTTTTGGATTCATATTTACTTACCTCACTTACCTCCATCTGCAGCTGCTCCTCTGTGCTCCTTCTGTCTGCAGCGGGACCCGGCATATGCTAATGACGTGACGTCACATGAGCGCCACATCATTAACATTGGCAGGGTCAAGACGCAGCCAGAAGGAGCGCAGAGGAGCAGCTGCAGATGGAGGTAAATGAGGGGAAAGGGTGAGGGGGAGGTATTTAGAGGGGTAAAGTGAGGAGGGGGTTTTAGGATGAGGATGGGGGGTTGAGGATGGGGGGTTGAGGATGGGGGGATGAGGGGGGGGTTGAGGATGAGGGGGGTTGAGGATGAGGATGGGGGGGTTGAGGTTGAGGAGGGGGGTTGAGGATGGAGGGTTGAGGATGATGAGGGGGCTGAGGATGAGAATGGGGGTTGAGAATGAGGATGGGGAATTGAGGTTGAGAAGGGGGGTTGAGGAGGGGGGCTGAGGAGAGAGGTTGAGGATGAGGAGGGGGGTTTAGGATGAGGAGGGGGGGTTGAGGTTGAGAAGGGGGGTTGGGGTTGAGGAGGGGGGTTGAGCAGGGGGGTTTAGGATGAGGAGGGGGTTGAGGGTGGGGTGATGAGGATGAGGAAGGAAGTTGAGGAGGGGGGTTGAGAATGAGGAGGGGGGTTGAGGATGGGGGTTGAGGGTGGGGTGTTGAGGATGGGGGTTTAGAATGAGGAGGAGTGGGTTGAGGAGGAGGGGGTTGAGGAGGAGGGGATTGAGGATGAGGAGGAGGGGATTGAGGATGAGGAGGAGGGGGTTGAGGATGAGGAGTAGGGGGTTGAGGAGGGTGATAAGGGAGGGGGAGGGAAAGAGACACAGGGAAGGGAGAGGGGAGAAGAGACACAGGGGTGGGAGAGGGGAGTAGAGACACAGGGGAGAGTGAGGGGAGAAGAGACACAGGGGAGTGAGGGGAGAAGAGACACAGGGGGACACAAGAAAAGGGCACACAAGAGGGGGACACAGAGGGCACAATAGAGACACAGGGCGCAGCACATTTCCCACACTCGGCTTATACTCGAGTCACTAAGTTTTCCCAGTATTTTGTGGTAAAATAGGTGCCTCGGCTTATACTCGGGTCGGCTTATACTCAAGTATATACAGTAATATTGGCCTTAAGATCTCATACTTTGTTGTAATCAAAGGAGTGTACATTTTTTCCATAGTGGACTTGCCTTTATACATGTTTCCACAATGTCTGTGCGATTTCCATTTACAACCACAGGTAATGTTTGTCTGAAGTCTCCACCTAATAACATGACTTTTCCACCAAAAGGGAAATCATTACCCACAACTTCATGCAATAAACGATCAATACATTGTAAAGCATGGCACGACATCATAGTGGCCTCATCTATGATAATCAATTTTGCTTTTTTTACTTTATTTGCTTGAGGTAATTTCATTCTAATATCGGATACTGATGTTTCTAAAATTGGAACTGGAAGCTTAAATCCACTATGTACTGTTCTGCCACCTTCTAACAATAGTGCAGCAATTCCAGTTGATGCAAAAGGGAAGTGCAATTTCACCTTTACCTCTAATTGAACTCATGAACAAATTATAGAGACAAGTTTTTCCAGATCCACCGGGTCATCTAGATAAAAATAACGTTCTTTGAGCAAGTCATCATCTAGTGCTTGTTGTATGGCATTGAAAGCGTGCTTTTGCAAATCATTTAAAGTGGCAATTTTTTCTTCTGTTTTTTTTTTTTTTCAACATCAGCGTCATAGTCCTCAAAATTAATATCATCTCTAATTCCTGGATCTGGGAGATTCAAGCTTGCACAACTTAATCCATGACGTAATAAGACTTCCTGAATTTTCCATTAATGCTTTTAATTCTGCTATGGACTCGTTATAACGTTTCAACAAGTCTTCATACATATATATTTTAAATGGTTCCAATAAAGCTAATGCATTTGGAACATTGCAAAATATGCAAATGAATGCAAACTGTTCCCTCATTTGCCGTGGCATTTTACATAGTGCTGCTTCTTCTAGACATCTCTCCCATTCTGTCTCAGCAGCAAATAAGTTTCTATGTCTGGCAGCCAATTGAAATGTGTCATAAAGTCATTGACAGTTCTCAATTCTTTAAAACTTTGTGCACCAGGAACATTTAAAAGTAGTAAATGTAAGCAGAAACTTTCAATGTCTCTTGGACTTACAGTATACATTCGAAGTATAATTTTATTACCACCCTGTTTTCTCTGTTTCCATAACCCATTGATGAATACATAATGATAGGGAATCTCATTGTATAAGTATTGTCTTGCTTCAGTATCCTTAAAGTTTAATGTAAACCAACCAGTAAGTGTGGTTTGTCGGTGTTAATTTTGTGCCAGAGCAATTTCTCCATTGGCACTATGGAAATAAACTAATTGTCGTGGCAAATGGACAGCTCTTCGATATACTGCATATGAGCGATCATGCATTTCAAATTTCAAAAGTTGCCACATTGCTTCTGGCGCACTGACATAGCGAGCATCTACATGAGAAGCAAGTTCATCATGTATTAACTCATCGTCTTGTTCATTTGGTCCATTTTTCACGACAACAGTTGCTGCATCATATCCTTTTTAAATATATTTGTAGACATATTTAATGGATTTTTTATAAATGCAAGGTTTCACGTTTATGTATGCATTATACTTCATTAATAGATGTGGATTACATGGCACCACAAACGTGTTATCTAAATGTTTTCCTCAAATTATTACGTTTGGACCTTTTCTTCATCTCTACAATGGATATCCATTACAATTCGCAAAGGTTTGATCTCTAAAGTCTTTTGGGAAATCTTTACTGCAATTTTTTATTTTCCATACATGGTGAGTTTGGGTTTAGCTCTCCACATGGTCCATCAATCATGTGATGTATTACAATATAATAGAGTTTTTCATGCTTTTGTGGATGTGGTAGTTCAGCAGTAATTACTGAATCCACTTTCTCTGCAGTATTCAATTTATCATTTTCTTGAAGTATGTAAAGCATATGTTCATGTTCACCTTGAATTCCAGAAAAAACATAAGCCACACACTTTCCAAATAAATGATTTTTGGTGATGTCATGCATTAAAGCTGTTAATCTTATTTTGAAGACTCTAGCCACTAAGGGCCTCATTCAATTGCGATTTGGCCAATTGAATAGGGCTCTAAATAAGCACATAACATATATTTTTTAAAGAAGTTTTTAGTTAGTAAACATCTATCCAAAAGCAAGGTTTTCACTAACTTAAAACTTATTAAAAAAAATATGCTATGTGATTATTTAGAGCCCTATTCAATTGGCTAAATCACAATTGAATGAGGGCCTAAGTCTGGTCTATAAGAAGCACTCTGGTCCTTTTTTAAATTCTCAATAATCTCTGGCAATTGAGGATTACATGTAAATGTAAAAAGAAGCGCATCACCTTCCACCCTAACACGCTTATCACTTCTCTCTCCCTCTTTTACCACTTACTATACTTTAGATGGTAAGTCTGAGAGTTTCTATCCTAAGTACTTTGGGAATGCACCCTCCTTGCTTTGCTATATGTTAATTTGTATTTAGCTTTGTCTGAACTTAACTTATGTACAGCACTACGGAATATGTCAGCACATTGTAAATAAACTATAAAAATAATAAAATAAATCAAGTTTGCCAAATTTAGTTACAATAGCCATAGCATCATTGTATCTTTCTTGCATATTGTGAGGAGATCCTTGGAAGAAAGATGGTACAATGATGGCTCTGCCATCTGCGAGATTTTGGTTTGTAGCCGCCTCAGCCACATAATCCATGAGGCCACAATACTGTTCGACACATAGTTTATTTTGTTGATATTTGATGACATTTAAATGATTTGCTTCTACTTGCAGGTATGAATCAATGATCCATTGAGTGTGTCAGTTTTCTAGCACTTAAAATGGGATTAAATTCGTCCCTAATGGCAGTTTAAGCCGATTTAAATTTAAGCATGGAAATATTACTTCTGACACATAGTTTAGTGTTTGGATAACTGTGAAGTATTCATCTAGGTTGCCAACCTGCTTCCCCATTTGGATACAAAATTGGATAAGTCATTGGATCCAAATTGGTTATTATGTTAATGAAAGGGTTTGGTGACACTTAATCCCGCGACACTTAATCCCATTGACACTTAATCCTGCGACATTTAATCCCACTTAATCCCGCGAATTAAGAAAACCACCATAACTCCCACTATATAAGTCAGAGAGTTTCTTGGCTAACTCACTTGGAATAGTATTAATTGAATAATAATATTAATATTATTGTTAATATCGTAACTGTAAAGTTTACAAAAACATTATAGCCTATGGATGATAAGATCACTTTTGGTACAACGTCGAAAGGCAAGCAGTCTTTACTACACAAGCAATATAACATAGGGAGTGTACGAATGGTACAATTCATTGTCGTTGCAAACTTCATCAGAAAACCAGATGCCGTGCATGTATTGCTACCAAGAACGATGAACTTATATACGGTTGTGATGCTGAACACAATCACGACGGATACAAGGAGTCTATCTTAGCGATGGAGGCTGTCGTTGATATGAAAAACAAGATGGGACAAATTTCGACAACACCTAAAGCTGTCATTGGAGAAGCAAGTACGCATCTTGATAGTGGCGTACTTATGGCCTTACCAAAGAAAACATCTCTAAAGAGAACGTTACAACGAAAGCGTCAGAAATTGATGTCTGCTCCGAATTCGATACCTCTACCACTGCCTCCGAAAGATATGACTTTCTGCGTTCCTCAACAGTTCCAACATATGATTTTGCATGATTCCGGATCTGGAAACGAAAGGTTGCTTATTCTCGGTCATAACGAACAGTTGGATGGATTAGCCAGAGCGAAATTGTGGTCAGCAGATGGAACATTCAAGGTAGTACCTTAGATTTTATTTCAGTTGTACACCATACATTTCGATCTAGTGCCTGGAATCTCCCCGGTCGCTCTTTACTGCCTCTTGCAAAGTAAAACACGTGCCATATATGATCGCATGTTTGAAGCAATAAAAGAATTGGTCCCTGCAGCAGAACCTGATCGAATACTCCTTGATTTTGAGAGTGCAGCAATAAGTTCCTTTCGAAGCTTCTATCCAAATGCAAACATTATGGGTTGCTATTTCCACCTGACACAAAGCGTTATACGCAAAGTTAACGACATCGGCATGAAAGTTGATTACGGGTCTAATGACAGTTTACGCACGGCTGTTCGCTGTTTACCTGCTTTGGCGATGGTTCCAGCTGCAGATGTCGTAGACGCTTTTCTCATATTAGCCGATAGCATGCCCGATCATGAAAAGATGCCTAAACTCTTATCATATTTTGAACATACATATATTCGTGGTAGACGAAAACCTGGACATGGAGAACACTACGGGCCGGTAATCTTTCCCATCAAAACATGGAATCACTTTGAAACGGCGTCAGAAGGTGTTTCAAGAACAACAAACGCTGTGAAAGTTTGGCACTTCACACTACAAGCACTTTTTCAGTGTCATCATCCCAACTTATGGACTTTCCTTAAGGGAATCGAAGGAGACATTCAGATGCAAAGAATGTCTTTTCTGAAAGGAATCGCTGGTTCGCAGCCGTCTGTCCCCAAGAGATACCAGACGCAGAAGACACGTGTCAAAACTTTTTAAATTTATAGTTCTCTATTTTACTTAAATTTATAGTTCTCTATTTTACTTTACATTTAACCATACATTTAACTTTTTAAATTTATAGTTCTCTATTTTACTTAAATTTATAGTTCTCTATTTTACTTTACATTTGACCTGCAGATTTCTGATTACCTTTTCGTGAATTGCATTAAATACATTTGTTTTATTTTTTCTTATTTCTTTCTTCTCCGCGGGAGGGATTAAGTGTCGGCGGATTAAGTGTCAATGGGATTATCTGTCGGGGGATTAAGTGTCAGGCATTAACTGTCGCTGGATTAAGTGTCGCAGGATTAAGTGTCCGTACACCAATGAAAAGGTTGCTCTTCATTTCTTGGATATATTCTAAAATCCCTCTGAAAAGGTGGTTCCACCTCATCATTTTGAAAAACCATTGCAACCTCATTAGCTGTGGGTAAATTGTAATGTAATTTATCAGTATGTCAGTCTCTTCTAAGAACCATATCAACTTTTGGCATGTCCTATTGATTTTGTTCAGAATGAATGCATTGTTGTTGTTCAACTTCTGACAGTTTTTTATAAGCTTAAGTGTATGGATTTTTTTCAATAATCTTATCAAGCTCATGAAAACCAGTGGGTAAGCATTTACTATTTTCAGGAAGCTGCATACGTTGTTCCACAGCTTTGTTTGTATCTAGTACATAGAGTTGAGCACATTTTCGTTGCTCTCCTTCCTCAGGGTGTAAATGGGAAGTACGGTGGTAAATTTGGGCTTGTACTATAAAACAATAACAGGGACATGTCCTTCAACATCCCCAGTTAATTTAGCATCCATAGATGCAAAAGAAATGGCAATATTATAAGATATATATTTTATATATTTTAGTTAACATTTTTGTAATTTCGGGAAGTTGGTTCAGTGACCTATTGACAGCCACTAATGAACTTACCATCTCTTGGTCTTTCACTTAGAAAATGATAAGCCACACAAAATTGACAAAGCGCATTCAACATCCGACAAATGTGTGGCTTTACATTTATACCTGTAAATAATAGACTTTCCTGTGAAGCAAGGTCAACATTAGAATCTATATCTACAGATTCTTCACATATTTCCTGCACAATATGTTTAGTTTTCTTGTTCTCTTACGAGATGTGTTGTTCGGTGGCCTTTTGCTCACAGTCTTGTTCTCGATTTTTTTCTTACTGCCCTCCAATAGTTTATTTCTCCAAACTTTTTTACGTTTGTTGGCCAAACGTTGTTTATATTGCTTGCTGGTTATGTTAATGAGACAGTTGGATGGGAATTATTACTATAATGTAGCTTACCTCTTCTACTTTATTTTCGTCTGTTGACAATGCAGTGTCTTTTTGTATAAATTTGCTTCTTCTTATATTCTTTTCTTGGTGTTCTCCGACTGTTTCTCTCTCGCTGTTTGTTTTCTTTCCTTGGCAATACGTTGTTTGGCTTCCTTCCTGGTATCCATTTTTCAGCCATTGTAATCTGTAATGTAAAATGTAAATGTAAGTATGATAATGAAGCATTTTAATATTGTTGAATCATTGATTTGAAGTTATCGGAAGTCGTAATGGATTAAGAGATGTTTTTGTAAGTTTCTGAATGTTTTCTTGCAATTGTGCGCGGTGTAGTGGAGCATGACATGAGTCTGGCGGCTGTGCAGGAAAATGACCCAGATGAATGACTGGGAGGAGGACAGAGAGAGCAAGCTGTGATATATATATATATATATATATATATATATATAGAGAGAGAGAGAGAGAGAGCAGGGTAAAAGAGAGGGATATTGTAGAGTGAGTGATAGACAGAGTGTGTGGTAGAGTGCAGTGTGTGTGTGTGTGAGAGTGTATTTTGTGTCTGTGAGAGTGTAGTACATGTGTCTGAGACCGGAGGAGTGAAGTGTGTGTGATAGAGAGGGAGGGGCGTGTAATATAGAGAGTGCAATGTAATATAGAGAGTGCATTGTAGAGTACCACCTGCCAGGGAGAAGACATAGGGGGGGGAGAGGAGAGTGAAGAGATGCAGGTGGGGGGGGGGGGCAGAAGGGGAAAGAGACACAGGGGAGGTAGAGGGAGGGGCAGAAACTCAGGGTAGGGGTGGGAAGATACCCAGGGGAGTGAGAGAGGGGAGCCAAGAGAAACATAGGGGTAGAATAGCCACAGGGGAGGTAAATGGGGGCAGAGCCCCAGGGTAGGGGGGTTAAGATACCCAGGGGAGGAAGGGGAGGAGAGACACAGGGTAGTGAGAAGGGTGATGGCGTAAAGGAGGGCAAGAGGCACAGAGAAGGGAGATGGGGGAAAGAGACACAGAGGAGTGAGAGGAGGGTATGTGAAAGAAACAGAGGGGAGAGTGCGCCCAGTGACACAGTGGAGGGGTGATGGGCGCAATTAAATTGCTGCTGTTAGAACAAATAATATCTTAAGTTATTTATTTATGGTGTCTGCAAATGAAATATACTGTACCTGCTAGTCAGTCAAATGTCTGTCCAGAAACCGTCACTGCAGTGATCTTGTGTGTCCCAGTGAAATTGATATCTGCAAAGAATGAAATAAGATTATCATTTTTTGTTTTTAATAAAGTAATGATTCACTATTTTTTCTTGACCAGTTATTTTACAGTTTCTGGCATGAAATACCAAAACACCTCACAACAACGTTATATAATATATCAGAAATATGCAATCAATGAATGTAATGAAATATAGATGAAATAGGCTATAACATAATATAATATATCCTAAATATGATATAAATTAATGTAATCAACTATACTGTACCTTGTGTCCTTCTAAGTTGACGTCTTTACGCCACTGCATGGTAAATCTCTGGCAGTTTTAAATTCACTGCCACCTGCAAAGTGTGAAATCATATTTCAGCAATTACTATATGTCATAGTGTGCACACATATACATCTTACAATGTGTTAAAGTACGTTAGTGAAGCCTTTAGCTGTTATCTTTCTATGAATTTTATTGAAATTATAAAAAGGTAAGTTAACATTTGTACAATTACATAATCCTAAAATCTAATATTTCCCATTCTTTTTTTTATGAAAATGAATCAATTTATGAATTAAAAATGATTAATATTTGATCATAATATAATTACTTTAATTAAATATACTCTAGATGCATATTTTTTAAGTTGGTCTTTTTGACTTAATGCACATGTGCCAGTCTGTTCATGAACAGCCCCTGCAGGCAAAATCTGTGTGACTGTCAAATTGACAGCTGCAAAGTTTAAAATCCTATTTCAGTAATGACTATATGTTATTCAATCCAAAGACATACAGCATACAATGTGTTATGTAACGTCAGCCTAAAATAAAAATACAAATTTAATATAATTGTCTGGTAAAAAAATCTATGTAATAATAAACCTAACTAATAAACCCAGCTCATGTTTGTATGTATTTTATAAAAATCATACAGGTAAGTTATCATGTATTAAATTATGTAATCTTAAAATGTAGAACTTCTCTTTTTTTTTATAAATTAATCAATTAATAAATTAATAAATAATAATACTTTACTAGTGATGCCGCGAACATCAAATTTTGGGTTTGTCAACAGCAGACGCGAACTTTACCAAATGTTCGCGAACCCCATAGACTTCAATGGGCAGGCGAATTTCAAAACCCACATGGACTCTTTCTGGCCACAATAGTGATGGGAAAGTTGTTTCAAGGGGACTAACAACTGGTTTGTGGCATGCCGGAGGGGGATCCATGGCAAAACTCCCAGGGAAAATTACATAGCGTTAGGGTTAGATTTAGGGTTGGACTTGGGGTTTAGGTTTAAGGGTTAGGGTAGTGGCAGATGATAAGCTTTACATTAACAACAATTGACTAAAATCGACTAGTGGCTGATGGCTTTCAATGCTGGCTGTCAGAAAACAGGAACAATCCCCAAATTAACATATCAAAGCAGCTAATTAACATGTGTAAGACACCCATTTGCATATAAATAAAGCAGCAATAACAAATAATGTCCAAGGATTGGTTCACTTTAGAAATAATGGATAACACAACTCATGCTCTTTAAGTATTAGTGTCCCTTTAAATCCAGCACTTCCCTAGCCATTGTGTCTTTTTAAATGCTTATTCGTTTGTCCTATCGGATCGGATAGCTCCGGGAAACCTGCTCTGCACCCCCGGGATCACAAAGAGGATAAGGGCCTGTGAGGAGCCCTCCACTGCAGTGACAAGGTAAGACCCCAGCCAGGTGTGACATGTGGCACCCAGTCACCCTATCCTGTGTACTGAGTGCTGGCCTGAACTTTAATAGGAAGAGCTGCTGCAGCAACACCCAGCACCAGTCATCTAAATGGACATATTACCTGTTCACCTTCTCCTAGAATAGGGGCTAAGGGTGGCAGCAATGCATTGCACCCCCTCTGTCAGCTAAAGGATTAATAGATCTTGCATTGGATTATACAGCACATTAACCCCTTACTGTATACAGTCACTGTGCTGGGTACACACAGGTAGCTATGACCGGATACAGAGGGGGTAGTACCCCATGCAGTGGCACAGGTAGTAACAAGCATCACTGATTTGCTGGCTCTGCCCCCTGCTTTGCTTATGCTGCCTCTCCATGTTAATCCTTGGATACAAGGCAGCCCTCCAGGCTTGTGCTGTGCAATAGTGATGTCCCTAACAGTTCGCCGGAGAACTATTCGCGGCGATTTTCGCATGTTCGCGTTCGCAACGAACGGCGAACTAATGCGCTTTTCGGTCTGCCCCCTATTCTTTATCATTGAGGAAACTTTAACCCTGCACCTCACAGTCAGCAGACACATTCCAGCCAATCAGCAGCATACACTCCCTTCCAGAGCCTTCCATCTGAATGACAGCCTCCATTTTAGAACCATTCTTTTTTTTTTTTATATTTTTTTATTAAGAGTATCAAGGTAATACAATAATACACATGTTTCAACGATAAAACAAAAATGATATAGACAATGTCCTTGAAAAATATAAACATACAAATAAATAACCTTTTAACTTCAATTATCGACTTTTTGCTTTCTCTTTTTTTTTATTTTTTTATATGAATTCAGATTACTTACATATAAAAATACAGGTTATCAAACTTGTAACCTAAAAACAAAGGAAAAAACACACCTAGGGTAAAGGGAAGGGGGGGAAGGAAGAACAGGATTAGAGAGGGACATGGAAAATCAGGATCCACACCCTGATTGTCCTAAGAATTAGAGAACTCTGTAACTTTACCATCCGATCTTAAGGATCCAGGTGTCCCAGCATGAAGCCTATTTCTTGTATGATTGATTCAGGTCAGCTGAGATAACGCTCATATCATATATGAACTTAAGCTTACGTAAAACTTCACTATATGTGGGTATTCCCGATTTCCAGGCTTTAGCTAGCGTAACTCGAGTTGCCAAAAACACTTGGTGTGACAAAAGTTGAGCGTGGTTACTAAGGCCCTCTATGGGTAGACCTAAAAGAGCTTCTTCCGGTTTTGGGGGAATCCTACAATCCCAGAGTTTCTCCAAGATATCATATGTCCCCAGCCAGATGTGGGCAATCCTAGGGCAATCCCACAGGACATGTTTAAGAGTACCTAAATCAGTACACCCCCTAAAACAATTACCTTCCAAAGAAGGATTGGAAAGCTTCAACCTAGCCGGTGTTAGGTACCACCTCAAATAGTCTTGTGTGAATTTTCCCTCAATATTACGTTCAATGAGGAGCCTGCCGCCTGTTTATGTATTTTATTCCATTGAGCCTCGTTTAAGTCAATGGCAAGTTCCGACTCCCAAGATTGTTGATGATGTAATTTAGGTGGTGTGGTCTGGTCTGTTAGGTAGTTATAAATAATAGAGATATTCCGTCTGCCAGTCGGATTCTCAAGCTAAACATTTCTCAAATGGAGTAGTCCTGGCAGCGGCATTACATCTGATTACTTTGGAGATATTGACATGCATCTGGGACAAATTAAGACATTCCCTTAATGGTAAATGGTGTTCTTCCCTAAATGCTGTAATAGACCACTGTCTATTACCCCTCAACAGATCAGCCACCACCTTAAATGTATTGTTTATCCACCACTTAAATTGCGAGAGTCTATCAATTAGTGCCGTTCTTTGGTATACCCACAATGGGGCTATCCATGAGCTTGTTTCAACCAATGGGGTTCTCTTGTTTGTCTGGGTCAGAACTGCCAGAGACTGGACCATGCAGTTAGTAAAGGAGGCATTCCCCAACTTAGAATGTAAGCTAAGCCAAATAACCTGTTTAATTTGGAGGCCACTTTGTTCAAAGATATTTGTTTCTTTTTCTACCCATATTGACACTTGTTCTTTACCAAACCATTTAGTGATTTGGGCTAATCTAGTGGCTTTACAATATTTCAATAGGTCTGGGAGGGCCAGCCCTCCTCTGGCTTTTGAAGCCTTCATGGCCGTCTTATTTATTCTAGGTCTTTTACGGTCCCAAATGAAGCGAGAGATTGCCCCCTGAATAACCAAGATATCCTTGGAACGAACAGCCATTGGAATGGTACAGAAGAGATACAGGAGCTTGGGCAAAATATTCATTTTGATAGCGTGAATACTTCCTAACCACGAAATTTTGTATGAGGACCACGTATTTAAATCCATAATTAATTTTTTAATGAGCGCCGGGAAGTTTGCTGAGTTCGTTAGGCCAGATTGTCTGGGGATAAAAAAAAACTAGATATTTAATGTGGTTTTGGACCCACCTAAAGGAGAAGTTTCCTGATAATTGGGCATTCAACTGCTCTGGTAAGGAGACATTTAGCGCTTCACTCTTACTCAAATTAATTTTAAAGCCAGAGATCCTACCAAAAAGTTCAAGAGCACGGAACAGGTTAGGGAGACTGACTAATGGTTCGGAGATAGTAAGCATGACATCATCCGCGAAGAGGCTTAATTTATGTTCCGTCTCTCCCACTCTAACTCCCCTTATATTCATAACCTCTCTGATGGTTACAGCCAGAGGTTCAATACACAAAGCAAAGAGGAGAGGAGATAGAGGGTACCCCTGGTATGCAACATATGCTGTCGGGGCCGAATATAATGCTAAAATACCCTTCACTAACTTCTCGCTTAGGCCAAATTTATGTAGTGTCTCAGCCATATACACCCAATCGATCCTATCAAAGGCCTTTTCCACGTCAAGGGATAACAGCATTAAGGGCGTATTCTGGAATGATGCTACATCAAGCAAGTTTATGATCAATCTGGTGTTGTCTGGCGCTTCACGACCCTGGATAAACCCAACCTGGTCTGGATGTATTAGGCTCGGCAGCACCTGAGAGCCTGTTCGCTAAGATTTTAGAGTAGAGTTTAACATCACAATTGATCAAGGAGATAGGTCTATAACTCTTACATTGAGATGGGTCTTTACCCTCCTTAGGTATTACTATCACTTTGGCTTCCAGGAATTCTGCCCTCATAGGCTTACCAGACAAAAAATCGTTAAAAAGCCGCTGAAGATGGGGTACTAACGTATCTATAAATTGCTTATAATAAAAATTTGTAAACCCTTCCGGGCCAGGTGCTTTATGAGCCTTGGTCTCTTTTATAGCTCTCTTAACTTCAGTTAGATCTATGGGCCCATCTAGCAGATCTGAATGTCCGGCATCCAGTTTGGGAGTTTAATGGAAGACAAAAAAGTGTCTAATTGGGTCATATGATCAATCGAGCCCGACCTAGCAGATGCAGAATACAGATTGGCGTAAAATTTTTCAAATGCCTCCGTAATGTCACGTGGCTTATAGATAATTTTATCATTCTCCATCTTTAGTTTTGGAATAAAAGAGTTTGCTTGTTGATGGTTGAGCTTTCTGGCTAGCATTTTATCTGGCTTATTCAAGAGTGTGAAATACTGAGATTGGGTTCTTTGCAGTAGTGTTACCGCTTTTTAACGTAAAATCCACTGCAACTGTTGTTTGAGTTTAAATATTTCCGCCTGGGTCTCAGGTGGTCTAGAGAGGGGGATTGCTTGAAGGGTCGAAATTTTTTTGTTTAGTATATTTATTTGAGCTAACTATGTTCTTTTAGAGCATGCACCAATCTGAATGCATTTACACCCTATCACTGCTTTGTATGCAGCCCAAACTCCATCTCTCTCTACCTCACCCTCACCATTTAGATCAACATAGTCTGTTATGGCGCTATGTATTTTATCTTTCGTGACTACGTCATTAAGTAGAGCTGGATTAAGTGCCCACGAGGGGGAGCGCCCTTTAGGCAACAGGTCATTTAAGGAAATACATACAACATCATGATCTGACCATGCAATGGGCCGGATTTCAGCATCCTGTAGGTTCGAAGCTAGCTGTTGCTGTATTAAAATATAGTCGATGCGAGAATATGAGTTATGTCTAGCCGAGTAGTGAGTGTACTCCCTATCATTAAAATGGGTCATTCTCCATGCGTCAAGTAAACCGTGGTTGTTAATTAAGAGTTTGAAAATCTTTGTTGCGGTGGGAATAATCATCGGGTCTGAATAGCCCGATCTATCCTTTGCTTGGTCCAGGACCGAGTTCATGTCTCCCCAATAATCCATGTTGATTGTTGCCAGTCAGACATAATGTCTGAGATTTTATGAAAAAATGTAGCCTGTCCAATATTCATTTTAGAATCATTCTGAAGCTACATTCGTTGAGAGAGGACATATATTCTACCTGCTGTTGATTTAATAGAGAAATAGATAGCCAGGCTGTGTATTTAGCTTTTACTACACACCAGAAGGGCTCATTTGATATCTTCTGCAAGGACAGCAACCCAAAAAGCCCCTTTTAGGGCTAGAACATCATTTATTTTATTTTATTATTTTTTTCTGCTGATTTAATAGGGAAATAGATAGCCAGGCTGTGTATTTAGCTTTCACTACACACCTGAAGGACTCATTTGATATCTGCTGCAAGGACAGCAACCCAAAAAGCCCTTTTTAGGGCTAGAACATCATTTATTTTATTTTATTATTTTTTTCTGTGAAATCTAATTGCATATGCCTGCCTGCTAGCGTGTGTGTGAGGCCTATTGCATCTACTCTGCCAACTTTTGCCAGTGCACAGTGACACTACTATCTAGTGCAACCGTAGTGTGCAGTGACATAAAACAACCCTTTTTTTACTGTAATCGATTGAATATCAGTTGCCTGCCTACAGGCGTGTGTGTGAAGCCTATTGCATCTACTCTGCCAACTTTTGCCAGTGCACAGTGACACTCATATCTAGTGCAACCGTAGTGTACAGTGAAATAAAAGAACGCTTTTTTGACTGTAATCAATTGAATATCAGTTGCCTGCCTACAGCCGTGTGTGTGAAGCCTATTGCATCTACTCTGCTAACTTTTGCCAGTGCACAGTGACACTCATATCTAGTGCAACCGTAGTGTATAGTGAAATAAAAGAACCCTTTTTTGACTGTTATCGATTGAATATCAGTTGCCTGCCTACAGGCGTGTGTGTGAGGCCTATTGCATCTACTCCGCCAACTTTTGCCAGTGCACAGTGACACTCATATCTAGTGCAACCATAGTGTACAGTGACATAAAACAACCCTTTTTGACTGTAATCGATTGAATATCAGTTGCCTGCCTACAGGCGTGTGTGTGTGAAGCCTATTGCATCTACTCTGCCAACTTTTGCCAGTGCACAGTGACACTCATATGTAGTGCAACCGTAGTGTACAGTGACATAAAAGAACCCTTTTTTGACTGTAATCGATTGAATATCAGTTGCCTGCCTACAGGCGTGTGTGTGAGGCCTATTGCATCTACTCTGCCAACTTTTGCCAGTGCACAGTGACACTCATATCTAGTGCAACCGTAGTGTGCAGTGAAATAAAACAACCCTTTTTTGACTGTAATCGATTGAATATCAGTTGCCTGCCTACAGGCGTATGTGTGAGGCCTATTGATTCTACACTGCCGACTTTTGCCAGGGCACAGTGACACTCATATCTGGTGGGACAGTAGCTTGCACGCATAGTACCACTAATCGTAAAAAAAATGACAGGTAGAGGCAGGCCACCCTACAGGGACCGTTGTGGTCGTGGTGCTGTGATTCCCTTTGGCCCTAGAATAATGCCCAGTTTTCAGAGGCAACGTACCCTGAACTTGAACAGTTCTGAGGACATGGTTGACTGGCTAACACAGGACACCCAATCTTCTACAGCTTCTGCTCGGAACCTAGACGCACCATCCTCCTCCAGCTTAGCTTCGGGCACCTCTCCAGTTACCACTCGCCCGCCTGCCGCCACCACCAACACTAGCATCACAGCCGCTTCACTTGATCCGTCAGCAGAGTTATTTACACATCTGTTGGAAGAAATGAGTGATGCACAAACATTAGTGCCAGAGGATGTAGATAACAGGGATATGTCCCAGTCAGGCAGCATTACACATGGACGTACGGTCTGATGATGATGATGATGTTGCTTCCTTTGTTGAGTTGTCAGATACAAGTGAAGCCGTTGATGATGACGATGCGTCCGTGGATGTCACGTGGGTGCCCGCTATAAGAGAAGAAGAACAGGAGGAAAGTTCAGATGGGGAGACAGAGAGGAGGAGGAGACGAGTTGGAAGCAGCGGGAGGTCGTCGAAAGTAGCTAGTGGCACAGTCAGACAGCATGCATCGGAACCCGGGGTCAACCAGACAGCACGCCAGTCAACGCATGCTTTTGCCACCACCAGAATGCCGTCATTGCAGAGCTCAGCAGTGTGGCAATTTTTTCGTGTGTCTGCCTGTGACAACAGTGATGCCATCTGCAACCTGTGCGAAAAGAAACTGAGTCGTGGGAAGTCCAACACCCACCTAGGTACAACTTCTTTGCGAAGGCACATGATGTCACATCACAAACGCCTATGGGATCAACACATCAGTACAAGCAGCACACAAAGTCAAAGCCGCTATCCTCCTCCTGGTCCAGCATCTTCAGCCACGTCAACCACTGCTGCCCTGCTTGCCCCCTCTCAACCATCCGCCACTCCGTGTCTCGCCCTGAGCAGTCCCTGCTCAGCCACAGTCAGGTGTCTGTCAAGGACATGTTTGAGCGTAAGAAGCCAATGTCAAAAAGTCACCCCGTTGCCCGGCAAATGACAGCTGGCTTGTCTGAACTCTTAGCCCGCCAGCTTTTACCATACAAGCTGGTGGAGTCTGAGGCGTTCAAAAAATTTGTAGCTTTTGGGACACCGCAGTGGAAGGTACCCGGACGAAATTTCTTTGCACAAAAGGCAATCCCCAACCTGTACTCGATTGTGCAAAAGGAAGTAAAGGCATCTCTGGCACACAGTGTTGGGGCAAGGGTCCATCTGACCACTGATACCTGGTCTGCAAAGCATGGTCAGGGCAGGTATATCACATACACTGCGCATTGGGTAAACCTGGTGACGGCTGCCAAGCATGGAATACGTGGCTCTGCAGAGGAGTTGGTGACACCGCCACGACTTGCAGGCAGGCCTGCTCCCACCTCCTCTACACCTTCTACTCCATCCTCTTCCATAACCTTCTCGGCTGAGTCCTCTTCTGCTGCTGCTATGTCTTGCTCCACATCAACGGCACCCCCCCCCCCCCAGCTCCACAGGTACTATTCCACATGCCGGATACGGCAGTGTCACACCGTCTTGGGGTTGACTTCCCTGAAAGTAGAGATTCACACCGGACCAGCACTCCTGTCCGCCCTGAACGCACAGGTGGATCAGTGGCTGACTCAGCACCAACTGGAGATCAGCAAAGTGGTTTGTGACAACGGAAGAAATTTGTTGGCGGCATTGAATTTGGGCAAGTTGACACATATGCTGTGAATGGCACATGTGTG
The DNA here is from genome assembly GCA_027410445.1 of Discoglossus pictus. Taxonomy (NCBI): domain Eukaryota; kingdom Metazoa; phylum Chordata; class Amphibia; order Anura; family Alytidae; genus Discoglossus; species Discoglossus pictus. The sequence goes on from CM050166.1 coordinate 128,636,763, forward strand.
TAATCTGATTGTGCAACGCTTTGTGCATAAGCACCCAGGCTTACAGGACGTCCTGAAGCAGGCCAGGAAGGTGTGTGCCCATTTCAGGCGTTTCTACGCGGCCATGGCGCACTTTACAGATATCCAGCGACGAAACAACAGACCAGCAAGGCGCATGATTTTAGACAGCCCGACACGTTGGAATTTAACACTTCTAATGTTCGACCGCCTGCTCCAACAAGAAAAGGCCATTAACGAGTATTTGTATGACCGGGGTGCTAGGACAGCCTTTGCGGAGCTGGGGATTTTTTTGCCACGTTCCTGGACGCTCATGCGCAATGCCTGTAGGCTTATGCGTCCTTTTGAGAAGGTGACAAACCTGGTCAGTCGCACCCAGGGCACCATCAGCTACATCATACCATTTGTTTTCTTCCTGGAGCGTGCCCTGCCAAGAGTGCTGGATCAGGTCGTAGATGAGCGTGAAGAGGAAGAGTTGTGGTCACCATCACCGCCAGAAACAGCCTTATCAGCATTGCTTGCTGGACCTGCGTCAACGCTGGAAGAGGATTGTGAGGAAGAGGAGGAGGAATGTGGCTTTGAGGAGGAGGAGGAAGACCAACCACAACAGGCATCCCAGGGTGCTCGTTGTCACCTATCTGGTTCCCGTGGTGTTGTACGTGGCTGGGGGGAAGAACATAGCTCGGCATCCAACCTTGTGCAAATGGGGTCTTTCATGCTGTCGTGCCTGTTGAGGGGCCGTCGTATAAAAAGGATGAAGGAGAACGACCTGTACTGGGTGGATCCAGGGAACAAACCCGTTTTGTTTCTTGGCCCATTTCCAGTATGATAGTGAGTGTCTGATTAGGGGGTTTGGCGAGTTTTTAAGGCTCTGAGGCAATTCTGATAGCCAAGCCACCTTGTCCCAGGTTAAGGGCCTTAAAGTGTGGTTCTCTAAATACACACAGGCCGGTTGATGACATATAGAATGTGCTATTTGGAGGAAAGATAGGTGATGGAACAGTTATTAAACTGATAGGAATGAGTAGTACAACTTAATACACCACTCCTATCTGGTGGCACCTTAGATTGCACGTGCAGTGCCCCAAATTCAAAGTAGGAGGTCCGACCAAGCATCTTTTTCCATCTCCCTGTTCCAAAAATCCATGCCATATACACTTCCCCTGATAGGTGACGTAACAGGGATTAAACCGATAGGAATAGTACTACTTAACAGTACACACCTTATAATAACGCAGACAGAGGCAACACAGAGAGAGGAGTCTGAAGAAGAGGAGTCAGAGGAGGAAAATCGCTTTGAGGAGGTGGAAGACCAAACACAGCAGGCGTCCCAGGGGGCTTGTTGTCACCTTCCGGGGACCCTTGGTGGCTGGGTGGAGGAAGAGACCTTCAATGACATCAGTGAGGACAAGGAACGGGACATGGCTAGCTTGGTATCCAACCTTGTGCAAATGGGGAGTTTGCGGTTGTGCAAAGCGACTGTTTGCGGTTGTTTGCGTTGCATTAAACAGGGAGATTGGTCTGTTACTGCGAAGCGGGTGTAACCCTTACACTACCTGATCGATACAACATCATACCTGATGTTTTAAAGCATGTTATTCCAAACAATTTAGGAATGTTAGGTGATTTATGCCCTTTAAGTCTATGGCGGTTCGCCGATTTTCGTCCGTTCGCGAACATTTGATGGAATTCGCGTCCACGGTTCGCGAACCAAAAATTTGATGTTTGCGACATCACTACTGTGCAATGCTCTGCAACCCCCTCCAGCATCAGGAGTGGGTGTTGGCAACAAATGCGTGGGAAGATCAGCACAAATTAGTGTACACCAAATTATTGTTAGACGCCTTTTGTAGTTTTTCTTAGTAATTACTAATGAAAGGGTTTTATTCACAAGTCAATTTACTTCAATATAAATAAATGCTCATTATAAATCATGGGGAATGTGAATGAGCTGCTGAAAAGTAATCAATATAGATGTTTATTTGGAGTTTGGATGTTTATAAATGATGTTCAAAGTTTCCTCAATGATAAAGTATAGGGGGCAAACTGAAAAGCGCATGTGTTCGCTGTTCGCGGCGAACGCGAACATGCGAAAATCACAGCGAATAGTCCACCGGCGAACTATTCGCTACATCTCTATACTTTACCTATTATCTTAAATGTATTTGATTAAATGAATCAAGAGTTAACAATCTCTTAATCAAATTTGTCCTCTGATAACATCCAGGCACTCAGTTCATCATCTGAGGAGGAAGTGAGAAACTTCTGGAAACTTTCCAGTATTTATAGAGTGTCAGTGTGAGGACAAACGTGCACATGCACAGTTTACCGCTTTTCCGCCATTTCAGGGTGTAAGTCCCATTTTTATTGAGTTACGTGCTTGGTCAGTACAAAATGGAGAATGTTACGTGCCTCACGATGATCGGCTGTGTGGTTTGCGATGTTCGAGCAAGTGTTACTTGCTTGGTGATTGCCTTTATTAACTTGCGCTGTGTTAGTGTGTTTTGGGTGTTTTCGCGTTGTTCGTGTGTGTTACTGTCTACAGCTGCGTTTATTTTCTAAGTCCTGCATTCCTGCCATTGCTCAGCCTCGTTCTCCTCCTGTTCCCGACTTTTTACGCTTTTCGTCACTTATCCGATTTTTGAGTGGGAGAAAATGGTAAATATGGCTTCAATTTGTTTGCAACTTGACTCCTAGGCTTCCTGGCTCTCCCCCTGTGCTGTGTGTGTTATTTTTTTTGTATAATTATTTTGCTTGTTTTGTTCTGTGTTCGAACGAACTGCGTGCTTCAACTGCTCGCCTCGCTTTGCGAGGCTCACAGTGCAATGAGCGTCTTTGGCACTCATTGCAGCCTATGTCCCGTGTGCCTCAACTGCTCACCTCGCTTTGCGAGGCTCACAGTGCAATGAACTCTCCATGGACTTTATCAGATTACTTGCTCTACTATTCTTTTGAACTTTAAAACATTACTTGGAGTACAGATTATAAATCCTTTACAAATCTTATTATCCTATGCAAAGCATTGCCATTTTCCCTATATTGGTTGAACAGGATATACTAGTGCTGATAAGTATACTAATAAATAATAATAATTGTCTTGATGAGATTGGAAAGTTCTGAACCTGGGATTTAATTGACTGTTGGATCTTATTTGCTAGGCAAACACAAGTACAGTCTAGCAGCATGTTTTCAACCGCCACCCATTAGATTTCTGTAACTATACATGGGCAGTCCAACTTTGACATGGATAGCACAGTTCATGCATAGAAGTGGGAAGTTAGTAGGTGGAGCTTGAATCAAACCCCAATTGTCAGTCTGTAATTTCTTCTAAATGACCTTTTAAAAAAAATCATTTTTAAAAATGAAATGGTAAAACATGTTTATATATTAATATATTTAACATATTGATTGCATTGGTTTTGAAAAACAAAATCTCAACAAACTATATAGATGTGCAAATCTAATAAACTCAGACTAATAATGCAGTAGGCTTTATTCATTGAAGCACAAGTACAACATTTCCATAAAGTCTCTGGATATAGTTTGAATTAACCTTTAGAAAATGTACTTACCAGGGGTGTGTCTGAGCTGTGCAAATGTGTATTATTTGACCTCTGGAAGACCTGTGATTACTCCTTAACAGTAAGTGTGTGAGTACTTGTGCAGTGATTAGTGGCAGCTGAGAATGGTGTGGTTTTGCCTTTGTAAAGTTATATCAGTGTGTGACTTTTTGTGGTCTGCTTGCATCTGTTCTGTGATTTTCTCTTGAACAGAAAGTGTGTGCACTTGTGCAGTGAGTAGTGGGCAGGTGAGTAGTAAGAACCTAATATAAACAGTGGAAGGTGCAAATACTTCTAGCATAAGAGCAGTTCTAGTATAAGTGTAGGAGTTAAAATAAAAGGAGAGAGTGCAAAGTCAGAGAACATTGTAGTGCTTTATACATTTCCCTCCCACTGTAATTATGAGTCAGTCCAGTGGAAACCTCACTCAGTGTACATCCTGTCATATGTATGCACTACAGGAACAGATGATCCAGGGTCCATACCTCTGTGAGAGGTGTGAGCATGTTGCCTATCTTGAAACTCAAATTGGAGAACTGGAGAGGAAATTGCAGCACTTAGTGATATTGCTCCACTGTAAAGGGGGTTGGTGCTCACTGAGCACAGTTTAACTGGGCCTTGCATGGAGGCTGGAGCTGGGGCTAGTGAGGATGTCCAGGGAGGTAGCTGGGTTACAGTTACTGGGGGAACAGGAGCAGGAGGCAGGCTAGTTCAGAGTTGACAAACACCAACAGATTTGCCAGATTGAGTGAAACTGTTGGGGATGTCCATTCATGAATGGCAATGCCAGATAGAGCTGTTCCCTCTAACAGGAGTGGGAGGGCAGAATAGGCAGAGCAACAGGCAGGGTTGGTGGTTGGGGACTCATTATGAAGGTAGACAGGGTGATTTGTCACCCAGATCCCAGCTATCGAATAGCTTCAGCCCTTTTTTTAAGGCTAAAACTGGCCCCCTTGGCTTATACTCTAGTCACTCTCCCCTCGTATCTCTCTACCCCCCCCCCCCCCACCGTGTCTCTCCTACCCTCCCGTGTCTCTCTACCCCCACCTGTCTCTCTAACCCCCCTCATCCTCAACCCCCCCTCCTCATTCTAACCCCCCCCCCTCATCCTACCCCTCTAAATACCCCCTCCCTTTCCCCTCACTTACCTGCATCTGACGCTTCTGCTCCTGCCCTGTGCTCCTTCCGGCGCGCGCATGTGACATCACGTCATTAGCATATACCGGGTGCAGGCAGAAGCAGGTGAGTGAGGGGAAAGGGGGGGGGGGGTATTTCAAAGGGGTAGGATGAGGGTGGGGGTTTAGAATGAGGAGGGGGGGTTGAGGATGAGGAGGGAGGATGAGGAGGGAGGTTCAGGAGGGGGGTTGATATTGAGGAGGGAGGTTGAGGATGGGGGGGTTGAGGTTGAGGAGGGGTGTTGTGGATGGAGGGTGAGGAGGGAGGTTGAGGATGAGGAGGGAGGTTGAGGATGAGGAGGGAGGTTGAGGATGAGGAGGGAGGTTGAGGATGAGGAGGGAGGATGAGGAGGGAGGATGAGGAGGGAGCATGAGGAGGGGGGTGAGGATGAGGAGGAGGTTGAGGATGAGGAGGAGGTTGAGGATGGGGAGGTTAAGGGTGAGGATGGGGGGTTGAGGAGGGGGGAGTGAGGTTGAGGGGGTTGAGGAGGGAAGTTGAGGATGAGGAGGGAGGTTGAGGATGAGGAGTGGGGTTAAGGAGGGAGGTTGAGAATGAGGAGGGGGGAAGAGACACAGGGAAGGGAGAGGGGGAAGAGAAACAGGGAAGGGAGAGGGGGAAGAGAAACAGGGAAGGGAGAGGGGGAAGAGAAACAGGGAAGGGAGAGGGGGGAAGAGGCACAGGGAAGGGAGAGGGGGAAGAGACACAGGGAAGGGAGAGGGGGAAGAGACACAGGGAAGGGAGAGGGGAAAGAGACACGGGAGAGAGAGGGTAACACAGAGGGCACAAGAGGGACACAGGGGGCAGCACATTTCCCACCCTCGGCTTATACTCAAGTCACTCATTTTACAGTATTTTGTGGTAAAATAGGTGCCTCGGCTTATACTCGGGTCGGCTTATACTCTAGTCTATACGGTAGTAGATAAATTATTGGGAGGGGCTGGAAATGAACCGGCGGTCTTGGTACATATTGGTACCAATGACAAAGTTACTGGAAGATGGAGTGTCCTAAAGAATGATTTTATAGAACTAGGTAATAAGCTGAAGGCAAGGACCTCCAAGGTAGTATTTTCTGAGATACTACCAGTGTCACATGCTAGTCCAGGGAGGCAGAAGGAGCTTAGGGAGGTTAATGCGTGGCTAAAAATGTGGTGCATTAAGGAGGGGTTTGGGTTTTTAGAGCACTGGGCTGACTTCTCACATGGGTACAATCTCTATAGCAGAAATAGATTGCACCTTAATGATGAGGGAGCTTTTGTGTTAGGGGATAGGATGGTAGAAAGGCTGGGGGAATTTTTAAACTAGTAGGTGGGGGAGAGGGACGAGATAGTAGTAATAGGGTAGAAAGTGAAGAGGGAGTAAGGAACACATTAACTAGTCATGGGGGAGAGTTGGTACAGTCAATATAGAGGTATTGCTAAGTAACTCAAATACAGTGGCAGGAACTTCAGAACTACAGATTCATAACATAAGGTGTATGCTCACTAATGTCAGAAGCTTGCCAAGAAAAATGGGAGCCTTAGAATTATTAGCAGTTAATGGGAAATGGGATTTAAAATGCATTTCTGAAACATGGTGGGATGAATCTCATGACTCAACAGTTAATCTGGATGGTTATGACCTATTTAGGAAAGACAGGGGCAATGGTAAAAGAGGATGAGGGACTTGTCTGTATGTCAAGCCTGAATTTAAGCTTATAGTCAGAGAAGATATTTCTGCTGGAACTAGCGGTAATGTTGAATGTTTGTGGGTAGAGTTAAATAGCGGAGCAGCAAATTCTAAAAGAATATTATTAGGAGTATGCTTTAAATATACTCCCAAATATAGCTGAAAGTAAGTAAATACAATTATTGTTACAGATTGGAAATGCAATTAAGCATGGGCAAGTTCTAATAATGAGAGATTTTAATTACCCTGAAATTAACTGTATAAATGAGACCAGTAGTTCAGCTAAGGGGAGCAGGTTCTTGAGTACACTCGGAGATCATTATCTGGCCAAAGTTTTACAAGAACCTACTAGAAATGAGACTATCTTGGATTTAGTTATCCCAAATAATATTGATATTGTATCAAATGTTGAAATAGGGCAACCTTTGGGAAACAGTGATCACAACACAGTCTCATTTGAGATTAAATTAAAAAAACATAACTGTAAGGGCCTAACGAAAACTCTTAATCAAATCTTTACTAAATATACATACTTATCACCATATACCATGTGGAAATAAAAGTAGGAGTAGTAAATTACAACACATGTGGCTTGACAATGAATTTGAAGATGAGGAGTTAAAAACAAGCATTTAAATGATACAAACAAGAGGGGACAGAGACTGCTTTACGTAAGTACAAGGAAATCAACAAGGCTTGCAATTAGACTGGGGAAAATGAAAAGTTAGTTGCAAAGGAGAGTAAGACTAACCCTAAAATATTTTTTAAATATATTAATGGGAAGAAGGCCAGGAAGAAAGCTATAGGAACATTACAATGTGACACAGGCCGTCTGAAAATTAGTGACCAAGAAAAGGCAGATGAGCTAAATAGGTTCTTTTCTTCGGTATAGTCAAGGGAGGTACCAGTGGTTGGGTCACTGCAACATAATGGGGCTACACTACCTTTACCAAATAACTGGTTAACGCAGGAAGAAATCCAAAAGAGATTGGAAAAAATAAATGTTAATAAAGCCCCGGGTCCTGATGGAATACATCCAAGGTTACTGAGGGAACTGGCCTCTGTAATAGCAAAAGCATTATATCTAATTTTTCAATATTAACTCAACACAGGGTCTCTACCAGATGACTGGAGAAAGGCAGAGGTGATGCCTATATTTAAGAAGGGAACAAGAGCAAATCTGGAGAATTATAGACCAGTCAGTCTCACTTTGGTAGTGGGAAAGCTTTAAGAAGGGTTAATAAGGAATAAAATACAAGAATATGTCTATTCAAACAGGATTAGGAGGAGCTAACATGGATTTATGAAGGATAGGTCATGTCAAACAAACCTAATTAGTTTCTATGAGGAGGTTAGTAGGAACTTGGATCAAGGCAACTCAGTGGATGTAGTCTATTTGGATTTTGCAAAGGCTTTTGATACAGTGCCACATGGGAGACTATTCAGTCAACTAAGGGATACAGGAATTGCCATAAATATTTGCTTATGGGTTGAAAGCTGGCTAAAAGACAGGAAGGGTTGTGGTAAATGTAACATACTCAGATTGGACTAATGTGGTAAGTGGGGTTCCTCAGGGTTCAGTTTTAGGTCCCTTTTTAACATATTTATGAATGACTTGGAAGTGGGATTGGAGTGTGGTGTCTCCATTTTTGCTGATGACACAAAGTTGTGCAAGGTAATTAAATCAGAAAATGATACTTTCCCTCCAAAGGGATTTGCATAAATTAGAGGAATGGGCTTATAAGTGGCAGATGAGATTTAATCAGAATAAATTTAAAGTTATGCATCTGGGAAGGAAAAATAGCCATGCAATTTATAATCTTAATGCAGCAAATCTAGGGTATCAGATATTGAAAGGGATTTGGGAGTACTTGTGGACAACCTCCTAGGTAACAGTGCTCAATGCCTAGCAGCATCTGCAAAGGCAAGTAAAATATTAGCATGTTTTAAGAAGGGTATGGAAGCAAATATAATTTTGCCACTATACAAATCCCTAGTATGCCCTCATTTGGAACATGGAGTACAATTTTGGGCACCACTACATAAAAGGGACATTTTAGAGCTGGAAAAAATACAGAGAAGGGCAACAAAGCTAATAAAGGGAATGGAGGGGCTATGTTATGAAGAAAAAAGGCACAGATGTGACACTTTTTAACCCGCAGGACACTCAAAGTGTCTGGAAATGAATCTGCTTTGCTGCTCATTCCAAATAACAGGCAAGAGTGTGATGCCCAGTCAGAAGGGCTTGATGAAGTGCTCAACCAATAAGGCATCCCCTGTCATTATTTACCCTAATTAGAACCGTTTTATACACTTGTGGAAATGTAAAATGAAGGCAGACTTCTAGCCAGCCCGTTTAACTGTTCAACTAATCCAACTGTTCACATAGCAGAAACTCAGCTTCAAATGGGGAAAGCTGGCACCAGAGGCTTTCCCACTCCAATTTCAATGTCTAGGGATAGAGAGTCTGGTAAGTTTCCATACCCTGATCCAAGCTTAACCCAACAACAAAAATAACTAATAAAACAAATAAAAGATGTAATGAAAACGTAAAAAGATTATTATATCAAATAAGCCAAATTGTATAATCTTATAAGATAACATTTACAAATATAGGTGGATAATACATATTGGGACATTTGGGTCTTTTGGTATTTATAAGAAATTTAAAATACTGTATATACTTGAGTAAAAGCCAAGTTTTTTAGCCCTTTTTTTAATGCTGAAAAAGCCCCCCATGGCTTATACTCGAGTCACCCTGCTCCTGCTGCTCTCTCCCTCCCCTGTGTCTCTTTTCCTCCCTCTTTTCCTCCCTCTACCTCATGTCTCTTTCCCTCCCCCTCCCTTATCATTCTCCCTCCTCATCACTTTCCCCCTCTCTAATTACCCCCACCCTCTCCCTTTCCCTTCTCTTACCTTCCATCAACTGCTCCTCTGCGCATCTTCCGGCTGTGTCGGGACCCAGCATATGTTATCGACGTGACTCGCATTCTGCACTGTTTTTTAGCATCCATTATTTCTGGAAATTTGAGATAAATACAGTTAAGGATATAAACACACATGGACCACCAGATAGAGAATAGTCAATAATTTGGTAACCCTGCACCAAATGAACTACAAAGAAACCCATCTGGACACATGCTTGTTCTTATCTCCTCAAGGCCATATATAGATTTAATAGCATATGAGAACTAAAATTAATCATTCTAACCATTCTATCTGTCTAAAAATAGCTCAAGTATCAGTTATGTGTATCCGATGAATGATTGTATCCAATACGTATTTTTAAGATACACTATTGAACAATATAAACAAGGGCCCCCATTTAAGTGTTCAAATAGCAATTACATAAACCTGCAATGGAGCCTGTAAATATTACTGGTATCTCCTCATGTTTCAAGGTTGCAAATGTTACCAGTGCTAAAGACGCAAATTCCATATTTAATTACAACAATTCAACAACCCCGCAATTGCCTTCTAACCCGTAAATCGCAAATGTATAAAAATAGTATCAAAAATATTACGGCTTCCAAACAGGAGTCGCAAAGGCTTTTTTAAAGATGTAAGAGTGCCCTAGCAGCCATTAAAAAGACAGTAAACCCGTTTGAAACAATAGAAGAGTAGGGAAGTTCATTAGAATTAATTGCACAACATTCTCCAATGAACAAATAACATACAAAAAGTATATTAATGAAAATATTTTGGACAGTAAATATGTATAATTATTTCATAGCACACTGCAAGCAAAAGGTGTTACTGTATGTGCAACAGTATGTGAAATGATGGAGTTTGCTCAGCCATATCACCCCGGTCTGGGGCCTCATGTTGCTGTTCCACTATGTATTATAGTTCTCGGTGTATGGTGACATATATATATATTGTTCCATGGCTCAGGTCCATTAATATCTCATTGTTACAATGTATGCTGATTATTACATGGATTACATGTAGGTTTTTGTAATATTATGTGGATGTTTGCTATGAAACTGCTAGTCTGTCCCTAAGGAAGCGAATAAAGTATAGGGTTGTAGTCCCAGTGACAGAGGGAACCAGAGTGAGAGATATTGGACATAAGGGGTTCACTCTGCACAGAAAGACATTGCCAGACATGAATATATCCATAGGATATATATTCTAATGAAGATAAGCAAAAATTCACATATTTTAAGTGAACATTCTGAAGTGTAGCATAATAGAATTATACAGGAATTAAGCAGGATTGAACAGGCATTGAACACACTTAAACTTAATATTGCCTCGAACAAGAACAAGTAAGGCAAGCATATTTTCCTTTATTTATTCTATTGCATTTTGTTTATAAAGTGTTGCAATGTTTTCTCACACCATCTTCATTATATCATCCTGCCTCATTCTCAGACTGTTCTACTTTCCCTGCTGTCCTCTCCTCTTCTCTGCTCCCATGAGCAACTCTCCGTCCTCCAGTCACTATCTCATCCCTCCCCTAAATCTCAAAAGCAGAAATGCCACTTGTAACGAATCTCCTGGCACCCCGACCGGGTACCTCCGTTGATGGAGGTGTCCTAGTTTGGGTCGAGGCCTACAAGCACCGCACCGGACACCACAACCACCACAGACTCCACAACCGCCGTAGCTTAACTGGAGCAGCGCCGTCTTCCTTCCACCCTGTATGAATCTCCAGCATCCAGGATCGTGTGGGGAAGACCTCTCCTCCGAGAGTAAATCAGGAACAAGGGTTCAGTAGTTACAGCTCCAGGGAGTATGCAAAAGCATAGCAATCCCCAGTATGATATAGCAATCCCCTCCAAGAACGAGACGAGGCTACGTTTTGAAGGGTCAAACAGTGAACTCTCTTGCTGGCACACCCAGCCTGGTTTTTATTACAGTAGGATAAACAGAACACACCCAGGGGAAGGTATAAACAACCAATAACACAATAGTAACGCCCACAGTTTCCCTCCCCTCTACTCCTCTACTTGAGAGATAATTGAGTTTATTACTGTATCTACTCAATTATCTCCCAGCTAAAACTTACACATTTTTATACATTTTTATAACTTTATGATTTCACATAGTACATAAATAAAACTTACATTTTTATGAACCAAATAAATTGTGGAACAACATATTAAAATATGGCATGAATCAGACCAGGGGTTCAAAAGTTAGTAAAAGTATCTTTTACCCATAACACACAGACATTTCACAGGCAATACACATCCCTCATAGTTAACCACACAAAACACATAGAGGGACAATAGGTGGGTCACACCTCCCTGAGGCTACCTGGCAACTTTGATACAATCAGACATGGATTAGATCATCCTTCTTTGTTCTTATGGCTGAGAATGAAAACACTTTATACAATAGACTTCCTTATCTTATGAGTCTCTGTAACAGGATTATCTCCCATGCCAAGGTCTGCAATAGTATGGGCTAATATTCTGCAGAGCATAAACCAACATACATACAGTATAATAGTAGGATCATATTTTAACCATAATAATCATAAAACAGGGTAAAATAGTGATGGGTTCCGTTACACACCTCCCCCGTGACCATAAGCCGGCATACACGGTCTGATCCCACCGGATCGGCCTGGGGATGTCCGGACAAAAGTATTTGTTGGTCAATTCTCTAGTTTGACAACCAATAAGCATTACTGCAAGTCACATTTACTCACATTTCACATATCCCCAGATAGCTGGGATCTGAGCGCACAAAACTACCGAATAGCGCTCAGATCCTCTTCACACAGTTCAATTGCCATGTAGCTAAAGTCTTTCCCATAGTCTTTCATTATATGAATGGGCTCCATGGCATAGCTATCTGTGGTATCATGGTTCACACAGGGCAAGTACCGAATGACCCCCCTGTATGTAAAGGGCCAGAATGAGGGACATACACTCTGGTATGGCCGAATACTGTGTTTAAAGGGCAATATGTCCCAGGGCCATAGTCGCAGGGCAGGAGGCTGGCAAACAGTCATCTCCAAGACAAAGTGGCGAAGGGCACTTCGGCACAACACTGTAAGTCCCACTCTCATCTCCTTTCACTTTCGCTCCTTCTTCTGATGGCTTGTGGTGACATATCCCCTAACTCAGGCCCCTCCCTTATCTCTACCTGCTGTCAGCCACACAGAGTCCCCAGGGCAGCAAATACCCCAAACACCCATAATTTAATACCCATCACTTGTCACAAACCATCCACTTTGCCCTTCTCCTGTGCCATCAGGAAGGCAAGGTCTGTTTGCAATAAACTTTCCTTCATTCTTGACCTTTGCATTTCCAACTCCCTCAATCTACTAGCTATAACGGAAACCTGGCTCATTTCATCTGACTCTATCTCACCTGCTGCACTCTCATATGGTAGCTTACACTTCAGCCACACTCCTAGATATGGGAACAAGCAAGGTGAAGTTGTGGGCATACTAATATTCTCTGTATGCAGTTTACACTGCATACCCTCGCTTCCCTCCCTCCAATTCTCATCTTTTGAAGTTCACACTATCCGCATTTTCTGTCCCATACCTCTGCAAGTAGCTGTGATCAATTTCAGGATCACTTCGTCACTTGGCTCCCTCACTTTCTTTCCTCCATCTCTCATTCTTGGAAACTTCAACATAGCCACTGACACACCCACCTCCCCAACAACTGCAAAATTATTTGCACTTACCTCTTCCCTTGGCTTCTCACAATGGACAGATTCCCCAACTCACTGTGATGGGCACCCCATTGACCCTATTTTTACCAACCTCTGCAACCTTGTCATCTCCCCACTTCGTCTATCTGTCCATTACCTGCTAACTTGCAATCTCACCTCACCTACTGCTTACCACCCTTCTTCAATCCCTGCCACAGAAACCTGCAAGCACTTAACCAACAACAATTTTCCAATGTGCTAAAACCCCTTCTCAGCCCCCTCGCCACCCTTACCTGCCCTGACATCCCCACTTCACAGTACAACATGACTCTAACCTCCACCCTTGACACCCTTGCCCTCATAACCACAAGCAAACACTCTTGCTCTCACCCACAACCATGGCACACTACACAAATGTGCTATATACAGACATGCTCACGCACTGCAGAACGACTATAGAGAAAATCTTGCACTTCAGCAGACTTTCTCCACTACAAGTTTATCTTGCGCTCCTACTATCAAACCTGTCCTTCAACCTCAAATGTTTCTTTGCAACATTCAACACCCTCTTCTGCCCACCTACACCTCCTGCCCTTTCCTGTCTCACAGCTGATGACTTTACCAGCCATTTTAAAAACAAAATTTAAACCATCCAAATGAACTCTCCTCCCAGCTTGACCATAACTCACCATCCTCTCAACAAACTGACAACACCCAGCCCTTACCCTCCCCAATAGACTCCTTTGACCCTGTAACCAAGGATGAAGCATCTACTTTACTATCAACCTCTCACCTTACAACTTGTCCACATGATCCTATTCCATCACAGCTAATCCCTCCCCTCTGTACCACACTTATCTCAGCTCTCGCACATCTATTCAACCTCTCCCTAAACACTGGCAAGTTCCAATCCTCTTTAAAACTCACCAAAATTACGCTTATTCTTTCAGAAGCCCTGATCTGACCCAGCGTCTGCCTCCAACTATCGCCCTATCACTCTATTTCCCCTGGCTTCAAAACTGCTAGAGCAGCTTGTCTACAATCGTTTCACTCAATTTATTTCCTCCAATTCCCTTCTTGACCCTTTCCAATCTGGCTTCTGAGCCCAACACTCTATGGAAACAGCGCTCATAAAAGTCACAAATGACTTGCTTACCATCAAATCAAAGGGTCACTTCTCTATTTTAATTCTCCTGGATCTCACTGCTGCCTTTGATACAGTTGACCATCCTCTTCTAATCCAAACGCTCCACTCCCTTGGCATCCATGACACAGCTCTTTCATGGTTCATATCCTTTCTAGAAGATCATGCATTTAGTTTCTCCTTCTCTGGCACCTCTTCTTCACCTGTCCATCTTTCTGTTGGCGTACCCCATGGTTCAGTCCTAGCCCCCCCCCCCCCTCTTCTCTATCTACACATCTTCCCTTGGTACCCTAGTAAAATCCTTTGGATTCCAGTATCATCTCTATGCAGATGACACTAAAATGTACCTCTCTGCACCAGATCTATCCCCCTATCTTTTAGCTCAAGTTTCCAACTGCCTTTCTAGCACATCCTCCTGGATGTCTGCCCGTCAACTCAAATGCAACATGTCTAAGACTGAACTCCTTATCTTTCCACCCTCTACTAGAGCTTTAGCTCCTCAAATATCTCTCACTGTTTACAATGCCATAATTCATCCCACGTCCCAGGCCCTTTGTCTTGGGGTTCTGCTGGACCCTTCCCTCTTTTATTCCTCACATACAATCAATAACAAAATCATGTCAGTTTCATCTAAAAAAACATCTCCAAATATTGTCACTTTCTTACAGAAGACACAGCTAAAATTTTAATACACTCATTCATCATATCTCGACTTGTCTACTGCAATTCACTTCTTGCTGGCCTCCTCATCTCTCATCTATCTAAACTCCAATCCATAATGAATGCCTCCTTTAGACTCATCTTCCATACTAAACACTCAGGGCCCTATTAAATTATCCCTCGTAGTTCTCTCGGTGCTAGCAAAAGGCAGTTTTCCTGCTGTTTGTGAGTACCGAATCTCTCGCAGCCTACTTTGCGATATGACTGCGAGAAAATGGCCGAGAATAGGCTCAGAGAGAGCTACGTAGCCTTAAATCTACGCATGATTCTTGCATATCGTAAGAATCTCTACATGCACAAAAAGTGCACGCAAGGGATCCGAAAGCCTCTACGCGCTGCCTCGGAACAGCCCGAGACAGTAGTGTGAGGCTCCCCCCTGCACCCTATACACATCCCCATGCTGCAGGGGTCTGTATCGGGACCCCTGCAGCACCCCCACATTAACCCCTTGCAGCGGGGGTCCAAGATCTGCATAGATCAGGCCCCCCGCTGCATTTAAAACTTTTAAATTCCCCGCCGCGGCTCCTTAAAGGGGCCGCGGCACACTATTACCCAATCCCGGCCGCGGCACCTAAAATTAACCCCCCTCTATGCTGGGGGTCCCCATCGGGACCCCCGAAGTGTCCCCACATAAACCCATTGCAGGGGGGGGCCCCGATCTGCATAGATCAGGCCCCCCGCTGCATTTAAAACGTTTAAAATCCCCGCCGCGGCTCCTTAAAGGGGCCACGGCACACTTTTACCCAATCCAGGCCGCGGCACCTAAATTTAACCCCCCTCTATGCTGGGGGTCCCCATCGGGACCCCCGAAGTGTCCCCATATAAACCCCCTGCAGCGGGGGTCCCCGATCGGCACCGATCGTGACCCTGCTGCAATTCAATTTTAAATTTCCCGCCTCGCGGGTCCTTAAAGGACTGTAAAGGTCCTGAAAGGACTCGCACTAAAAATATTAACCCCAGGCAACTATAATTACCCCATTAACTCATGGTGGTCAATCCAGATCACCATAAGGCCTTAATTAACCCATTAACTCATGGTGGTCAATCCAGACCACCATAAGGCCTTAATTAACCCATTAACTCATAGTGGTCAATCCAGACCACCATAAGGCCTTAATTAACCCATTAACTCATGGTGGTCAATCCAGACCACCATAAGGCCTTAATTAACCCATTAACTCATGGTGGTCAATCCAGACCACCATAAGGCTCTATTTAACCCATTAACTCATGGTGGTCAATCCAGACCACCATAAGGCCTTACTTAACCCATTAACTCATGGTGGTCAATACAGACCACCATAAGGCCTTAATTAACCCATTAACTCATGGTGGTCAATACAGACCACCATAAGGCCTTAATTAACCCATTAACTCATGGTGGTCAATACAGACCACCATAAGGCTCTATTTAACCCCATCAGTCCCAAAAGGGTATATTATTACCATTATGGGCCTGTTACAACCCAACATGAACCACATAAGTGCCATGACGGTCCTCAAGGACCATCATGACACTAACTACAAACACTACACTATAACCCCCAATAAACCATTTAATCTAAACTAACCCCCCTCTACACTAATCTATTAACACTTACACTACCTACCTACACTACCTACCCCCTAATAAACCTCCCCAACACTCTAATTACAAAAAATAAAAAAAACTACCTTACAGAACACAAAAAAAACCTACCTTACAGAAAACAAAAAAACCTACCTTACAGAAAATAAAAAAACCTACCTTACAGAACACAAAAAAACCTACCTTACAGAAAACAAAAAAACCTACAGTACAGAAAAAAAAAATACATTACAACCCCACCCCCCAATACAGAAAATAAAAAAATTACACACCTGAAAAGGAAAGACAGATAAACACAATAAAATACATACATATAATACATTACATACATTACATATAATACATTACATATAATATATTACATATAATATATTACATACAATACATGACATAAAATACATGACATAAAATACATGACATAAAATACATGACATTACATACATTACATATAATATATTACATATAATATATTACATACAATCCAAATCAAATACCCCCTATCTATCTAACATACAATCTATTTAATTTAAAATAAATCCTAACTATATCAAATACATCCCCCTATCTATCTAATATACAATAAATCCTAACTACATACACAGACCCTTATTCTAAACTGAAATAAAATAATTACAGTCCTAACTACACAGACCCTAATTCTAATCTAAAATAAAATAATTAAGACCACTTACCTTTAAGATGTTGCTTCAGATCACTAAACTATGGGTCAAACAAAACAAAATAATTAGTACAAAACATTAACATGAAATAAATAAACATTATATACATTCTAAATATTCAACTCACCTTTCCATCATGTCCCGTCATTGTTTAGCTCTTCCGGCGCGGCCCTGTTAAAAAAAAACACAAAACATTATGGTATTATGGTATTTGGAGTACCCCCCACGGCAGGGCTTATGTGGGGGACTGCCGCGGAGGTCCATTTTAGGACCCCAGCAGCAATTGATGAGGAGTGGGAGCCTGCGATATCATCTCGCAGGCTGTCACTCCTCATGTACATTTACGCAGTGTAGATACGTACGGCCCTGCTGCGTAGCTCATACGTTGCTCGCAGCAGGGCTAATTTAATAGCATTGTAAGTTAGAGAAACTTTGCAGTAGGTAGGGCTTAAGTAGAAGCCTCTTATTTACGAGGCTGGAATTTAATAGGGCCCTCAGTGTCTGCAGGTCCTCTCTGTCAATCACTCCACTTGCTTCCCATAGCCTCCAGAATCAAATTTAAAATCATGACCCTAACATATAAAGCCCTCAACAACAGTGCACCCCCTTATATCTCTGCACTTGTTTCAAAATACTCGGCCAACCGCCCCCTTTGTTCTCCTAAAGACCTTCTTCTTTCCTCCTCTCTTATTACCTCCTCTCACTCCTGACCCTTCTATCTGGAACTCATTGCCTTGCTCCATTAGACTATCTTCCTGTCTCAAAACCTTTAAAAACCTGTTTAAATCTTATCACTTTAGCCTTAATATGCACAATTGCACACTCCACAGCTTAATAACACTTACACCCACAATCTTTAGTACAACACACATACACCTCCACTTGACTAAAAAAATTGCTTTCACACTGCCATCTTGCATTTGTGACCCTCTTGTATCACACCTAAACCCTTTGAATGTAAGTTTGCGAGTTTTCATTATGTTGTCGGGCCTTGGAAAAAAGCATTAGGTACATTTGATTTTAAGCTCAAAAACAGAGCTCTCCATTCTTTATAAGGGGTTCATTTTGTTTTTGCCATGTACTTAACCCCTGTATAGCGCTACGGAATAAAGATAATAATAATATCAATAATAATAGGTCATGTAAGCAAATAGGTTAGAGGATGTCCAGTAATGTCCTACTTGAAGTGCTACTGTAAGGTCAACAACCCAGGATAAGATAACTTACCCTGCTGATTAGGTTACTTCACCACAGGGGTAGATTACAGGCCTGGAATCAATTAATAGACAGGAGCCTCACTTCGGTATACAGGAGGATGGTCTCTGTACATATACATGATTGTGAAATACATGTACTATATGTAAATGTCCCCAAATGTTAACTAAAAGAAAAACACGTAAACAGCGATAATGGTATAACAAAGTGTTTATTATATACACTCAGCACAGTCATAAATGTATCTGATGATGTGCATTAGTATCATAGGTAGTGATGTCGCGAACATAAAACTTTCGGTTCGCGAACCGCCGCAAATGTTCGCAAATTGGCGAACCTGGCGAATCGCCATAGACTTCAATGGGCAGGCGGATTTTAAAACCCACAGGGACTCTTTCTGGCCACAATAGTGATGTAAAAGTTGTTTTAAGGGGACTAACACCTGGACTTTGGCATGCCGGCGGGGGATCCATGTCAAAACTCCCACGGAAAATTACATAGTTGATGCAGAGTCTGGTTTTAATCCATAAAGGGCATAAATAACCTAACATCCCCCTCCATCATCACCCTCCCCTGTATCTCTTTACCCCCTCCCTCATCATCCTCCCCTGTGTCTCTTTCCCCCCTTCCTCATCACCCTCCCCTGGGTCTCATCCCCCCTCCCTCATCATCCTCCCACCTCCCTCATCATCCTCCCCTGTATCTCTTTACCCCCTCCCTCATCATCCTCCCCTGTGTCTCTTCCCCCCTCCATCATCATCCTCCCCTGTGTCTCTTTCGCCCCTCCCTCATCATCCTCCCCTGTGTCTCTTTCCTCCCTCCCTCATCATCCTCCCCTGTGTCTCTTTTCCCCCTCCCTCATCATCTTCCCCTGTATCTCTTATCCCCCTCCCTCATCATCCTGCCCTGTGTCTCTTTCCCCCCTTTCTCATCACCCTTCCCTGTATCTCTTTACCCCTCCCTCATCATCCTCCCCTGTATCTCTTTACCCCCTCCCTCATCATCCTTTCCTGTGTCTCTTCCCCCCTCCATCATCATCCTCCCCTGTGTCTCATCCCCCCTCCCTCATCATCCTCCCACCTCCCTCATCATCCTTCCCTGTATCTCTTTACCCCCTCCCTCATCATCCTCCCCTGTGTCTTTTTACCCCCTTCCTCATCACCCTCCCCTGTGTCTCATCCCCCCTCCCTCATCATCCTCCCCTGTATCTCTTTACCCCCTCCCTCATCATCCTCCCCTGTGTCTCTTCCCCCCTCCATCATCATCCTCCCCTGTGTCTCATCCCCCCTCCATCATCATCCTCCCCTGTGTCTTATCCCCCCTCCCTCATCATCCTCCCCCCTCCCTCATCATCCTGCCCTGTGTCTCTTTCCCCCCTTCCTCATCACCCTCCCCTGTATCTCTTTATCCCTCCCTCATCATCCTCCCCTGTATCTCTTTACCCCCTCCCTCATCATCTTCCCCTGTGTCTCTTCCCCCCCTCCCTCATCATCCTGCCCTGTGTCTCTTTCCCCCCTTCCTCATCACCCTCCCTTGTATCTCTTTACCCCTCTCTCATCATCCTCCCCTGTATCTCTTTACCCCCTCCCTCATCATCTTCCCCTGTGTCTCTTCCCCCCTCCATCATCATCCTCCCCTGTGTCTCATCCCCCCTCCCTCATCATCCTCCCACCTCCCTCATGATCCTCCCCTGTATCTCTTTACCCCCTCCCTCATCATCTTCCCCTGTGTCTCTTCCCCCTCCATCATCATCCTCCCCTGTGTCTCTTTCCCCCCTCCATCATCATCCTCCCCTGTGTCTCTTTCCCCCCTCCCTCATCATCCTCCCCTGTGTCTCTTTTCCCCCTCCCTCATCATCTTCCCCTGTGTCTCTTCCCCCCTCCCTCATCATCCTGCCCTGTGTCTCTTTCCCCCCTTCCTCATCATCCTCCCCTGTATCTCTTTACCCCTCCCTCATCATCCTCCCCTGTATCTCTTTACCCCCTCCCTCATCCTCCTCCCCTGTGTCTGTTTCCCCCTCCCTCATCATCCTCCCTCCTCCATTGGTGATAAGGGGGGGGAAGAGACACAGGGATAAGTGTGAGGGGTGTTAGGCTAAGGGGTGTTAGGGATAAGGGTGAGGGGTGTAGGTGTTAGGGTGAGGGGTGTTAGGGATAAGTGTGAGGGATGTTAGGGTGAGGGGTGTTAGGGATAAGTGTGAGGGGGGTTAGGTTGAGGGATGTTAGGGTTAGGGTGAGGGGTGTTAGGGATAAGTGTAAGGGGTGTTAGGGTTAGGTGTTAGGGTTAGGTGTTAGGGATAAGTGTGAGGGGTGTTAGGGTTAGGGTGAGGGGTGTTAGGGATAAGTGTGAGGGGTGTTAGGGTAAGGGGTGTTAGGGATAAGGGTGAGGGGGTTTGGTGTTAGGGTGAGGGGTGTTAGGGATAAGTGTGAGGGGTGTTAGGGATAAGTGTGAGGGGTGTTAGGGTAAGGGTGAGGGGTGTTAGGGATAGGTGTTAGGGTGAGGGGTGTTAGGGATAAGTGTGAGGGGTGTTAGGGTTAGGGTGAGGGGTGTTAGGGATAAGTGTGAGGGGTATTAGGGATAAGTGTGAGGGGTGTTAGGGTTAGGGTGAGGGGTGTTAGGGATAAGTGTAAGGGGTGTTAGGGTTAGGTCTTAGGGTTAGGTGTTAGGGTTAGGTGTTAGGGTTAGGTGTTAGGGATAAGTGTGAGGGGTGTTAGGGTTAGGGTGAGGGGTGTTAGGGATAAGTGTGAGGGGTGTTAGGGTAAGGGGTGTTAGGGATAAGGGTGAGGGGGTTAGGTGTTAGGGTGAGGGGTTAGGTGTTAGGGTGAGGGGTGTTAGGGATAAGTGTGAGGGGTGTTAGGGTAAGGGTGAGGGGTGTTAGGGATAGGTGTTAGGGTGGGGGGTGTTAGGGATAAGTGTGAGGGGTGTTAGGGTTAGGGTGAGGGGTGTTAGGGATAAGTGTGAGGGGTGTTAGGGTTAGTGTGAGGGGTATTAGGGATAAGTGTGAGGGGTGTTAGGGTTAGGGCGAGAGGTGTTAGGGATAAGTGTGAGGGGTGTTAGGGTAAGGGGTGTTAGGGATAAGGGTGAGGGGGTTAGGTGTTAGGGTGAGGGGTGTTAGGGATAAGTGTGAGGGGTGTTAGGGTAAGGGTGAGGGGTGTTAGGGATAGGTGTTAGGGTGGGGGGTGTTAGGGATAAGTGTGAGGGGTGTTAGGGTTAGGGTGAGGGGTGTTAGGGATAAGTGTGAGGGGTGTTAGGGTTAGTGTGAGGGGTGTTAGGGTTAGTGTGAGGGGTATTAGGGATAAGTGTGAGGGGTGTTAGGGATAAGTGTGAGGGGTGTTAGGGTTAGGGTGAGGGGTGTTAGGGATAAGTGTGAGGGGTGTTAGGGTTAGGTGTTAGGGATAAGTGTGACGGGTGTTAGGGTTAGGGTGAGGGGTGTTAGGGATAAGTGTGAGGGGTGTTAGGGTAAGGGGTGTTAGGGATAATGGTGAGGGGGTTAGGTGTTAGGGTGAGGGGTGTTAGGGATAGGTGTGAGGGGTGTTAGGGATAGGTGTGAGGGGTGTTAGGGTTAGGGTGAGGGGTGTTAGGGATAGGTGTTAGGGTGAGGGGTGTTAGGGATAAGTGTGAGGGGTATTAGGGTTAGGGTGAGGGGTGTTAGGGATAATTGTGAGGGGTGTTAGGGATAATTGTGAGGGGTGTTAGGGTTAGGGTGAGGGGTGTTAGGGTTAGGGTGAGGGGTGTTAGGGATAAGTGTGAGGGGTGTTAGGGTTAGGGTGAGGGGTGTTAGGGATAAGTGTGAGGCGTGTTAGGGTTAGGGTGAGGGGTGTTAGGGATAAGTGTGAGGGGTGTTAGGGATAAGTGTGAGGGGTGTTGGAGATAAGTGTGAGGGGTGTTGGAGATAAGTGTGAGGGGTGTTAGGGTTAGGGTGAGGGGTGTTAGGGATAAGTGTAAGGGGTGTTAGGGATAAGGGTGAGGGGGTTAGGTGTTAGGGTGAGGGGTGTTAGGGATAAGTGTGAGGGGTGTTAGGGTTAGGGTGAGGGGGGATAGGGTGAGGGGTGTTAGGGATAAGTGTAAGGGGTGTTAGGGTAAGGGGTGTTAGGGATAAGGGTGAGGGGGTTAGGTGTTAGGGTGAGGGGTGTTAAGGATAAGTGTCAGGGGTGTTAGGGTTAGGGTGAGGGGTGGTAGGGATAGGTGTTAGGGTGAGGGGTGTTAGGGATAAGTGTGAGGGGTGTTAGGGATAAGTGTGAGGGGTGTAAGGGTTAGGGTGAGGGGTGTTAGGGATAAGTGTGAGGGGTGTTAGGGTTAGGGTGAGGGGTGTTAGGGATAAGTGTGAGGGGTGTTAGGGTTCGGGTGAGGAGTGTTAGGGTTCGGGTGAGAGGTGTTAGGGTTCGGGTGAGGGGTGTTAGGGTTCGGGTGAGGGGTGTTAGGGTTAGGGTGAGGGGTGTTTGGGATAAGTGTTGGGTTGATGGGTGTTATGGATAAGTGTGAGGGGTGTTAGGGTTGGGTGCTAAGGTTAGGGGAGGATGATGATAAGGGGGGGAAGAGACACAGGGGTGTCCTTGCAGCAGAGATCAAAAGAGTCCTTCGGGACTGTATTGCACACTGTGTACAGTAGCCTAGCTATGGTTTTCCCTATTAATGCAGTATCACCTACACTCAGCCTCCTCTCAGTAAGACTGCAAGTTAGTTATAATTCCAAAATGGCTGCTGTCCATTAGTTAGAAGGCTCTGGAAGGGAGTGTATGCTACTGATTGGCTGGAATGTGTCTGCTGGCTGTGACATGCAGGGTCAAAGTTTGCTCAATGATAAAGTATAGGGGGCGGGTCGAATATCGCATATGTTCGCAGTTCGCCGCAAACGCGAACGTGCTATGTTCGCCGGGAACAGTCCGCCGGCTAACTATTCGGGACATCTCTTATCATAGGTGTTAAATCATTGTTACGACACAAGGGTAAGCGGTCGTAATGTCTGTTAGTTACATCAGACAAGAGTATTTGTTCTCATATTGAGATTCCTGAGAGCATGTCATGCTTCAGTTATGTTTGGATTAATGCTGGCTTTCATTAACACGGCATTGTTGGACTTTTGAAAGTCCACCGCCATACCTGCATTAGTATATATTATAATGGGTGGAATGCCATGGGTATGGCTGACGGTCCCTCATATCCCGGGCCCTCTGCTCCTCATCTTGCCTCCTCCATCTCCTGCGCTGGCTCCTGGTGGGCGGGGGCTTGGTCCATGACATCCGGCTCTGATGCAGCCGGCAACCCCGACTCTGGCTCACCATCAGACCCAGACCTTCTGCCAGCTGCAAATGAGAGGTGAAAGGTATATTGATTGAGCCATTGATTGCCCTGTGCTCCTAGCTATCGGACATCTAGATGTGTTGAACCTGAATAAATCACTGAAACGCCACTGTGTGTAGCTATCATTTGCTAGATGTGATCACGAGCTTGGCTGTTATTGATTTATAACAATCATATGATTCCTGCTGCAGTCTGTACTGTACATGAGGCAACAATGATGTCATGTCATGCACTGCAATGTATTGACAGATTCTTAAAAGAAGTAATGGATAATAAGTTGCCTTTTGGTGGAAAGGTGATGCTGTTAGGAGGCGATTTTAGGCAAACATTGCCTGTTGTGCCACACGGAAATAGAACAGAGATCATTGAAACATGTATCAAGACCAGTAAACTGTGGCAAATATTTACACATCTCAAATTAGAATTAAATATGAGATCTGAAGGCCAAAATTAATTCAATGACTGGCTTATTAAAATCGGAGATGGAAAACATCCAGAAATACAGCATTTACCAAATGATACCATTGAAATTCCATCAGAAATGGTTTGCAATGAATCACTCATATCAGCCATATTTCTAAACACTCTTAATAATGAGGATTACACAGACATTGCAAACAAAGTAATATTAACATCAAAAAATATCGATGCCTTGAATGTAAATAACGAAATTTTCAAATACATCAATGCACCACAAAAGAATTATTACAGTGCAGATTCTATTCTGTCAGATGATAAAGACAGTGAATCGAATTTTAGTATCAAATTTATTAATTCGTTAACACCATCTGGAATGCCACCACGTATTTTACAATTGAAAAAAGGTGCAATTGTTATGTTATTGCGAAATATGAATCCAAAAAAAGGACTTTGTAATGGAACCCGATTAATTGTGCATGAGTTAAAAGATCATTTTATACATGCAGAAATTATAACTGGTACCCATAAAGGTGAACGAGTTTTCATACCAAGAATTGATTTAGCTCCAAGTGAGAGTGGTTTGCCCTTTGTCCTTCAACGGAGACAATTTCCAGTTATAATGGCATTTGCTATGACCATCAATAAATCCCAAGGACAAACTTTTAAGTCAGTTGGGATATTTTTAAAGGAACCAGTTTTTGCACATGGACAACTCTATGTGGCTTTTTCAAGGTGCACTAATCCAAAAGAAATTAAAGTGCATGTTGAAGAAAACGAAACTCAGGGTCATTTATTGGACAATGGATGTGTTTACACCAAAAACATTGTCTACTATGAGGTGTTGGAAAGATAGAGGACAATGGTTTCATTTTAATGCCAACATTTTATGGGACTCAATATGATTGCACAAAAAAAACATTTCACATAAAGCATCCAAAGAATAAACAGTAAAATATCCTTAAACAGATGGGAATGGGTTCAAAGTTTTATAGTTACATGATTGGCCCCACAGAACAATTAACTGACTTTTTCAAGTTTATAACAGTTAAATGTTATTGTTTGATGTTAAAATTTCAGATGTTAAATATGTGTTTTTGGAATTTTGAAAAAAGTTTGGTCAATATATATGTGGTATAGTCAAATATGTATTGTTAGTATAAAGTTTAAATATTTTAATAATAATTGGAAATGTATTATTTAAAGACAAAGTATTGATTCAGGGACAAATCCGATCGCCAGTTAATGGGGTCAGGAAGGAATTAATTTTTTTCCCTCTTTGATACAATTGGACAAGTTTCAATAGAGGGTTTTTATTGTTTGCCTTCCTCTGGATTCAATGCTAATTTAGTTTAACAAGAGTTTTACAAATATGTTACAAATGATAAAAAACATGTTATTGTTAAAACAATTTACTTACTCTAAGTTAATATAGTCCGCAGTTACTCAGTGATAAATATGTATTGAAAAGTGTTAGTATTGTTAACAAAATGTTGAACGAATGTTTCATATACAAGTTTCATGTTACAAAGTTTCATGTTTGTGAAATATAAGTTGAAAGTTAAAAAAATAAAAAGTTAAAATAAATAATGTGTTTTTATTTTTAGAAGAAAAAAAAAGGGAACAAATGTAGGTGACTCCTTTTGTGTTGCAAACAAATTTCACAACATTTAATTTTTATTGACCGTCATTTTTTGACGGGCAAGTCGCTAGTGGGTATATATTTGTTTTTTGTTAAGTTGCCTAATAATTATGGTCACCTGCACACACAGATATCCCCCTAAAATAGCTAAAACTAAAAACAAACTAAAAACTACTTCCAAAAATATTCAGCTTTGATATTAATGAGTTTTTTGGGTTCATTGAGAACATGGTTGTTGTTCAATAATAAAATTAATCCTCAAAAATACAACTTGCCTAATAATTCTGCACTCCCTGTATATGCATTTTCATACTGTGAAGATAGCGTTGGTCAGTGTTCCATGCTAACCAATCAACAACCATATTTTAACAATAGTTATTGAGATGCTGCAGAGATGTGTTCCCTGATAGACTAGTACACTACACTGCACATCCATCCCTAAACAGTCTGTATGTGCATATGCTGCAATGAGCACACCCATGCATGGACTTTGTATTGGATGGTTACTTGTGTTATGCACAGTGATGGAAGTGATTTGTCAGCCTCATTGATGTGACGCCGGATGAATGATCCATCTACCGCTATCTGAATCCTGGGAGCTGACAAATCACTCTCAATGGTGCCCATCATTGACATGGATTATATGTGTGTGGTGTACATGTGGTGTACATGTGGGCGTATGTTGGTGTATGGGTTATTCACATAACAGAGAGGCTGTGTCCTGTGGGGACACCAAGCCTGGAGCCCCAGCAATGGGCTTGAGCTCTCTCTCCCACTCTGTATACTTCATAGTCACTTGGGGGCCACCACATGTGGCTGCTTTTTCCTGCTGCATCCTCCTCCTCACCTTTGCCCGTCTGTCGTCAAAGTGATGTTTGACGGACCTCAGAACTCTGTCAGCCAGGCCAACTGACTATGGCTGCTACATCCTTCCAAGCCTGGACCCAGGCCTAACCTCCCTTCCCCTGATAGGATAATGGTGTGGGCATGTATGGCACTAAAGAGGACCACCAGCTCCTTGTACTTGTAGAAGGGGGCCCTGTGCTTGGCCACAGCCTCTTGTCCTCCCCACTGGGGACTGGGATAACGCCCCCCTCACTACACCCATATGTTCAGACCCTCCGCCTCTGACTCTGTATCTGCCTATTACTATAGGTTATTCCCTCCCTCCACACCACTATCCCTCCCTCCACACCACTACTCCTCCCTCCACTCCACCTCTCCCTACCTTCCTCCCATCTACCTCCCTCCACTCCTCAGGGACCCCTCTCTCTCCTTTTCTTCCCTCCGCTCCCCTTCTCTCCCCTCCTCTCTCCACCCTCCATAATCATCCCAAAAATAATTCTATGAGTATTTATTATATGTTGGGGTATAGGGTGGGGGGTGGTTGTGTGTAAATGTTGTGGTCTACCTATATGTGTATCTATGTGTGTTATTATTCTATGTGTACAGTATGTATATCATGTGTGATCAGTTAATATGTGTTTTGAAAGATAAAGTGTGAAATAAGTGCTTAGAAATATAAATCAATAAAAACATAAGAACCTGCGCTCAAATCTCCACTGCCCTCTCAAATCTCAAAACCCACCTACTTCTGGTCCTGCGTGCTCCTTCGTCCGAAACTACAACACAGTCAGTGCTGGGGTGGGTAGCCCACAGTTTTATTATCTATTCCTGTCAATCATTATCCGTTCGCCCGTTTTCTATTGGCTCCAAGGGCTGTGGCACACACTATAATCACGGGATTGGCTTGTAACTGCGACCACCATGTATTACAGCCCACAAACAGCTTGCAGCCGCGGGAAGGGTTTTATGGGTTTAGCCTTCAGGTCTGTAATTGCGGGCTTGAGTCAATTAAATACATCTATTTATGTAACACATTTCCAACCCGTAGACAAACGTTCGGTTTGAAGGTAATTATGGGCTTACAATTAAATAGGGGCCAAGGACTTTAATGGACTAATCAAGCAGCCTATGGGCTAGATTCTTAAGGCTTCTTAAGGCAGTAAATGTAAAAGTCAGATACTGTAGCACCTTTATAGCCTTCTTAATATTCACTAAGCTATTCTTTCTCAGGTATATAAATCTCACTTTCTGTGGAAAAAGGCAAATTTATATAATTGCACATACTAAGCTTACTCTGTCTGGATTGTTGATCACCATATTACCAGAAAGGTTTTAATGTAATTATATACTGGTTAAAAAAAACGTGTTAAGAAGGAGAAATGATTGTAATATTTACTGCTAAAAGAGTAATAAATCAAATAAGAAAAAGCTGATTATTTGTCTAATCTTCATACCAAGCAAGTTATTAAAGTTTGCGGAATTAAAAAAATAATCAACTCACGATGTGAGTGTTGAAATGCTGTTTGTCACACAACGGGAGTGTACTAGGTGCCTCAAGTATATAGACCCCTATAGGATACTAATTAACCCATGTAATAACACTATCAGTGCCATTAGGGTCATCCAGGACCCTCATGACACAAAGTGTAAGCAATACACTATTAACTCTAACTATACCCCATTAACCCAACCATGGGCCTATTTAATCCTAACAGTACGTGTTTAACACTAACAGTACCTATGTAACCCTAACAGTACCTATGTAACCCTAACTGGGCCTATTGAGTCCTAACTGGGCCTATTTAAGCCTCTGTAAGCCTATTTAAGCCGGTCTCATATGGGGTTCTATACTATGTACAAACAGTACACTGCACTATCCCTCCCCCAATAAACCATTAAATCTAAACTAACGCCTTCTACCTTAACCTTTTAACAGCTACACTACCTACATACCCTCTATTAAACCACCACCCAATTGAATACGGAAAATAATAAAACCTAACTCACAAAAAATGTTTTAAACCTAAGTCACAGAAACTAAAAAAGCTACATTGCAGAAAATAAAAAAAGCTACATTACAGAAAATAAAAAAAGCTACATTACAACCTCCCCCCCCCCAACCACAGAAAATAAAAAATATTACACACCTGAAAAGGAAATGCATTCAAAATATATTCATCACATTGCAATACAATACATATAAAATACAATATCCTCTATCTAAATACAATACCCTCTATCTAAAATACAATACTCCCTATCTAAATACAATACCCTCTATCTAAAATACTAAGCTATATATATACCCCCCTATCTGAAATACATACCCCCTGTCTAAAATACATCCCCCCTATCTAACAAACATTAAATCCTATCTAGATACACAAACCCTAAATCTAAACTAAAATAGAATAATTACGACGACTTACCTTTGCAGATGTCCCTTCAGATCACCCCTAGAAAAAAAATGAGTACAAAACAGTACATAGTAAAAATAAACATTCTAAATATTCTAAATATTTAACTCACCCTTCCAGCATGTCCCCATCCTTATTTTCTTCTCTGGCGCGGCCTCTGTTAAAATTAAACATTACCCCCATATACCATTCTGATTGGCTAATGCACCTGTATTTTTTAAACTAATCAGAAGGCTCTATTGCCTTCAGCCAATCACAATGGGATATACCCCCATGGGGTGATTGGCTGGACACATCTGCGCCTTTCCGATTGGCTGTAGTCTGACAGTGACAAAAGCCAATCAGAAGGTGCAAGTGCCTTAGCCAATCATAATGGGATATGTGGGTGTATCCCATTCTGATTGTCTCACACCGTGGAGCCTTCTGATTGACTGAAATTTGATTGACAGCTTTTTTCAGCCAATCAGAAGGTGCCATTGCCAATTTTCTTGCCGAAAAGGCTCAAGGGGCCTTTTTAGCATCAGGAAGCACCCGTTTTGCAGGGGGGGGGGGGGGGTGTTAGGGCACGGATTCTTCCAGAGCAGAAGAAGAGGAGCATGGGGACATTGCGCCATTATATTTTATTTTGTGTGTGTATATGTTGTACTAATGTAATGTTTATTTTTAACAGGGGCCACGTTGGAGAAGAAAAAAAGAAGGAAGGGGACATGCTAGAAAGGTGAGTTGAATATTTAGAATGTTTATTTTTATTATGTACTGTTTTGTACTAATTTATTTTATTTTTTTCCCTAGGGGGGCAATCTGAAGGGACATCTGCAAAAGTAAGTAGTCTTAATTATTCTATTTTAGTTTAGATTTAGGGTTTGTGTATCTAGATAGGATTTAATGTATGTTAGATAGGGGCATGTATTTTAGATAGGGGGGATGTATGTACATTAGATAGGGGATATGTATGTTAGATAGGGGGTATGTATTTTAGATAGCGGGCATTCTATTTAGATAGAGGGGATTGTATTTTATTTCTATTATATTGTATTGCAATGTGCTATATATATTTTGAATCTATTTCCTTTTCAGGTGTGTAATATTTTTTTATTTTCTGTAGTAGTGGGGTTGTAATGTAGCTTTTTTTTATTTTTTGTAATGGAGTTTTTTTTATTTTCTGTGACTTGGGCTTTTTTATTTTCCGTGACTTAGGTTTTTATTATTTTTTGTGAGTTAGGTTTTACTATTTTCTGTAATTAGAGGGGTGGTGGGTTTAATAGGGGGTAGGTAGGTAGTGTAGGTAGGTAGTGTAGGTGTTAATAGGTTAGTGTAGAGGAGGGTTAGTTTAGATTGAATGGTTTATTGGGGTATTGTGTAGTGTAGTGTTTGTACTTAGTGTAATGAGGATCCTGGAGGACTCTCATGGCACTTATGGGGTTAATGTTAGGGTTTTAACTGCCCCATGAAGGTCTTTATATACCCTTATGGGACTGATGGTTTTAAATAGAGGGTTATGAGGGTTAAATATGCCCAGTAAGGCTTAAGTAGGCCCAGTTAGGGTTAAATAGGCCAAGTTATAGTTAGATAGGTACGGTTAGGGTTAAATGTGTAATGTTAGGATTAAATAGGGCCAGGGTTGGGTTAATGGGGTATAGTTAAGGTTAATAGTGTAGTGCTTACACTTTGTGTTATGAGTGTCCTGGATGACCCTCATGGCACTTATAGTGTTATTACATGGGTTAATCTATATAGACCCCTGTTGAACTGATGCAGTTAATTAGTGGCTTATGGGGGTCAATATAAACAGGTGACAGGGTTAAATAAGGGATTATGGGGGTCTGTATTGACCCCCATGAGTTACATGGTTAAATAAGGGCTTATGGGGGTCTGTATTGACCCCCTTGAGTGACAGGGTTAATTAGAAGCTTATGTGGGTTTGTATTGACCCCCATGAGTGACAGGGTTAATTAAGGAATTATCTGTGTTTGTATTGACCCCCCATGAGTGACAGGGTTAATTAAGTTATTATGGGGGTCTGTATTGACCCCCATGAGTGACAGGGTGAATTAAGGGATTATGGGGGTCTGTATTGACCCCCATGAGTTTCAGGGTTAATTAAGGGATTTGGGGGTCTGTATTGACCCCCATGAGTGACAGCGTTAATTAAGTGATTATGGGGTCCTGTATTGACCCCCATGAGTGACAGGGTTAATTAGGTGCTCATGGGGCTCTGTATAGGAGAAGGGTTGAGGAGGGGGTTTGAGGATGAGGAGGGAAGTTGATGAAAGTGGTTGAGGGTGGGGGTTGAGGAGAGAGTTTGGAATCAGGAGGGGGGTTGAGGATGAGGGGAGAGGATGAGGAGGGGGGTGGAGGATGAGGAGGCGGTTGAGTAGAGAGGTTGAGGATGGGGATTGAGGAGGGGGGTTGAGGATGAGGACGGTTGAGGATGGGGGTTGAGGAGGAGGGTTGAGGATGAGGAGGCGGCTGAGGAGGGGGGTTGAGGATGAGGAGGGGGGTTGAGGAAGGGAGGATGAGGAGGGGGTTTGAGGAAGGGAGGATGAGGAGGGGGTTTGAGGAAGGGAGGATGAGGAGGGGGTTTGAGGAAGGGAGGATGAGGAGGGGGTTTGAGGAAGGGAGGATGAGGAGGGGGTTTGAGGAAGGGAGGATGAGGAGGGGGTTTGAGGAGGGGGTTTGAGGAAGGGAGGATGAGGAGGGGGTTTGAGGAAGGGAGGATGAGGAAGGGGGGATGAAGAGGGGGTTTGAGGAAGGGGGGATGAGGAGGGGGTTTGAGGAACGGGGGATGAGGAGGGGGTTTGAGGGAGGGGTTTGAGGAAGGGGGGTTGAGGAGGGGGGTTGAGGATGAGGAGGGGGGATGAAGAAGGGGGGTTGAGGATGAGGAGGGGGGATGAGGAAGGGGGTTGAGGATGAGGAGGGGGTTGAGGATGAGGAGGGGGTTTGAGGAAGGGGGTTGAGGATGAGGAGGGGGTTGAGGATGAGGAGGGGGTTTGAGGAAGGGGCGTTGAGGAGGGGGGTTGAGGATGAGGAGGGGGGATGAGGAAGGGGGGTTGAGGATGAGGAGGGGGGATGAGAAGGGGGGTTGAGGATGAGGAGGGGGTTGAGGATGAGGAGGGGGTTGAGGATGAGGAGGGGGGATGAGGAGGGGGGATGAGGATGAGGAGGGGGTGTTGAGGATGAGGAGGGGGTTTTGAGGATGAGGAGAGAGGTTGAGGAGGGGTGTTGAGGAGGGGGGAAGAGACACAAGGGAGAGGGGGGAAAGAGACACAGGGAAGAGAGAGGGGGAGAAGAGACACAGGGAAGGGAAAGGGGGAAGAGACACAGGGGAGGGAGAGGGGGGAAGAGACACAGGGGAGGGAGAGGGGGAAGAGACACAGGGGAGAGAGAGGAGAGGAAGAGACACAGGGGAGAGAGAGGAGGGGAAGAGACACAGGCGAGGGAGGGGGAAGAGACACAGGCGAGGGAGGGGGGAGAGACACAGGGGAGGGAGAGGGGGAAGAGACACAGGGGAGAGAGAGGGGGGACACAAGAAAGGGGCACAGCGGGCACACAAGAGGGGGACACAGAGGGCACAAGAGGGACATAGGGGGCAGCACTCGAGTCACTAAGTTTTCCCAGTATTTTGTGGGAAAATAGGTGCCTCTGCTTATACTCAGGTATATACGGTACCTTTTAAATGCAGTGGGGGACACCATAGTGACCCCCCCCCCTGCAAAAGTTAATATCAGGACATTGCAGTGGTCCCCCAGCAAGTGGTTAATGTGGGAGTCCCAAGCTTATCTCGGATGGTTTTGGCAACGTTGTACGTGGCTGATAGTGTTTTGCGTGGTTCGGGGTTGTGGAGCCTCATTTTCGCGTGTAACCTCACTTCCAGACACCCTGGCTGTCCCCCCGTGCTGTGTGTTAGTGTGTTTTTTTTTGTTTTGTTTTTTGGTGTTTTTTTTTTCTAAGTCCCGCGGCTCGCAGGCAATGAGGGAGAGGTGGAGGGGAAGAGAGACACAGGGGAGGGAGAGGAGGAGGGGAAGAGAGACACAGGGTAAGGAGAGGAGGAGGGGAAGAGAGACTCAGGGTAAGTAGAGGAGATGGGGAAGAGAGACACAGCGTAAGGAGAGGAGGAGGGGAAGACACAGGGGAGGCAGAGGATTTTTTTCTTGGTCCGTGTGTTTCATTGGCTCGCAGGGTGAAAAGTTTCTTTAAACAGGTACATTTTTAGTGAGTGTTTGAAGGTTTTTTGAGGCAGGAAGATATCTAGTGGAATGAGGCAAGGCCGTACAAGAAAAATCCTGAATTGAGAGGACGAGATAAGAGAGGAGCAAAGAAGAAAGTCATTTGCAGAGTGAAAAGTGCGTTGGGGGAGTATTTTGAGATGAGAGGAGAGATATAAGGAGATGCACGGTTGTTGAGGACTTGGGCTTTATAAGTTAGGGTCATGATTTTAAATTTTATTCTGGAGGCTAAGGGAAGCCAGAGAGTTGCAGCAGGCAGATGGGTGATGGGCAGGCCAGTTGCAGTAGTTATGGCAAGATATGATGAGAGACTAGATTCAGATTTTAGTTGTCTCGTGTCAGATAGTAACATATTTTTGTGATGTTTTTTAGGTGAAAACTACAAGATTATGTTATTGATTGTGAAGAATGAAAGAGAGGGTAAGATCCAATCGAACCCCAAGAAAATGAGCCAGGGAGGTGGCAGTGATAAAGGCATTCTCAACAGTGAGAGATATTGGAAGCTGTAATAGAGGGTAGGAAGATTAGGAACTCAATCTTTGACATGTTGAGTTTGAGTTGATGAGTGGATATCCAGGAGGATATGCTTGAGAAGCAGTAGGCCACTCGTGATAGAATAGAGGAGGATAGATCTGCTGCGGAGAAGTAAATTTGAATGTCATCTGCATATAGATGGTACTGAAAACCCTTCTTATTTTATTATGGTACCAATAATTATTATTATTAACCTTTATCTGTAATGCGCTGACATATTCCATAGAGCTAAACAGGGTACATACAAGTCAAAAACAAACTTAATAAATTAAGAAAGAATGGAGGGCCCTGTTAATGAGTTTAAAATCAAGCATACAAATTGCTTTCTCCAAAGCATCCAATGCGATTTAAAACTTGCAGTCTAAAGGGTATGGGCAAGGTATAGAAAGTTGAGGTACAATATATTGTGCAAATTAAGGATGAAGGTTATATGCTTCTTTAAATAGATGAGTTTTCAGTGAGGTGTTGAATGATTTGAGGCCGGAGGATAGTCTGGAGCAAGGCAAGAAGTTCCAGAGAATAGAGGCAGCACGAGAAAAGTCCTGAAGGCAGGAATTAGAGGAGGTTATAAGATAGGAGGTTAAGAAGAAGGCCAATTACAGAACAAAGAGAATGGTTGGGAGAGCATTTAGAGACAAGGAAGGATGTGTAGATGGAGTAGAGGAGGACTGAAACTTTCTGTATGCCAACAGTCAGAGGACGAGGCGAAAAAGAGGTGCCAGAGAAGGAGTCTTCTAGGTATGTGAACCATGAGAGAGCTCTGTCATAGATGCCAAGAGATGAGAATTTGGATTAGAAGAGGGTGGTCAACTGTATCAAAGGCAGCAGAGAGATCCAGGAGAATTAGAATTGAGAAGTGACCCTTTGACTTGGTGGTGTGCAAGTCAATAATGACTTTTGTGAGACCTGTCTCTGTGGAGTGTTATGGCCGGAAGCCAGATTACAAGGGGGCAAGAACGGAGTTAGAGGAAATAAATTGGGTAAGATAATTGTAGACAAGTAGTTTAAGCAGTTTTGAAACCAGGGGAAGTAGATAGACAGGTTGATAGTTTGATGCAGAAGATAACGGTTTCTTAAGAATGGGTGTAATTATGCTATATTTTAACAATGATAGAAACATGCCAGTGTTTAGGGAAAGGTTGAATAGATGTGTGAGAGCTTGGATAAATGTGTTAGAGAGAGGAGGGATTAGCTTTGATTGAATAGGCTCATGAGGACAAGTTGTTAGGTGAAGGGTTGATAGTGGGGCAGGAGGTGGGCAGAGGAGAGTGTTAATGTGGCAAGACATATTTGATATTAATGATAAAAAGTAGTGATTATTGGCTATATTGAGGGCAATGGCTTCTACGGAAACTGTAGAATGTCATATGATAGGGTGTAGTTTGGAGGCAGATCCAGAAGCATGCAATTTTAAAATATTTTGCTGAATATATAAATATATATTTCTCCAACTAACAAATATCAAACTGGATAACCAAAGCTCTACTTTTATTGGTCCTTCAGTTGTGCAGTGCATCTTTGTCAGCCACTATGGAGCATTTGATGGTGCATGTGTGGAATCTAAACACATAACCATGTCATCACCCACTTTGTGGGCTAGGGTGGAACCAACCTGAGCCCCACCAAAACCTGTTATAAACTATTTTCTTTGGTGACCACTGGACCCTGGGCATTTCAAGGATTAGGACATGTTGTTCAGTATGTGAGTATGTCAGATCAAGAGGCTCAGGAATTATTATAATGTTTGTAACAACTTCCTGGACATTGGGACTTTGTTGGCATATAACTGGTTGTCATGGTTTCTTGGTATAGATGGCGTTACTGTTATTACTCTACTGTTAAAAATGGTTGATGTTCTGTATTCAATAGAATGTGGTTAGAGGATCTAATCCTGTAATGCCTGGGCTCATATTTCATGGGTAAGCTTGTTTCTAACAAGAGCCTTTAAAGGAACATAGATACATTTTCCTGTTCCTGGGTTACTGTTTCTTGAAAAACCCTCACTCAGACATTTAGTCTACAAGTAGGTATTGTCTAAATATTGCCATTATTACCCCCCTCTCAAGGTAATGTTTGAGTTGTCAGTGAAGAACATAGAACTCAGATGTTACCAAAATCCCTCAGACTTACTGACTCTAAACCTTTGATGATTAATTACCCACTACAGGGCTGGAGAAAGGAAGGAAGTATGGCAAAAGGCTAACTCTTAGTCTTACAGACACCTCACCATAGGAGGCAGTTTATAGCTCATGTCACCCTAGTGACACAAGTACCATGTGGGGCAGTTAATTCACTGTTGTGATTGGTCAATGTTTATTTGACTAAGGTATGGGCCCACCATGATTGGTTACTGTAATACATAAATCTGATGTATTTTAACCAAAATGGACTCTGTTTGAATATACATAAACACTGTGTATATGTCATTCTAGAGGAAAGGCTCCTTTAATCCTGATTTCCTGATTGCCGTGACTGGTGGTGGTTATCTGAATTGGCATGCTGGGCACTGAGATAACTCTCACAAGGCAGGAGGTTTTGGAGTGAATGTGGTTCCCTCCCCATTGGGTTATGACAAAGCATTTAACATCACTTTTTTCGTACAATTGTGCATGAGGCAATGGAAACAGTTGTTAAACTGCATGTTTGATCACTAAAACAAGGATGCGTTGGATGAGAAACAAGGATTATTAATATTATTATCGTTTATTTGTAACGCGCCAACATATTCTGTAGCGCTATACATAAGTTAAGTTACAAGCAATGACAAGTTCAAGATTCACACATTGCAAAGAGTGGAGGGCCCTGTCTTTGAGCTTGGAATCCGGTGTCCATAGTGCTTTCCCTAAAGCACCTTGCAGGATTGAAACTCGCAGACTTACAATCTTAAAGATGAGAAAAGGGTGGATACGGGTTTGATACATAATAGTATACCAAGCATTACCATACCGCATCACTGACTTAATTATAATACATGATATTTAGTCACAATAATGCGCTATATGCAATGGTAGTTAGAAAGCATCCTCTTAGTAAATTTCCCCCATTGATTAATGTCTGAAAACAAGCACAAGAAGCTATTTAATAGAATATCTGGTTATTTACTGTGCGAAAACCTTGTTTTTGTTTTATTGTTTCATTTGAACATGAAAATCTATCTATACATTGTTCTAGCCTTTTGATTTTATAGTGAATCTTTCTTGAGTTAACCAGCTATTGAGTGGTAAATACTAAGTGCTATTAAGTGGTAAATGTGCTAAGTAGAATTACATTATGCATCTCTACCACTATGATTACAAAAATATGCCCCATAATGTATATTGCTTCGACCACCCTTATCATGAGTCACAAATTAGCATATTGAGTTGCAGAAAAGGAACCACACTTTAAATTATGAATATCTTAGGAATTATGTACTTTAAAAAAATGGTCAGTACAATGTATAGGCTATTTTAATGCTCTTACAGCTGAAAACCATTTTTGGGGGGGAAACAGTGTCACTTTAAAGCTAAATCTGGATAGTCTTGTATTCGCAACAGTTGATAGTAATTTGGTCACCCTATGTCCAAAAGAGAAATCTCTGGGATCTTATCCAACTCAGCATTTTGACCCTATTGTTACTGTGTACCTTCTGTTTTTCTAATTTCCATGATTTCCTGTACGAGTCCTTGACATATTTGGGTTAATTACATTCAGCCTACTGCATTTTAACATTGTGATGTTATTATATTTCATATCTACATATTATAAACAAATACAAAGTTACAACTGGAGACATGCTTGGTGGTTATTTATTTTTACTGGAAATCTGTTTGA
This sequence comes from Discoglossus pictus, assembly GCA_027410445.1. Classification (NCBI taxonomy): domain Eukaryota; kingdom Metazoa; phylum Chordata; class Amphibia; order Anura; family Alytidae; genus Discoglossus; species Discoglossus pictus. The sequence continues at coordinate 128,674,325 of CM050166.1, forward strand.
CAAAATTGCATTTCTATGTTGCAGTACATTATGGTACATTAGCTCTTTGCTTGTTTTGCTAAGATTTTTGTTATAGGGGAACACTGAAAAAGCTCTCCGATTCCACATTCCTCTCTGCAAGCTTCACATCACATTATGAAAAGCAGCCTTTTTGTCTCTTGTGGTTTGTTCGAGCTTAAGTGCTGCGTATAATAATGCTGTGTATAATAACCAAAGCAAATAATTCATGGCACTCTCTAGCGCTTTTGTTTTTAGTGCAAACACTTTCTGGTTTGTAGCAACAACATTACCAGTTTCCTCTATAACCATGAGGGACTAGACAGAGGATCCTGTCCTTATGTAAGATAGAGCTCTAGCATATAAAATAAGTTGTTACCAATTAGTTCAAACTGTGCAGTATTTGGAACAGTGCTATCAAAACAATAGTGATACATAAGAGTGGACTTCATGTCTTAATGCCTCAAATGTTTCATATTGTCTGCAAGATTATCTGACAAGGACTTTATAAGAAAAACCTCAACAGGAAAACTTGTAATTTGCAAAGAAACTACAAAACAACTTCACAGCAGCCTATGTTCATTCCTAATACAAAAGGAAGACCATTTTAAGGTAAGTTATGTTTTTTTAAGTCACAAAAGGAAATATATATATATATTTTTTTTTTTTTAACAATGTAATGATCTTCAGGTTAAGCGTGAGAAAATGTATGAAACGAAAATGCACTTGTTAAGACAAAGATTCACTAAGCTATTGTAAAGTAGTGCAAAGGTCTGTGATGGCAATTTTCTCCATAGAAAAAAACAACAGGTTTTAAGCACAGAAAAGCACATTGTAGACCCTGTGATGCTTAGTGACTCAACCTGTTTATCTTTTGTATTTGTTGCACAGTTTACTAAATAGCAGGGTGTCCTTATTCACTTGTTAAAATTAGTTCCATTAGTGCTTTAATCTTTGTATTAATGTGTAATGTAGAGCTGCAAAATTATATGACGGTAATTGTTGCATATTTAATACAGTGATGGTCATTTTTTGTCTAATATGTGAAGATCACTAGTTAGATTCAAGAATAAATGATAGATCATTTTGGGCAATTCTCATATTGGCCAGTCTCAGATGTTTATGAAGTTTGTAAGAAATTAATAAAAACTATTAGCAACTGTGGGCATAAAATTTAGGTAAAATCGTTATGTTTGTAGACCCGGCTTGTCCTGAAAATAATCCATATTTGTGCTTTCCACACTTCCTTCACACTTTGAGACACAGTGGGTGTGTCCTGCTAAATGTTATTATCTATTCAAGAGTGCAAGGAGGGTGGGGTACTGTTTGGTGGATACAAATACGATTTAATATTGAACACCTTCACTTGCCCTTCCATACGCCTTACTTGCATTGCTTGCTGTGCTCTGTAATCACCCCCTTGTGTATTGAAACATGCACATAACTATCATGGCAGCCTTTATGCTCTAGCAGAGTCTGCTAAAATTAACATTTTATTTGGAAATGTTTGTATGCCTATTTACACAGCTGCTAATGTTGTTGGGTTATTGCATACTACAATTATGTGAAGTTTTTGCTAATCTACATTTATGTTTTAATTTGGGCAACAAAGCACACCTTTGTTTGCTCTTTAATATTTACAAATTGTGGTGTATTTATCAAAGTTGGGGTATGTGGAGTTCAATATTTTCTGTAAGGGCTATTTATTAATGAAGTTAAAGCCTATGCCCACAAATGACATACGAAGAGGACATATTTTATGCAGGTTTTACCACAAAAAGCTTTATTGAGTTTTTTTCTGTTTTTTCACAGTGATTAAATCAAAATCACATATAAACAGGTAAGATAATACATGTTTATATAATTAACACTATTCCTGAATCTTCTGAGAAATTAGAAGTAATAAACTCATGAATCTCAGATTTTTGGGAGGAAAAGTTATTTCAAAATACCTAAATCTTACTTGCTAATGACAAAAACATAGAATAACAGAAATAGAAAAAGACAAAGAAAAGGAGAAAGCAAAAGTGTTTGTCCCCTAATGAATAGTCTCCTCACTATCACTGAGTAGTTTGTGATTACATTAAGATGCTGTATATGAAGACAATAAATTAACCCCCCATGTGAGTACATAAGGACCCCCAATAGTCCCTCAGTTTACAGTTAAATAGAAAAAATACTACATAAAATAAAATAAAAATACTGAAAATAAGAAATAAGAAAATAAAGAAATAAATCCAATTATAAAAATAATTATATAAACTAATTATTTCTGTCATTTTTTTATTTTTTATTTTATGTAGTGTTTTTTATGTATTTATTAGCATAAGGACTATGGGGGGATTAGTTTACATGGGAATCCAATATGGATCGCTGTCGTGGTAGGCAGGGTGCCATGGAGGACTCCCATGGCACAAAGGTGTAACAGGTGCCATGGGGGTACATGTAGCACGCCCATGGTATGGGGTTAACTTAAGGGGCCATGTAGGTCCTTAATTCCTAGAGAATGGCAAGGGTGGATGATATGACACAGAAAGGGAAAGAGGTTGAAACAGGACAATGTCAAGCGCATGTGTGTGATAATATTAGAAGGGTAAACATTTTTTTCCATTTATGTCAGCTCCATATATTAATATATTTATAGTTTTTCAGGGCTCAATGTAATTATTACACAAAAATGATAATATTTATATACTCACATGCATACACTAATAGATGGAGCAGATATAATATACAAATAAATACACAGGTACCACTTATCTCTTTGCATATGCCCATCATGTTCGCTGTTCCAGTGACTGCAGAAAGAAATTATGGTTGCACAAAACATCATCTCTTTTTAGGCTTTGACGTCGAGTCACCCACTTTTATTTGCTCATGAAATACTATTCTCCTCCTCCTCTCTTTCTTTCTATTAGGCTTTTCCTGTATTTAGTACATCTGACTCTTCTCCATCTGTCATTGACTTAGAAAGCATACCAAACATAGGGACAGATTCATTCAACAAATACATTATATGACTAAGATTGTGATTTTTTGAGTACTAGTATGTGATTGACCAACTATAATATGTAGTCTGTTGTTGATGTTCATTGCTTCGGTCATGTCCGACTCTTGGTGACCATATGGACGCAGCATGCAGGCACATCTGTCTGTGTTTCTGGTTGTGCTTATCCATACGGTTCTCATGGCAAAGATACAGTGGAACGAGATTTGTCTGATCTCTCTGCTATGACCTGTCAATCTTGGGTGACCTTACATGGCTTCACAGAGGTACACAAGCCCCTTCACCACAACAAGGTATCAATCCAGAAGGGCAATAACTAGTCTACCATCCCATAAATGGCAAGATTCTAGTGGAGGTCTATAACTATGTCATGCATTTTTGTATTTGCTTTACTATTTGATATATTTCTTTATCCAACATGCGAAGTCTCCCCAGGGCTCCCCTGTGTGAATTTTGAATAGTATATAGACTAACCAAAAATGTTTGTCCTTTTGTATTATATAATTTGCATGATAAATAAGATTGGGGTGGAACACTTTAATGATCTGTATTAGTTGGTTTAAATAAAGATGATCATCATGTAATCATCTTGTAGCCTGTGCTAATATCTGTGCCTGGGTATTATTGGTAATTTGAGATGTGAGCCATGTAGAGAAGCAAGACTTGAGGACACCAATACATTTGTAATAGTTTGGGGAAAAAAGCTGATTTTTAAATGTATCAAGTACCTTTTCCTCCGTCTTATTATAAAATGTTATATTTATATATTTGTATATTATGTGCACTATTTCTTCAATCACAATTAATTTGTATTCATTTAAAATGTAAATCCCTGTATATTGTAGCAATAACCAGTAGAGCCAATTAAGATAAACAAGTAAAAAATTATTAAAAATTAAATGTTGTATTTGATCAATCAGGAAGCAAGCTTTGTAAAGAACCTTGTTGAATTTACAAGCTTACAAAATTCACAGGGTTTTAGTCAGGTAAAACACATACTAAGCTTAACAGATTTATTATCTAGGCTTATATTAATTCTTTAAAATGATTTTTATTATCTAGGCTTATATTAATTCTTTAAAATGATTTAGTAATAATATAGCTTAAATGAATTGTAGCATGTCAGACATTGTCTTCTAGTCACCCACTGACACCTCCATCTGTCATTGATTTAAAAATGATACAATCATACAAAGTGACATATTCCATTCATTTGAAACAAATACTGGAAATTATTAGATCATTTTTAATTTAAATTAATTGCAAAATAGTAGCTAGAAATAATATCAAAATAAATGAACATTATAGATCAATAAAAAGCTAAAAGTCTAAAGAGAGCTTAAATGACCACTGCAGTAGGTATGTACCAAACTGGCAAACAGCCTTATTAAATTGGAGCTACGTGTTAACACGTAGCTTGTAACTGTCATCTTTGGGCTATTTGCGTGTTAAGATGCCTCGTAACGCTGTTCGCAGTGGGCTTTGCGTGTTTACACGTAGGGCGGTCGAGAATAGGCTACGTGGAAAACTACACTGAATTTTGTTCATGTAATTCCTTTGATCTTTCATGCCCGTAACCGCTAATTTTTAATTCAGCTATTAAAGTGATACGTGGTCACTCGCAAGCAAGCATGTAACAAACAAATGGAGCCCAGAGGCCAAAGTGTGCTCGAGAGCACCCGCAAGGGGGGTAAAGTACAATACGTAGCACTTGTGCTGTAAATAACATCACTCTACTGTACATTTATTATAAGGGATAGTGATGTTAGGTCTTAGAATTAATAGCACAACATTCTCAAACACGCAAATCGGCCCAGAAAAATACTTTATTTCATGATTATTTTTTGCGTAATATCAATCCCTGCATTTAATGTGTTGCGACATATACTGTAACTTGCATGTAATAGAATATCATATTTACAGATTTATAAATATTGCATTATTTCTGGACTGCATAGGACTTGGAAATCTACCCTCCCCTTTTTCAGTGATGTAACACTTTCGATCTCGCTTTCCATTGGCTCCATCTGACCCTGTAACTATGAGATCGCTTAAATGTTTGCGTGCGAGCACGCAAGTCCGACGGCCGTGAACTGGTTTACGAAATAGGGCCTCTCGCTCATAGCTCGCAGCCCTTTCTAATTTTATAGCCATTTAATATGGCCCAATATTAGTAGCTGTGTAAGTCATAGACATAAAACATTTTGGGGGGAAATCTAAAATGTTTTTATGAGAACAAGAATCCATTTTGTATTTGTTACATCACATTCTGAGAGCTTGGTGATGATGGTGTGTTTTTATAATTAGCAGTGAATGTACGGGTGGGGGACGAGAGAACAGGAAGAAGTTCAGAGCCTTTGTTTGACAACTTCATAAGACATGGCAAATACACGCACAGACTGGTCCAAAAGCAGACACTTTGCTCCTGAAAATTCAGCTACAGCTCCACAGAAATGTAAACACCCATGTTACACATGCAGCTTCCACCAGTGTGTCATGGATCCCTCCAGGGTCTTCAGGAGCCATCATGTTCTTATTAAAAACTAGCTGTATGGCTATTTTTCTGCATAATTATGCTCTTATTCGTTTCATTGTGTAGTGGTCCTTTAATGACATTAAGCTTTGATCAGTATTAATTGTTGCCATTTTTATTCATTCTTGTCTTTCTTGTCCAGTTACAAGTATAAATAACTCTTTTCTCTTTACATTTTAAAATATCCAAAGCGAGTACACCAATTTTAAATCATGCAACAGAAGAATCCAAGTGGAAAATTTTAATAAGTATAAATAATTTATTTTGTGCTAAATCACAAAGAAATTAAACCAATGCACACATAAATCTGCCAAAATATGGAAGAAAAATAACATTATTCCACAAGTTTCTAATACGTTATTATACTAAAACACATCAGGAAAATGGCACACGCACAAAAATATCTGCCAAAACCAACAAGCAACTGACTTCTAACAAAGAGATGATTTAGTACAGTCATATCCATGGAGAAAACTTCCAAACAATACATTGTGTGTATTCTATGTGATAATAAGAACATGTAATGAGATGCCCGAGTACAATAATTGTACCATATACTTTTTATTGTTATGGCTTTAAAAATAATATTATGCATCTATATGAATTCAAACTATAAACACTGATAACGATTAAAGTTCTTAAATTTATATTTTATATGAAAATAAAACTTCAAAATAAGCTGGAGCTTCTAAAAATTATCACCTTCTTGTGATTTTAAGTTTCTTACATACAATGTTTAAAAAACAAATCAATACAGTATTCATAACCAAGAAATGAGTGCCATCTACATATATGGGGATACTAGAGAAGGATGTCGATGCTGTTTGAAGAAAAGAATATAACACATATGACAAGTAGTGATGTCGCGAATATCAAATTTTCGGTTCGTGAACTGCGGACGCGAATTCCATCAAATGTTCGCGAACGAACGAACATCGGCGAACCGCCATAGACTTCAATGGGCAGGCGAATTTCAAAACCCACAGGGACTCTTTCTGGCCACAATAGTGATGGGAAAGTTGTTTCAAGGGGACTAACACCTGGACTGTGGCATGCCGGAGGGGGATCTATGGCAAAACTCCCACGGAAAATTACATAGTTGATGCAGAGTCTGGTTTTAAGCCATAAAGGGCATAAATCACCTAACATTCCTAAATTGTTTGGAATAACATGCTTTAAAACATCAGGTATGATGTTGTATCGATCAGGTAGTGTAAGGGTTAAACCCACTTCACAGTAACAGACCAATATCCCCGTTTAATGCACTGCAAACAACCGCAAACAGTCCCTTTGCACAACCGCAAACTCCCCATTTGCACAAGGTTGGATACCAAGCTAGCCATGTCCCGTTCCTTGTCCTCACTGATGTCATTGAAGGTCTCTTCCTCCACCCAGCCACCAATGGTCCCCGAAAGGTGACAACAAACCCCCTGGGACGCCTGCTGTGTTTGGTCTTCCACCTCCTCAAAGCCACCTTCCTCCTCTGACTCCTCTTCTTCAGACTCCTCTCTCTGCGTTGCCTCTGTCTGCATTATTATAAGGTGTGTACTGTTAAGTAGTACTATTCCTATCGGTTTAATCCCTGTTACGTCCACTATTAGGGGACGTGTATATGGCATGGATTTTTGGAACAGGGAGATGGAAAAAGATGTTTGGTCGGTCCTCCCACTTCGAATTTGGGGCACTGCGCGTGCAATCTAAGGTGCCACCAGATAGGAGTGGTGTATTAAGTTGTACTATTCATTCCTATCAGTTTAATACCTGTTACGTCACCTATCAGGGGACGTGTATATGGCATGGATTTTTGGAACAGGGAGATGGAAAAAGATGCTTGGTCGGACCTCCTACTTCGAATTTGGGGCACTGCACGTGTAATCTATGGTGCCACCAGATAGGAGTGGTGTATTAAGTTGTAATACTCATTCCTATCAGTTTAATACCTGTTACGTCACCTATCAGGGGACGTGTATATGGCATGGATTTTTGGAACAGGGAGATGGAAAAAGATGCTTGGTCGGACCTCCTACTTCGAACTTGGGGCACTGCACATGCAATCTAAGGTGCCACCAGATAGGAGTGGTGTATTAAGTTGTACTATATATTCCTATCATTTTAATACCTGTTACGTCACCTATCTTTCCTCCCAATAGCACATTCTATATGTCATCAACCGGCCTGTGTGTATTTAGAGAACCACACTTTAAGGCCCTTAACCTGGGACAAGGTGGCTTGGCTATCAGAATTGCCTCAGAGCCTTAAAAACTCGCCAAACCCCCTAATCAGACACTCACTATCATACTGGAAATGGGCTAAGAAACACACGGGTTTGTTCTCTGGATCCACCCAAATGACCCCAATTCTTCCCTCAGGCCCCGAAACACATGAGCACAACATCACAACACTGGTGGAGGTCAAGGAAACTAGATAGACTGGGAGACTGGTTAGTAAAGGGCCAGATGCTCACCTATGAGGAACTGAGGGACAAGCATGAGCTACCGCTGTCAGAACATTACAATTACTGTAGGCTGAGGCATTTCACACACTCCCTGACCCAGAAACAGGGCACACCGGTCTTAAATTGGTTCTCCAAAATTTGTAAAGATAAACCTCTATCAAGGGGGATCATTGGGTCGCTTTACAAATATAAAACATTTGTTACTGGTTGAAGCGACACTGGGGGAAGGACCAGAGTGAGGGAGCCCTGGAGACCCTTCAGAAGCAACCAGCGGCAAAATCATCCCAAGAAAGGAGAGGTCGCTTACTGAAGCCTGCCCTAGGGTAACCCAAGGGTGATTGCCCAGGTTAGATATTGTAAATAATAAGCTAATGCTGCTGGAGGGATGGTAGCTAATAGGACTTTGGTCTTTCCTGCAGATATACTCTTTACTATTTTCTGTTTTACCATGTTTTAGGTATCTCTTAAATTGCAATCACAGTAAAAAATAAGAAAAATTATTAACCTAAAAAGTAAAAATAAGAAGGAATAGCCAGCTAACTTTCACAAAATGTCTTTATTGTAAATATGTATTTTTGCACAACTAATATGCAAGACTGTTCAAAAATGCTTTATTTTTCATTACATGCTGTACGCCTTCTAAAATAAAATAATTTAAATGCAAAAATTAGGTTTTGTTGCAGCGACCAGAAAAATTGATGTTAGTTTGCCAGGCAGAAAGTGCCCTAAAACATTGCGTCTTGAACCCTAGTTGGTGGCGGATAAGTCACGCAACTCATCCGGCATTCAGGGATAAAATACAGCAGCGTGTGGACCATTATTAGCTCAAGGCAGCTCATCTATAAGGCCTTTTTTAATCGAATGTATCGCCCACTGTCAGTCCCTTCGGGATCCATCCCTCATTCATCTTAATAAAGGTGAGGTAATCTAGACTTTTTTGACCTAGGCGACTTCTCTTATCAGTGACAAAACCTCCTGCTGCACTGAAGGTCCTTTCTGACAGGACACTTGAAGCGGGGCAGGACAGAAGTTCTATGGCAAATTGGGATAGCTCAGGCCACAGGGCAAGCGTGCACACCCAGTAGTCAAGGGGTTCATCGCTCCTCATAGTGTCGATGTCTGTAGTTATGGAGAAGTAGTCTGTTACCTGACGGTCGAGTCGTTCTCTGAGGGTGGACCCCGAAGGGCTGTGGCGATGCCTAGGACTTAAAATGCTCTGCATGTCCTCCATCAACAACACGTCTGTAAAGCGTCCTCTCCTTGCCAGCGTGGTCGTGGGAGGAGGAGGATTATGTTCACCTCTTCCGCTGTTAGATTGCCGTTGTGCTGAGACATCACCCTTAAACGCTATTTTGGAAGTGCTGCATCCTTTCCGACTTGTGGTAATTCGGGAACATTTCAGGCACTTTCTGCTTATACCGGGGGTCTAGTAGCGTGGACACCCAGTGCAGGTCGTTCTCCTTCATCCTTTTTATACGAGGGTCCCTCAACAGGCACGACAGCATGTAAGACCCCATTTGCACAAGGTTGGATGCCGAGCTAGTCATGTCCCGTTCCTCGTCCTCAGTGATTTTACTGAAGGTATGTTCTTTCCCCCAGCAACGTACAACACCACGGGTACCAGATAGGTGACAACGAGCACCCTGGGATGCCTGTGTGGTTGGTCTTCCTCCTCCTCCTCAAAGCCACATTCCTCCTCTGACTCCTCTTCCTCACAATCCTCTTCCAGCGTTGCCGCAGGTCCAGCAAGCGATGCTGATAAGGCTGTTTCTGTTGGTGATGGCGACCAAAACTCTTCCTCTTCCTCTTCGCGCTCATCTACACCCTGATCCAGCACTCTTCGCAGGGCACGCTTCAGGAAGAAAACAAATGGTATGATGTCGCTGATGGTGCCCTGGGTGCGACTGACCAGGTTTGTCACCTACTCATAAGCCTACATGAGCGTCCAGTAACGTGGCAAAAAAATCCCCAGCTCCGCAGAGGCTGTCCTAGCACCCCGGTCATACAAATACCCGTTAACTGCCTTTTCTTGTTGGAGCAGGCTGTCGAACATTAGGAGTGTTGAATTCCAACGTGTCGGGCTGTCTAAAATCAAGCGCCTCGCTGGCAAGTCGGCGTGACACTGCCGTATCCGGGATGTGGAATAGTACCTGTGGAGCTGGAGGGGTGCCGTTGATGTGGAGCAAGACATAGCAGCAGCAGAAGAGGACTCAGTCGAGAAAGTTATTGAAGAGGATGGAGTAGGAGGAGTAGAGAAGGTGGCAGCACGCATGCCTGCAAGTCGTGGCGGTGTCACCAACTCCTCTGCAGAGCCACGTATTCCATGCTTGGCAGCCGTCACCAGGTTTACCCTATGCGCAGTGTAGGTGATATACCTGCCCTGACCATGCTTTGCAGACCAGGTATCCGTGGTCAGATGGACCCTTGCCCCAACACTGTGTGCCAGAGATGCCATTACTTCCTTTTGCACAATCGAGTACAGGTTGGGCATTGCCTTTTGTGCAAAGAAATTTCGGCCGGGTACCTTCCACTGCGGTGTCCCAATAGCTACAAATTTTTTGAACGCCTCAGACTCCACCAGCTTGTATGGTAAAAGCTGGCGGGCTAAGAGTTCAGACAAGCCAGCTGTCAGTTGCCGGGCAAGGGGGTGACTTTGTGACATTGGCTTCTTACGCTCAAACATGTCCTTGACAGACACCTGACTGTGGGCAGATGAGCAGGGACTGCTCAGGGCGAGACACGGAGTGGCGGATGGTTGAGAGGGGGCAAGCAGGGCAGCAGTGGTTGACGTGGCTGAAGATGCTGGACCAGGAGGAGGATGGCGGCTTTGACTTTGTGTGCTGCTTGTACTCATGTGTTGATCCCATAGGCGTTTGTGATGTGACATCATGTGCCTTCGCAAAGAAGTTTTACCTAGGTGGGTGTTGGACTTCGCACGACTCAGTTTCTTTTCGCACAGGTTGCAAATGGCATCGCTGTTGTCACAGGCAGACACACGAAAAAATTGCCACACTGCTGAGCTCTGCAATGATGGCATTCTGGTGGTGGCAACAGCGTGCGTTGACTGGCGTGCTGTCTGGCTGACCCTGGGTGCCGATGCATGCTGTCTGACTGTGCCACTAGCTACTTTCGACGACCTCCCGCTGCTTCCAACTCATCTCCTCCTCCACTCTGTCTCCCCATCTGAACTTTCCTACTGTTCTTCTTCTCTTATAGCGGGCACCCACGTGACATCCACGGTCGCATCGTCATCATCAAACGCTTCACTCAACAAAGGAAGCAGCACCGGGTACAACATCATCATCATCATCATCAGGCTGTACGTCCATGTGTGTAATGCTGCCTGACTGGGACATATCCCTGTTATCTACATCCTCTGGCACTAATGTTTGTGCATCACTCATTTCTTCCAACGGATGTGTAAATAACTCTGCTGACGGATCAAGTGAAGCGGCTGTGGTGCTAGTGTTGGTGGTGGCGGCAGGCGGGTGAGTGGTAACTGGAGAGGTGCCCGAAGCTAAGCTGGAGGAGGATGGTGCGTCTAGGTTCCGAGCAGAAGCTGTAGAAGATTGGTTGTCCTGTGTTAGCCAGTCAACCATGTCCTTAGAACTTTTCAAGTTCAGGGTACAATGCCTCTGAAAACTGGGCATTATGCTAGGGCCAAAGGGAATCACCCTGCGGGGTGGACTGCCTCTGCCTGTAATTTTTTTTACGATTAGTGGTACTATGCGTGCAAGCTACTGTGACACCAGATATGAGTGTCACTGTGCACTGGCAAAAGTTGGCAGAGTAGGCGCTGTAGGCCTCACACACACACACCGGTAGGCAGGCAATTGATATTCAATCGATTACAAGGGTTCTTTTATGTCACTGTACACTACGATTGCACCAGATATGAGTGTCACTGTGCACTGGCAAAAGTTGGCAGAGTAGATGCAATAGGCCTCACACACATGCCTGTAGGCAGGCAACTGATATTCAATCGATTACAGAAAAAAAAGGGTTCTTTTATGTCACTGTACACTACGGTTGCACTAGATATGAGTGCCACTGTGCACTGGCAAAAGTTGGCAGAGTAGATGCAATAGGCTTCACACACACGCCTGTAGGCAGGCAACTGATATTCAATCGATTACAGAAAAAAAAGGGTTCTTTTATTTCACTGTACACTACGGTTGCACCAGATATGAGTGTCACTGTGCACTGGCAAAAGTTGGCAGAGTAGATGCAATAGGCTTCACACACACGCCTGTAGGCAGGCAACTGATATTCAATCGATTACAGTCAAAAAAGGGTTGTTTTATGTCACTGTACACTACGGTTGCACTAGATATGAGTGTCACTGTGCACTGGCAAAATTGACAGAGTAGATGCAATAGGCTTCACACACGCCTGTAGGCAGGCAACTGATATTCAATCGATTACAGTCAAAAAAGGTTTTTTTTATGTCACTGTACACTACGGTTGCACCAGATATGAGTGTCACTGTGCACTGGCAAAAGTTGGCAGAGTAGATGCAATAGGCTTCACACACACGCCTGTAGGCAGGCAACTGATATTCAATCGATTACAGTCAAAAAAGGGTTGTTTTATGTCACTGTACACTACGGTTGCACTAGATATGAGTGTCACTGTGCACTGGCAAAAGTTGGCAGAGTAGATGCAATAGGCTTCACACACACGCCTGTAGGCAGGCAACTGATATTCAATCGATTACAGTCAAAAAAGGGTTGTTTTATGTCACTGTACACTGCGGTTGCACCAGATATGAGTGTCACTGTGCACTGGCAAAAGTTGGCAGAGTAGATGCAATAGGCTTCACACACACGCCTGTAGGCAGGCAACTGATATTCCATCGATTACAGTCAAAAAAGGGTTGTTTTATGTCACTGTACACTACGGTTTCACTAGATATGAGTGTCACTGTGCACTGGCAAAAGTTGGCAGAGTAGATGCAATAGGCCTCACACACACGCTAGCAGGCAGGCATATGCAATTAGATTACACAGAAAAAAAATATTAAAATAAAAAAAATGATGTTCTAGCCCTAAAAGGGGCTTTTTGGGTTGCTGTCCTTGCAGCAGATATCAAATGAGTCCTTCAGGTGTGTAGTGAAAGCTAAATACACAGCCTGGCTATCTATTTCCCTATTAAATCAGCAGAATAAAATAATAAAATAAAATAAATGATGTTCTAGCCCTAAAAAGGGCTTTTTGGGTTGCTGTCCTTGCAGCAGATATCAAATGAGTCCTTCAGGTGTGTAGTGAAAGCTAAATACACAGCCTGGCTATCTATTTCCCTATTAAATCAGCAGCAGGTAGAATATATGTCCTCTCTCAATGAATGTAGCTTCAGAATGATTCTAAAATGGATGCTGTCCTTCAGATGGAAGTCCCTGGAAGGGAGTGTATGCTGCTGATTGACTGGAATGTGTCTGCTGACTGTAAGGTGCAGGGTCAAAGTGTCCTCAATGATAAAGAATAGGGGGCGGACCGAAAAGCCCATGTGTTTGCTGTTCGTTGCAAACGCGAACATGCGAAAATCGCTGAGAATAGTTCTCCGGCGAACTGTTCGGGACATCACTAATGACAAGCAAAACAGAGATTGGGAGGAGTGTGGCTCATGTCGGACAAGTTGGGAGCATATTGTATGGTGTATGAACTGTTGTCCCAGTTTCTTACTTCAACTAGTTGTTTGACAGTTCTAATAGAATGACAAGGATGTTTTTATGTTATTAGGACGCACAGCTTTGAGATTCCCGCCATTGGGGAGAAATGAGAGTGGCAAATAGCATATAACTAAAACTGATATCAAGCCATCAAGACCAGTGCTTTAAGGAAATCAGAACAGTAATTGTATACATCATTCTAATGAATAGGGGACTGTATTAAATGGACCAGAAGCATTTAGTATAACATATGGGAGAAGTGAATGTGGGCAATAACATATGTTTGTAACTTTAATGATTGGGCCATTCAGAGGAACCTAAGACTACCACTAATGTGGCGAATATGGAAAATAGTATAATAAATTAGCTATAATAACTAAAAACGTTGCTGTATTAAATGAATTACCATATGTATAACATAGGGGAGAATTAAGTGTGGCAAATAGTGTAAATTTGAAATTTAAAAGGCCTGATTCATACTTAGCATATTTTGGAAGTTTAGGCTGCTATTTATGTGGCACGTACAGATTATAGTATTATATTTTTTAAGTTGAAGATCTTCCATTAATAACTTGTTAATCAATAAATTATTTTAATATACAATTATATGATTTTGAGTCCATATTAATTAGAATAAGGATTCAGCAACAATTTGTTATACATTTTAGAATGTCTTGGTGTTATTAGCTCTACATTTCAAAGATATACATTTTGTTTACTGACAATTTATCCTCTTAAAACTTGATTTGATCTAATTTAAATGTTTTTTTATCACATTAGTATCACTTTTGCAACTTGCATGCTGTCAGTATATAATAATGCCACTTATCTAATAATTAATGGTATAATCTCTTCATATCCTCTTATGAGATCGTAAATTGATTCTTTTTTATGTTTTAATGTATCGTTCTACTTAGTGTGCACCCTCTGATAATATGTTGAGAGACTGCAAAATGTGTTATACATTGTTACATGAAAAAAACAAACTCAGCACATTATTCATAACCAAGAAACAAGTGATGGCTTATATATATGTGGATAAAAGAGAAAGATGTTTATGCTGTTTGAAGAATAGAATATGACACAAATGAGAAAAGGGTATCATAAGAAAAGAGGAAAGTGTGAGTGGTGTGGAGAATGTTGGACAAATTGGGAGTATGTGTGGTGTATGAGCGGTATCCCAGTTTCTTACCTCAACTATTTATCTGGTAGTTCTAATAGAATGAATTACATTAAAAATAAGATCTAAATGTAAGATTCATTGGAAAGAGATTGATATTGAGATCTGTGTTACTAGTTAATATCTTGTAATAACAACATTTAATAAAAAATGTGAGAAAATGTGAAAATGTTATCATTTTATCTGATTTTACAACACCATAAGAAAGGGCTTTGGAACTGAAAAAAATCTGTTGGGAATAGAGTGTATATGCATGTTGTGATAAGGTACCGACCTCCCCTACAATAAACTCTAAGGAGCATCATGAATAAAGCCATAATTTGGCTAATAGTAAAACTGCCATTTTTTCACAAAATTTACAAAAAAAAAATGTATATGCCTTTAGGAGAGAAAATGATATCCCTTTGGCCGAACCACCAAGGATGAGCTGCAGCACCCCTCAGTCTTTGTACCATGATAATCTGGCATATTCATGTTGATTGTAAAAGGCAGTTGAAAACACACGGGTCATCATGTTTGACCCGCGGAAAAGGCAACCACTCTATGAAAGGAAATAACTGACCTCTAAGGTGCCCCCGCAGACTAACGACTTTCTGACTGTGACCTCATCTTATTTACTACTTTTATGGCTTCCGATTGGCTCAAATATGTGACCATCATATTTCAGCCAATCAGAATCCAATATTTGATTATAGCAACTCTGATTGATCGCTTCATAACTAATCAGAGAAGCTACCATCCCTTTCATGATTGGTTAAGATTTCAACCAATCAGAATGTAAATCAGTATTTTCCTTATCTACTCTAGTTTTATGCCATTTATTCTTATTCATTTTAAATCCTTTTTGATGTGAATGAGTCAAAGTTCTTCTTAATAATAAGAGTAGTAATAGAGTGGACATCTTTAATTCCTATTTGAAAAAAAAGACGTTAAGCATTCATGTTGATAATAATTATCAAATATGATGTTATTATTATTATTATTTATTATTTTTAATAGTAGTAATCGTAGTAATAATATAAGTATTATAACAACTAATCATTGAGTAAAGAAACCAGTCATAGTTTTCTGAAAGTTTTACTTACTTTCAGAAGTTTGTGCTGGCTTTGCACTTTAATAAAAATATATTTTTTTTATTTAAGGGAGGGTGTTATATTCTACTACTTTGGAACAATTGCTAAAATGTTTAAAGATTTGACCTGCATAATAATTTTCCAGAAATGTTGCAGCTACTATTATTTATGTTTCCTCTTTTTCATGTCAAAAAATCCCCTATGCTTGATTAATGAAAAATTGTAGACGGAATATAAAAATACCCTTACTTTCAGGCACTCAGCTCATATTTTTCTTACATACAATAGCAGGTTTGATTTATGAATAAATTCCAGCTTATCTGCTTCCCTCTCCTGCCACCTATATTGAATATTCTGTTTCACAAACTCAGAAACCTCCTTGACTTTCAACCCACACACTCAATATACTGACAAACCGACTAAGTTCGCCATTTTTGTGAAAAATGTAATACATGGCGATAATTGCTATTAAATATAACAGTGCTGTACTCTATGGTATGCTGATTTCCAAGCAGTTTTTGGATTGTGTTGGCTGAATATAGCATAATTTATTCCAATGTTAGGACTGTTCTATTGTAGGCAACGTTGGTAGTTTTAATGGCCCAGGTGAGAT
This sequence comes from Discoglossus pictus, assembly GCA_027410445.1. Classification (NCBI taxonomy): domain Eukaryota; kingdom Metazoa; phylum Chordata; class Amphibia; order Anura; family Alytidae; genus Discoglossus; species Discoglossus pictus. The sequence continues at coordinate 128,690,851 of CM050166.1, forward strand.
TACTGTTCCTAGTTATTGTCCCTAATTATCAGTGTTCTCACTCTCATGCATTTTTAATGTGTTCCTGATGTACTTAGCAGAAAATTACAATCTTGTACATCACTGCGGTTAAACCCTAATTTTGTCTTTGGCACTGAACAAGTAGATCTAAACTTTAAATGCAAGCTGTCATCCTCAAACATATTAATGTCAGTGCAAATCATAGACCTTGGATCCATCTCTAAGGCTGTTCTAACTGCAATATCTTTGGTCTGAGGACCAATAACTACTAGTTAGCATGCTTAATGGAAAAGACCAAGATGCTATTGGCAAAAGACTGTTTGGGCCAGGCAGCAATATTAGAGTCGGGCAACAGGTTTGACAGGCACGTCAGCCTGAGAAAGAGAGGGGTTGGTAAAGAGGCACAGTTCGGCATATAGAACAAATAAGACACTGCCGGATGTTAAACCAGCACTGAGAGGAGACACTCAGTAACACACTGGTGAATGGTATAACAATACTGACATGAGGAATTTGGTTATTCATCGACTAGCTGATTATATATTTGCACCAGTATAAGGCATTTAGATGCAGGTGAGTGGTAAAACAGGATTAGGCTAGCAAACACCAAGTCAGCCAAAGGTCTCTGGTAGTAAGAAGATGTGAGACATAGATAGGAACATCAGAACAGGCAAGTATAGGGCGTGAGAAGTTTGGCATGGAAGGCCAAGGAGATTTTCATTGAAGGTTGTAGATCCAGTCAAAAGATGACCTGATACACTCTGTTGTCTTGTATGGTCCAGTGTAGATGATCCTAATTTCAGTGTTGATGATCCTAATTTGCTAGATGACTGGTAGTCTGTGGATTGAGAGCCACATCAAATCAATCTCTTTATACTCAGAAACAATAGAGCTCCTCTTGCCTGCATATTTTTTTGTAATTGTATGGTTCTTTTCATGTTACCCTATGCTGTTAACATATGCTAGTTGTGTAGAACCTCAAATGACCTTGGGAGCAGAAAAAAATATGTCACTTGATACTTAAGTGCACTTTTGAAGGATGATGTTTTAGTGGGATCCTGGTATAGTGAACTGTGAGTTAATTTTTACTAGTGTAAGCACATTAACTAATTTATCCTGCTGATGGGGTAGGACTTTGGAGATAATTCCTATATGATGTTACAAAGATTTGCAGAAATTAACCACAAATTGGGACACGTTATCTGACACAAGTTCCTCTCATACTCCATGCTACCAGAATATATTCTTCAAAAAGATGTCTGCCAGTTTGGGTGCCATAAGTAGTTTGTTTACAGGCACAAAGTTGCCTGCTTGGAAAACTTATATACAATGGTTAGGATGGTGTATTTTCCTCTGGAGGGAGACAGATCCTCGATGAAGTTCATGGCTAGATGATTCTAAGAGTCAAAAGCTTCTCTGGAGCTGGAAAAAGTCTTATTTCATACATAGGTGCTACAAATGACCACTCGTTTTTGGACCTGCAGTTTCATATCCTTGCAACCAGAGGGTGGATTCTATATTTTGTTGATTTTTTGAGGTATATGATGACTGTAATGGATACAATACTTAAATTGGATGCCTCCACTCTTCCAGTGCAAAGTTATGGTCAAAAGTTCCTTGTTTCCTAGATTGTAACTGGCTTCAGTAGGAGCTTGGACATGTAGTTGTAGAGATTAAATAACAATGTACAAGTGCACTTTCAAAGAGGATAGCCATTGTTCCAACATCTAAAGTAAACTAATGGGGGGGGGGTGAGGGGGGCTTGGGTGGCCCTGTGGGGTTGGGGTGTAGGAGATCATAATGGCAGGGTGACGGGGGGCTTGGGTCACCCTGGGGGTGTAGGAGATCATAATGGGGGTGCACCCCCATTATGTTCTTCTACACCACCAGGGTCACCCAAGCCCCCCCCTCACCCCTGCCATTATGATCTCCTACACCCCAACCCCCCAGGGTCACCCAAGCCCCCGCCCTCGCCCCACCATTATGATCTCCTACACCCCAACCCCTCTGGGAATCCTCTTTTCATACACACCCTCCTATCCCCACTTTCCACTCACACGTCACAGTCCTTCAGCTCCCTGCAGTCACACTTCCTCGGTTCCCTGCAGTGTATATTACAACCACTAGATGCTGCTGTGACACTCGCGGATTTGCAGAAAATAAAAAAATGTGCTGGGGGTGATGTAGACACCCCCAGCAACTGAGATTTGCATATTGGATATCTCATTTTTAATGAGATATCCAATATGCAGCACATGCGCATGCTGATTGGCTAAAGGAAAGGAAAGTGTCTGACATCATGTGACTTCTCACAGTAGGGAAGACTAGAGGTCCTAACTGAGCATGTCTGCACAATCCCCAGGCCAAAAAGAAACATTGTATTAGTTATGCTAATTATCCATGGGAATTTTAAGGGGTGTCAACATTGAGAGAAAACAGTTTGCAAAAGCAAAACATTCAGCAAACTTCAGGCTAACGGTTTAACTGTTAACTTTGGATTTTTTTCATGCAAATAATTTTTTCAGACACTATAAATTATCCTCTATAAGATGCATTCATAACCGAGCACACTTTCATATACCTTTAAGGGGGATATTAGGTAATCTCAACATTGTGAAGAATTAAAGCTAATAAAGAGTTTGGAACTGACTGAAGCAGTACGACACTGAAACCCAGGGGTTGATTATCCAAAGGATTAAAATCCAGGTTTTTTTGGTAGTCGCGTGGGCCAAACCCAATATTCCTAAAAACATTTCTGTTAAAGATTTCTGTTAAGCTGTGGTCAAGAATCTATCAGTTATCGAAGCAGGCTTTGTGGGCTGATTTAATTGCCCCCTGGCAGGAATGGCTTCTGGGAGCTTAACTGAATCCATCTTTAGATGAATGGTCAGGAATGCCTGGGTTAAGTGCTGGCAGCAAATATTCAGAGTCATACAGCAGAAGATTTATCCAATAAAAAGGCATCTCTGTGTACTGAAATATTTCTTTTGTCAAGATATATTATTCAAATTAGGTACACTTTTCCACATTTTCTTCAGTACAAGACAATTATCTTAAACTACACATGGAAACTAAAGCTCATAACAGCATCATCAGCTAAATAAATATATGATTTATTTTCAAATCTGCAGCATGGCTATAAGACAAAGGGGATAATTTAGTGATTTAAAGGGCCACTGAAGTCACCACGTGTGCTCTGCACAATCAAATAGAGGGTGAAAAAGCATGTGGAAAAAGTATTTCCATTTTTATAATTGATGTCATGGTTAATCGAAATCAGGGGATTTCAGCATGTTGCCTCTTCTTGAATGAGTAATGAGCTCTGTACTGTGAGAGATGTAATGAATATTAATTAGAATATATCAGATTAATTTGCTTGACTATATTCTTGTAGTAAGTGTTAAGGTTAATGAGTAGTGTAGGAAAACATGTGTTATATAGAAATGTTCACTTTACTTACAAAGTTATTTGCACAAAAGTCAAATCCAGCTGTTCTCACCCAAAGGATGCTTACATAAGCAGGGTACACATAGGAAATACAACAGTGTACCCACAGGAAATACAGCAAGATACATATTTTTACCTCTCTGGTACAGAGCACATGAGGTAACTGTTGCACTTCTTGTAATGAGCACATGCCAGAAGCCAGGGAGGTGAAGAATGATACAATGTATTATCCTGCTTCTGAATTTTAATGTTAGGCTAATTTAGGTGTAGTTTTCTAGGGGTGTATACCATCAAATGCAAATGCCAAAAAACATAGGACATTTTGCTAACTTCAAGGTAAGCTAATTAAAGTTTTTACACATTAATAATTCTCCTCTATCAGATGCATTCATAATACAGCTTACTTACATATCCCTTTAAATGAATGGCGCGACATGTTAAGCTGCAGTCTATGTAGCTGTGGGACCCTAGTTCAAATCCTTCAAGTGCATTTTTTTTGTTAAAAATCAGAAATATTTTAGTTAGGTTAAATAAAGCAAATGTTAATATAAGATAACTGTTTTGTGTGGCTTTTTAAATAATTGAACAAAAACAAATTAAACTAGAATACCTTAGCTCCACAGGTTACAGCTTAAATTGAATTGCTGTCTTATTTGTATAGTTATTTTTTTTTATTTTTTTTTTGCAGAAACACATACAAATATATACATAAAACATATAAAAAAAATAAGATTGCTTCCTGTAACTGTTACACATTCTATTCTAGGTGTATTAACTGTAGGTTATTATATTTGTATAGTTTGTTGCTGTAGTGGTAAATATGTTATTTTAAATATGTTTTTACTTTTCCACGTTTTTGGTTTTAACAAACAATATATTTGTTAATTAATAAATAAATTAGTATGACTTGATGAAAAAAATCTTTGAGGCAGCACTACACCAACATAGAATACCTTAGGTGCATATATAGAATGTGCCAAATTTACAGACTCCAACATTATTATCTATGCAGATTCTTATGGGATGGCATCAAAACAATAAATACAATTTGGATCAATTTTAAAACTGTAGACAACTTTTCCTCATTATTTTCCACTCTCTAGCTGATGCAGATCACATATGGTGATTTCAGTAGCCCTTTAAGTGAAATGGAATTATGTATTTGACTATATTTAAGATTGTGCATAATGGATTGGGAAGCAGAGCACTTAATGTGTGAGGGGAATGTGTGAATAAACAGACACATACAAAAAAACGGTTCCATGCACGTGTACATGTTCATTTAAAACCTACAAAGATTCTTGAAAGGTGTTGACAGAAAATAGTGCTTTTCACTGAGAATTTGAATGTCTATTGTGGCAAATTGTAATACCCGTATATACTCGAGTATAAGCCGACTTTTTCAGCACATTTTTTATGCTGTAAAAGCCCCCCTCTGCTTATATTCAAGTGAAAAAAAAATCCTCCTCCTCCCCCCTTATCATCCTTTTCTTCCCCCCATATCATCCTCCTCCTCCCCGCTTATCATCATCCTCCAACTTCTCCTCCTTCCCCCCTCCTTATCATCATCTTCTGCCTTCTCCTCCTTCCCCCCTCCTTATCATCATCTTCTTTCCCCCATAACCTCCTCCTTACTGCACCCTCTCCAATCCCTATCCCCCTCTCTCCTTACTTGCTACTATGCTCCGATGAGTTGATGCTGATCCTGACGCCACAGCACGTCTTCCATACCGGCATATGCTAATGACGTGACGCGCATGTGACGTCACGTCATTAGCATATGCCGGTACGGAGGAGGATGATGATAAGGGGGGAGGAGATGGATAATAAGGGGGGGGCGGATGATATGGGGGGGAGGAGGATGATTATAAGGGGGAAGGTGGAGGATGATAAACGGGGAAGGAGGAGGATGATAATGGGGGGGCGTAGGAGCATAATAAGGGGGGTAAGGAGGGGGATGATAATGGGGGGAGGAGGAGGAGGATCAGGGGGGAAAGACCCTCTTTTGCACCCTTGACTTATACTCGAGTCAATACGTTTTCACAGTATTTTGTGGTAAAATTAGGTGCCTCGGCTTATACTTGGGTCGGCTTATACTCGAGTATATATGGTAATTCTATAATGGCTCTTTTGAGATTATTAGGAAAACATTGGTATGTAAGGTGTCTGCTACAGGCAATAATAATACATACCACTCAGGTTCCAATGTCCATTATTTATAACATATTTATTAAAATATCAACATGTCTATAAATATAATGGGGCACATTTCTAACACATAGCTGACAAAATGGAAAGTCAATTATTCAGTACAAAAGGATCTTGATGTTCCTGGATATCATTGTTCTTTGCATTCTGCATATTTAGCCTTTTTTCTCTGATATATGTCCACTGTTTGTAGTATGAAAATCCTGCCTTGATTTTACAGTTAAACCCTATACCTTGCATTGTCTTTTGGAGCAGAACAAACCAAAGCCCTTCTACTTATATCTGCATTCAGTTATGCTTTGGTACAATTACCAAATTATAAGCAATTATAATTCTAAACATACTAATAAATATGCTGGTACCACAAAAGTTCAATGCAACTAAGATATCTGCAATACGGTTATAGAGTAATTAATATAACTCATGTTTAAACAAAATTGCATTGGGAGATGCACCAACTAGCCTGTCACAATCTGCTTCTTCAAGGGGGCTTGATATGAACCTAGTTCAAACCTACCCCAGCAGAATCATGTAGTTCCTGTTCTCTGTGGCACAAAAGATGGCTTCTGGAGAGGGCAAGGCCCAAATGTAGAGGCAGAGAATACAGGGTACAGGTTACTAGTGGCCTATGGCAAAACCACTCCACAAGTCAGGATACAAAACACAGAAATAGTCTCACACCTTGAATATGTGAAACCAAAACTGAACCGTTATTGAATAAGCAAAACAACATATTTATACTCTCCAATACCACACCCTTGTGTTCATGTGTATGTGTCTGATGTCACACATCTGCCCTGTAGCCTTGGTTAATATAAAAACTCTTGAGATTAAATTCACCAGATATCTACAGCTGACTAGTGAAACAACCTTGATGTTGATCTCAAGTGTTTGCTTAGGACTACTTGAAGTACATGCATCTGTCTTGACTGAAGGCCTGCATCTGTACAGATGCAATGTCCTGCAGATAATTTCTGTGCAGAGCATTCTTACCAATTTCACATATATTCTTTTCCTCTTATAATATATAATAACTAGTATACATAATAACCATGTACAGGCAACATATAACACACACAATAATACATAATCCCAATGCAACAATGTCATGCTCCCTTGGCCATATTCATAATTACTGGCAGTATCAGTTCTTAAACAATTAAATCATGACATAGCCTGTTTCGATAATGATATGCATAATAAATAGGGAAGAAAGTGCATTTTACGAGAAAATAATACATAAGGAGCTGAGATAAGGTGAGAATGTCTGTTTTCCCCATAGCACATAATGTGAGATACACTTGAGTTGCTTAGTGAATTCACCCAATGGAGGCTGACAGAGAAATATAATTACTTTAATTCTACATGAAAGGGTGGTGCACTTGTAGAAAAATTCTAAGCAGAGTTAATCGATAACAGGGCAAAGCCACAAAAATTCTTAGGACATACATGTCTACCCTTAGGACTAGAGGAAACAATATACTAATTATTGCAGTGGTGTTGCAACAGAGGAAATGATCAAATTAAATTGGCCAAGTTTTTTTTTTCTGCTGTCAAGTTGTATGTTTTCTATGCTTTTATGACATATCTTAATGTGGTATCAATTTACTTCTAGGAAGTATTTGACCCTGGAATGTTTATACTGAAACCTGTGCAATTTCTCGTTTATGTTTAACTTTTGAACAAGCAGCACATAACTCTGTGAAACATTATTATACAGAAAACATGACATATTTGAATATCTGGACACAATCTGATGTGTTGTAATTGCACTCTTGTAATTTAAAAATAAATAACTAAAATCATTTATGAGTATTATAAATTATTGCATTTTATTAATATTTACATACTTTTACAACTTGAATTATTCATATGTATTCTTAATATAACTTCATTATATTGTTTTATAGTATATTACCTTATACATTTTATTTGTACTATTTATATTTCTTTATATTCTAAACTTGAAAATTATTATAAAAGTGAAGTTGAACACAATCATGTTAATTATAAATTGTAGGTGTGCAATTCACATTGGGTTCCTTATTACTGAAGTATTGTTAAATAAGTGTTGATTCAGATGTACAAAAATAAGTACAGACTCTATCTAACTTCTCGAAAATAGTTAATTGGCACTTGAAAAACATTATATTGGAAACAAAATAATACAGTACATTAAATAAATAAATAGATAGAAAGACAGCTTGTGTCTGTAGCAAGAAATTAAAGTATATAGTCCATGTAAAAAGAGTTTAGGTTATATACAGTATAATGTAATAATATAATATGGAATATATTTTTAAGTTTTAGGCAGTGCTGTTATAATTATGCTAACATAAAGTATAACATATTACCTGCATGCATGTGTAAGCATTTAAATTCATTTAGTTCACCACCATAAATCCTTACCATCAGAAATGTTAGCTGATTCATCAAACTCAAGTCTTAGATCAATGATAAATAATTTCAAAGTAAAAAAATGTATAAGGTAAATAATAGTCCAAAGTGAATTTACTGAGCTGTAAAAAGTTGGAAACATCTTATAGTACATATGTCCTGTGGAATAATATAGGAACAGAGAATGCTACCAAGAAGTTATGATAGTTCTCCAAACTTCTCATTTTAGTATTTATTGCCCAATGTGTTATGATACTGAAGTGCTTTTATTTTATTTCAACTGAAATTGTTATCATTCCAACTGGCTGTTAAAAGTAGGCACACATTAACCAATTCTGAATACTACTATAATGAATAACCCGTGGACTAAAACTGCAGATTATATCTTAGCAGAAGGTCAGTAGCCAGACAGAATTTAAAATCAAACTGAAAATAAATATTAGTGGCAGGTGTGATGAAAGAAAAGTAATATTTCAAGATTAATACAGATAGAAAACAACATTGTGTAGTGAAACTATTTAACAGAAAGTATCAAGATGTCAGTCATCTACCACCTACCAAAATGGAGACTGACTCCCTGGGCACAGTAAGATAACAAGTTTTGTAGTGGTACAGAGTTTATCATATACCAATCGCCACAATGTGCACAATGAGACTTTAATGGATGCATTGTATCAGCTTTATGTAGCCAAAGCATGTATATCTTCCTAACTTCATACAGTAGAAGTTCTTGCAAATTTTAATGTGGTTTATCAAGGCTTCTTCCCTGTGAGGGGCGCCACTTTGTTAAAAACAATGGTTCCTGGTTTATAAAAACCACAACATGCTGCAGTTCATAGACTGGCTGCTAAGGGGAAACCACCTAGAAAATGAGAGTCAGAACAGGAAAAGGAACATACTCGCACAGAAAAGGAAAAAATGGGTCCGTGCATACCTTGCGTACTCAATCGCAGGGGCTCCTCCACTTCACTGCCTATGGGCTCCAAAAAGGTAGACCAAGCCCTGGCCCCACTCCCTTACTTTGTGCTCAGGAAAGGTTTAAACAGTGCAATCACTGTTGTAATAGGTAGGCCATAAGCAAATGTGTGCCCAATGAAAAAACATTCTGATGTCTACCTTGATCTACTGCTGTAGTGTGCCACGCCTACACTATGACCAAGGCTGAATACAGAGTTATTAGTGTTGTTATGCTACATGTAGATTAGTCAATTATCTTGATCAACTTCCGCATGGAAAGTGTATCATTTATTTATTTATATTTTAGAGCCCTTTGGAAAGTTTCAAAACATGATGATAATTCTGTGAATACATGTTGTATGTTAGATGATAATAAGTGAAGAGTGGGAAAGAAAAGACAATCTTTAAGTATCATTACCAAAAAATGGTGGAGAAATGAAATTAGGAAATATGATATTCATGGGGATATATAGATGAAAAATAGCAGGGACTCAGGATAGAATCCAGAAGAACACAGGAAATACGTACCATTAGTTATATGAACAATTAGTCCTTTATTGGATGATTGGATAGAATTGATGGTTGAGGACCAAAAGTGGATGAATAAGGGTGTTCAACTGTGTCAATAATGAACATTGGGGAGTTAGAAATCTTGTGACTTTAACAGATATCAGAAAGTTGAACATAATTAATAAAATGGTGTGCTAGGAGACAAATTGAGATTGGTTGCAGGAGGATTTGCACTTGACATACTGTGCAGTTTCATGGTTACTGTGGTATATCCAGGAACCCACAATGGTCAGCCATGGTTAAATTGTGACCAGGGCAGGCTGAAAACAATCCTGTCACATAGAACAGATCAGTATATTGGTGCCCAATGTGAAAGAGTTTTAGTCTCACTTGATATATTGCTCTGGTCTGCTACTTGAATGTGAAGTAGAGTGTGATGGTACCATTGTTGAGTGAACAAGCTATTTTATAAATAAATAGTTGTTGTTAGGAAATTGTGTTGGGGTGAGATGTTGGATTTCAAAGTGTTGACGATGAGTATATGAGGTTGGATTTTAACAAATAGAACTGCTGTATCGGTGAGGGAGAAGAATTATTATGTTGGGTTTTTTTTAATGAGGAAATTAAGGGATTGTGGTTGATTTAAGAATAAGTGAATGAGAGGAAACACAAATGGAGCCAGACTGTTTTTACCAGTAAGGTGACATGGTCAAAGAACACAAAATCCCAAATATATGCAGCACAGTATTTTAGAATGAGAGGACAGTCAAGGGTATACATTACCCATGGATATTTATATGCTTAATTGTAAATTAAGGTATAATGCAGAGTGGCACCTAATGAGGAAGTTTGAATCAAAAATGGACTAGTAAGCTTAGATGAAAATGCATGTTTTCCTGTGCTAAGCAGATTTTTAATTTCTTCATCTATCATCACTTCCTCACACTTGTCTCATGACTTTTCGTCGGCCTCCCCTTTCTTGTTGTATTATTTAACCCACTCTGTCAGACGCTCCCCTACTCAACACAGCTTTGTAAATACATCTTTTCAGATAAGCTTACTAACTTGTTCTTTCATATCAGCTATTGAAATGTGAATGCCTCTTGTGCATAGATGCTGCTGCCACACCAAACCACAACAAACAATCACCTAACCATTTGTCTCTAGTATTCTTGGCCCTCTTAGATTGTAAGATCCCTTGAGAGCAGGGCCTTCTATGACTTCTGTACCAGTATACATTATTCTGTCATGTTTGCCTTGTATATTCACTGCATCCCTTAACATTTTATAAATAATATATATGCAGTATGCCTTTTATTTAAACACTATGAGCCCGATATCGCAAATTACGGTAGCCGTAAGTGAAACCGCAAGTTAATTTGCTAATCAATTGGCGTCTTTTTGCGGGCTCCAAGTGGGTTACGGGTTACAGCCTTGAAAACTCTGCGATGCTTAAACCCAGAATTGCTTACGATGTTACGATGGCTAAAATAGTAAATTGCTATTCAATTTCTCCAATTCTCCACGGATGCAAATGGTTTCACACCTGTAAATGGCAAATGAAGGAGAAAATCCTACGAGTGCTAGAGAGGAGCTGCAAGGGGGTTAAACACCTGTTTGTAGCACTATAAATGCAAATAAAAAAACAATACAGCACTGTAATTAACTGAGAAAGCGATGATAGACATTATAATTAATTGCACAACAGTCTCAAGCTCACAAATCAACAATAAATTAAATTTATTTTTATGTTTCATTTCGGGGTTATATAATCAATGCGTTAATACATATCAGGCCACCCATATGGACTAGAACAGTATTGGCATTTATTTTCATAATTCTGTATTTTGTGCTTTTGCAAGTCTGATCGCATATCGGACCCCTGAACCTAATTGATTGACATGTAACCTCCATGTTTTACTGCTGTAATAATGAAAGTCTCATTTCTTATTGTCTGAATCGAAATGGGAGGCTACGGTGTTGCTTAATTGATCATGTTCCAGCCCTGAACTGCTACAAACCAGTGCATGGTTTATGGAGTCTGCTTTGGGCCGTAGCTTGCGCCTTGACCAATTGAATAGCTCTGGAATCGTAGACGACAGGAGCCCGCAACACACCCGCAGACATATGGCCTGGGTCCTATGAGATGCAGGCTTGCAATTGAAGCGGGCCCTATATATGTAGTGTTCAGATAGTGACACATATTATAAATTGTACCATTATTAGACAAATTTTAATCTGAATAAGTAGTACACATGTTTCTGCAGAACTCAGGGATACTCAAATGATAATGCTTAACATTGATAAACCTATTTTTAGTGGCACCTGAGTTTGTTGCTATGAATTACTGTTGTCTCTGCAAAAGTGAGCATGTGAAGAAAAATGCAATTGTACTGCTTTTTTCGGTAGTGACAGACTATCAATGTATATATGTATAGTATGTGTTAGCTAACCTGCTGAATCCAGCATCACAGATGAATATGTTTAGAATTGATAGGCAATGCCTCATGATGTTCAGTCTACACTACATGGAACAAATCTTCAGCCTTATTAAATTGCGATTCGGCCAATTGAATAGGGCTCTATATAAGCACACAGCATATTTTGTAACAGAAGTTTTTAGTTAGTGAAGACCTTGGTTTTGGATAGAAGTTCAATAACTTAAAACTTCTGTAAAAAAATATTCTATGGGCTTATATAGAGCCCTATTCAATTGGCTGAATCGCAGTTTAGTAAGGCTGTAAGATAGGAGCATGTTGTTGAGACTGACAGCAGCATCAGTCAATAGAGAGTAGAAGTAATAGTAAAAGTCCTGCATACTCATTAATGGGAAGTCATCTAATGTGCTGCTGGAGAGAAGCAAGTATGTGTTTTTTTTTATATTGCCTATGATAACTGTAATAAAATGTTAATATGTACATTAACTGTATAATGCAGGCACAGCTAAATAGGACAGTGGAACTTAATTCTCAAAACAGGACTTTGCCTTATTTTTTTTATTTTCTATTTTTTGGAGGGGGGGGTCCAATATTGTTGATCTATCCTAGATGAGCCGGAATAAAATATAACATTCTGTGATAGGTATGAAGAGCCAACATTGCAAGATTAAGAGTTCTGTGGCACCCTTTTGCTGTAGACAGTCTTAATTGTTGAGCCAAAAAAGATCACAAGTGAATTGATTAATAGCTTAATTCACAAATGCTGGAAAGCTCAATGAAGCAAGCAAGAACTCTCATGGGGCCAATAAATTAATTCTTTCAAGATCTAAACCATAAACTCCTCAATTATTATTATTATTATTATTATTATTATTATCTTTTATTTGTATTGCGCCAACATATTCCGTAGCGCTGTACAGGTGATAAGAACAAGGGAAATACACGTTTAACAAAATTAAAAAAGTAAATTCACTTAACAGCCCGAAACACTGCCTTCACTTTCTAAATGAATCCAGAGAAAAGTGAGGGAATATTGTATATCCAAGAGAAGCTCTGGTCAGTACAAGTCAAAGGTTTTTTGGTGCCTCGGGCCATCTATGACTTTATCCCCCACGTCTAGTAATTACATTTTTTGTGGTTATGATTATGATAGTGTTTGGACGACTACCTACAGGGATATATTTATGCTTCTGAGCTGACTTGCAAGTGTATTTATTTTAGATGGATATTTAGTGAGAACGTGCCAGTGATTTCTGCTAAGTTATATTCCAGAAAGAGAAAATAACAGTGCATGTGAACGATGATGTTTCCTCTTTTTTTCAGCTTCTTCTTCTTTCTTTTACATACCAGCTTGGTTTTGCTGCATGTTGTAGTTATATTGATACAGATGAGTCAGATTTCCTAAAAGTGAAGGAGAACCCTTGAAGCACATAGTAGTATATTAATAAAGTAAAACTTACCATTTTCACTTTCTCTAGTAAAGTTAATCTTTAATACCTGTTGTTTTCATATTAATATTATCTTTCTGATACACATACACAAAAATGCTTTGCTAGCTGCACTTTTACATTGTTATAAACAACAGCTCTTAATGTAAAACTGTCGGTAATGACAATTACTCTATCAATTGAATGTTATTTTTTTTTTTAAATACTACACACTATGATTTTTTATATCAGGTCATTGACTGTGAGCCTCATTCAATTGAGCTTTCGGGAGATCCGGGCTTCGGAAATGTAGCCTGCAAGTTATTTTGCTATTCAATTGGCGTCTTTTTGCAAGCTCCGATCGAGTTACGGGATCTGGCCTCCGATTCATTGCAATTCATTGTGATGGTTCCCATTGCAAGTTCATGCCCCTCCAAGCCTTTGATCTTTCACTGCCGCAAGAGTTCTGAATGCTAAAATCGCAAATCGCTATTCAATTGCTCCAAGTCCCCATCGCTAACCCCCCGCCAAGCCCGCAAATGGCAAAAGTCTGTCCACAAGTTATGGGTTCCAAGGAGGACTCGCAAGGGGGTTAATAACATGTACAGAGCACTTTAAATGCACATATACACACACTACTGTACTTTTATTAAAAGGGAAAGTGATGTTAGGTCTTAGAATTAATAGCACCACATTCTCAAGCTTGCAAATCTGCAAACAAAAATACTTTATTTCATGTGTAATTTCTGTGTTATATCGATCCCGGCAATCAATGTGTTAAAAAAATATAATGGACCTCGCATGTAATAGAATATCATATTTATGGCTTTATCAATATTGCATCATATCTGGAATGTGGGTCCGATCGTAACTCGTAATTGAAGCCTGTAGGACTTTGAAATCCAAACTCCATTTTTCATTGATGTTATGATGACAATCTCTGTTTCCATTGGCTGTTTCTATCTCTGGAGCTACGGTCTTGGCTAATTGATCTTTTCAAGCTCACAAATTCTACATACAATGGCCTTAAGCAATTGAATAATAGCATCATAATTTGTCCAGCAGACATACGGCCTACTCCGATCCAGTTGCGGCCTTGAAATTGAATCGGGCTCTATGTGTTTATGCATTACATAGCCCAGGAATGCATATAGTAGATAATACATATGTTGCCTATTCTTAAATGCAGTCTTCAGGAGGAACATATTGTAAATATGGGACTTCAGTGTTTCTTCAATAAATGAATATACCAAGCTGAATTTGTTATATAAAGTCTGGAACAAATCGTGAGAGCCAAATACAAAGAAGAAAAAGAAAATAATTTAGTTATTTTAAATAAAGTATTTTACATACTGCAAATAGGTGTATTGGTGGTTCTTTGTTTACATCAGTTTTAGTATTACAAAATTCTTAGAAAACATTTGTTAAGCAACTAAGCAATATAATTACAATACCTGGGGCCTCATTCAATTGCAACATGGCCAACTGAATAGGGCTCTATATAAGCACGGAGCATATTTTTTTACAGACGTTTTTAATTAGTAAAGATAGAAGTTTACTAAAAAAAATATGCTCTGTGCTTATATAGAGCCCTATTCAAATGGCCAAATTGCAATTGAATGAGGCCCTATGTATCCCAATTTGATTTTAGAATATTAGGTGTGATACAGTAACAGTATAGAATGCCCTATACTCCATTCTGAGTAGCTGCAAATGTGAATGTTACACTTTTGTATAAAACAATATTAGGTTTAAGAAAATATAACAGTAGATTTATGAACAATGACATCAACTCAGACAAGCAAAACTGTAAATGCTTCAATTATGTCTTTAGGGCACAGTAAAAACGCTTACAGATTATTTTTGTAGCAGTTAATTGCACTATGGTTTGTTAATCACCATTATATTGCTTTAGTATAAACAGGTCTGTTCTTGCATAAACATAAACTAAGCAATCCCCAAACTGTACCTCACAGTGTATATTTTCACAAGCTTTTACTTTAGCACATTATCTTCTATAAACAGAATTAGGTTTTCTAAACAAAAGCTGAGAATGGATAACATGTCATCTAAAGTTGAAAATAACTGTAAAATCTAGAATCTGTCTGATGCAAAAACTAATTGAAATATATACCATGTGATATGTAATTGAAACCTGTTGAAAAAAGGATGAATCAAGGCTACTATAAACTCACATGTATTGATGTATTGAAATGTCATTTTATTTCTTTTTAAGTGGACAATTTCACCAAATAAATGTTTTTTTTAAGATTAATTTATGTAATCAGCAATGTGTTAAATAATGAGGACTAGTAATAGTTTCAATTTTAGCTTCAGGCATTGAAACATTATTTTAGTTCCCTTGTGGTCCAGTGGTTAGGATTCGGGGATTCATCAATCTGGGTTTGATTCCAGTTAGAGAACCAAGAGGTCACACCACCCTGAAGTCATGCAGGGTTGGGCCTGGACAGTACTTGGATGGGAGACAACCTAGAAATACCAGGAACTGTGTGCTGTGGACCACTGGAGAAGCAACTGGCAACCCACTCCAGTATCTCTACCATGAATACCAAGTGGATTATCATGGTGTATTGCAGTCCATGAGGTCACAGAGAGTTGGACAAGACTGAACACAAACAAACAACAATAAATATATAAATCCATGTGTATGGGGTATATATATATATATATATATATATATATATATATATATATATATAATCACATATTATAATTGTGAAACTACGAGTTGTCATCACCTTGGACATAGAAAAAAAGAAACAACGCGGCACGAGGAAATCGCGACTTAGAAAAAATAAAATACGACCCGCAGGGCTTAGAGAAAAAAAATTACAAGGTTGCAAATAAACAAAGTGAACGGCCGAACCGTGTACATCAAATACACCATAAACACATTAAAAAACATCACGCACAGCACAGGTGGGCAGCCAGGATGTCTAGGAGTGAGGGTGCACACACATTTAAGTCAAATTTAAGGACTTTCAGCACTTGAAAATCGGCTAAGCGAGTAAAAAAATTAGTGGCCGAAAAAAATGAAAACAAGGCTATACGACCCCGAGGTGCGCAAAACACTGACAGGGACGTACCAATTTTACACAGGCACATACGAGGTGCAAAGTACACTATTAGGAAAGACGGTAAATGCTTGCGAGCCGCATAACACATAGACAATCGGCACAATTTTACAACACTAACTTGCAAATCAAAACACTTCTGAAATGGCGTCTTTCCTGCCTAAACCAACGGTTTTGTCTCGCGCATGTAGCCTATATATACTGCACACTTGCCACAGTGCTGACACTTTCTCCTCAGATGATGACAGTCTGACTTGACATTTTCTGCTGCCGGAAAATCCAAAGAGATTGTTAGCTCTTCAGGATATTGATTGCTGCATATTAATTATAAATAGGTAAAGTATATTAATTTATTTATTAATGAATTATTAATATAAAAAATAAACAAATTATTTTACATTACCTTATTATATGAAGAAATAAATGCTTTGCTCTTTCAAATACATTGATTCATTGATTATTCAAGTATATTAATTTAATAATTATTAATTAATAATAAAAAAAATCTAATGGTTTAAAATACTTATTCATACAAAATGCATCCATTGTTATATTATCCCTGCATACTTGACAATTAAAAAGGTTAATATTGTTAAAAAATATGTGTTGACAGTTCTTGAAATACAAGTTGAATGTTAAAAAAATAAAAAAAAGTTATTACAATTGTTGTACTTCTTTGTAGATAAAAAAAGGTAGAGTGTCAGAGACTCATATTGTGTGGCAAACAGCATTCCCAGCTTTCCAATTTTATTGCCGTCATTTTTGACGAGCAAGTCACTAGTATATATATATATATATAGGAAAGGATGACTAATGTGACTCAGAACTTGTATTGGAAGGCGCATGACCTTGGATAGACTTTAAGAAGCAAAAGGATATAATATAATAAATGAGGTACAAGATCCTGATGAGGTGCTTTGTTAATATACATGAGTAAACATAGCAGAGTTGTAATTATAAGTAGCATAACTTAAGTCTTCATTTAAATACAAGCTATACCAAACATCTTGGCAACAGCCAGGTTTCACTAAGTACACAATATAAACTTGTATTTCAGGTCAGAAGATACATAAAGATAGTATATCAGCTATTAGTATGGATAACATATTCAGGGAGTTACTAGACCAGTTAGATAAATCACCCCCTGAGATCTGATCACCTCCAAGGGGTAGTTAGTAATTACTGGCAATAATGACCCCATTAGAAAGATAGTCATTCATTGCTGTGAGGGTCAGAATGGCTTATTGACAGCTAAACTTGAATGTAATGTTACAGTAGGAAAATATTTTTGTTTTTGTTTTAAAGATAACATGCAATTCAAAGAGTTCTTGTTATTACCTAAAATATTCAGTTATGACAAATCTGGAACTTCTTCTTTGTCACTTTAACTGTTTTTAATTAAAATGCAAAAAGCTATAATAAATATTTGTATACTTTTTCTAATATCAAGCAAAATATGCAAAATACAGGTTCCAATGTATAGCTCAAAGCAACATTTCCTAAGACCTTTATTGCAGACATAATTAAATGAACTCCACAAATAACTGAAGAGCTCATGTCTGGGTATATTTTTTGTTGTGTATATAGATAGCTTGTGGTTTAATGGTATTGATTGTTGGCCCAGATAAATTGTTACTTAATTGCACTTTGGCAGGATCACATGAAATTATTTTGCTTGGCTTTGATGTTAATGCTTCTCTATTATATATGTAACAAAATACACACATTCTATGTTTAATTTGCCTTTATTCCTTCTAATACAGTTAGGTGTTTTGCTCTACAAGAGCCAGCTGGCAATGCGTAAAAGTAACCATAATCTGTTGTGTGTATAACTGAAATAGATATAAAAACGGATTATTATAGTGGAATAAAACACTGCCTAGAAAATGTCACAGTTTCAAAATGCTCAACTACAAGACCTGGAGCTGACTGCGGCTCAGATCATGAGCTTCTTATTAAGTTAAACTGAGGAAAAGAGGGAAAATAATCAGACAAGGGAGATATGAATTTAATAATACCCCATTTGAATATGCAGTGGAGGTAAAGAAAAGATTTAAAGGAATGGACATGGTAGATGGAATGCCTGAAGAACTTTGGAGCAATGTTTGCGACATTATAGAGAAAACAGCAACAAATAATATCCCCAAATGAAAGAAAACTAAGAAGGCAAACTGGCTGTCAGATAAGACTTTTAAAGTAGCCCAGGAAAGAAGGAAAGCAAAATATATAGGAGATAGGAAAAGATTTTTCCAAATGAATTCAGAATTCCAGAGGATAGCAAGAAGAGACAAGGAGACATTCTATAGTGAGTGAAGTAAAGAGACAGAAGAAGATAACAGAATGGGAAAGTCAAGAAATCTCTTCAAGAAAATTGAGGATCTCAAGGTGAAGTTTCATGACAAAAGACAAAAATGGTAGGGACTTAACAGAAGAAGATCAAAGAAAGAATAGCAGGAAGACACTGAAGATCCATATAGGAAGGATCTTAACAGCCACAGTGACTTCAATAGTTTGTCCAATGATCTGGAGCGAGACATCTTAGAGAGTGAAGTGAGATGAAGCCTAGGATGTCTTGCTGATAACAAGGCATCAGTAGATGGTGGATTCCCAGCTGAACTATTCAAAATCCTACAAGATGATGCTTTGAAAGTGTTGCTTGTGTTATGTCAACAAAAATAGAAAACTCAACAGTGGCCAATGTGCAAAATGTCAGTCTATACCCCAATTCCAAAAATAGGTGGTGCCAAAGAGTGCTCTAATTATTGAACAATTCTAAAGGCGGAATCAGTATTGCTGGAAGACACGAAGGGTACTTCTCAGATGGCTAAAAGTGACAAGGAATTAAAGGGCCTGTTGATGAGGGTGAAAGAAAAGAATGCAAAAGCTGCCCTACTGCTCAACGTTAAAAAACACGAAGATCATGGCAAACAACATTCTGGCAAATAGATGGGGACGAAGTGGAGGCAGTGATAGTTTTTTTTCCCTGGGATCCAAGATCTCTGCAGATGGTGACTGCAGCCATCAAATTAAAAGAAGTTTGCTGATGGAGAGGGAAGCTATGGCAAGTTTGGACAATCTAGTAAAAAGTAAAGATATTACATTATCAACAAAGGTACACATGGATAGAAATATGGTATTCCCAGTAGTCACACACGGATGTGAAAGCTGGACCATAAAGAAGGCTGAGTGCAGTAGAATTGATGCATTTGAGCAGTTATGTTGGAGAAAAATGCTTAGAGTCCATTGGACTGCAAGAAGATCCAAAAAATCAGTACTTATTCTAAACTGTTCATTAGAAGGTATGATCATGAGGCTGAAGCTCGAATATTTTGGCCAAATCATGAGAAGACAGGATTCCCTAGAGAAGACTCTGATGCTGGGAAAGATTGAAGGCACATAAAGAAGGGGGAGGAAGAGGGATGGATATATGAGGTCACTGAAATAATGAATATAAGCTTGATGGAACTCATAGGGGCAGTGGCTGACAGATGTTCCTGGCGTGCAGTTGTCCAGAGAGTCACAGAGAGGCAGACACGATTGAGTGACTAAAAAACAACACATTTCTCACACACATCCTATAGAATAACACATTTCAAAGTGCAGCAACCTATTGCATTGATCACTGTCTTTATGCATCTGTAAATCTCGTCTCAGACAGAAACCCTACCTTTAAGGTTGTAAACTCTTCAGAATAGGAACTTTAACTCTATTGCACCAAATTGTATGTTGCCATATTGTTTTGCATTTGTATTTGTACATACATTATTTAATTGGGTTTATCTATGTACCCATCATACTTTATTATACTTTTGTAGTTAAGGCTACAGAAAATTCTGGCCCTTTATAGAGAGTAGTAAAGAGTAGTAATAATAATAACGACAACAACAATAATAAATATTATAAAGCAGGCATAACATAATAGTCACTTACAAAAAATCTTAATGGCATTCATATAATACAAGAATAGATGCTAAAGAATAAATCATAACAGCCCAACCTCGACACCCAATGTCAATATCATATTATGTTATTTTATGATCATCATGCAGTACATTTAAGATACTTATAAACTGCAACTCTAAAGGCAAATTAATCCAACAAAGTACACATTTCAATGGTTGTTCACATGGTTTTTGTTCTCTTCAAATTAAATGTCCTTTTGTGCATAAAATTAATTTCTTTACATTTCATGAACCCGGGATGGGTTCTGTTTATTCTCCTTTCTATGCATTCATGGTAATTTTAGTTACAGATTCCCGTTAATTTATAATAAGAGAAAAGTACAAAATGCATATAACTGCATATATATATGTGGTCCCAGGTTACAGACGACCCGTACTTAAGGATAGGCTCCCAAGGCTTTTTAAAATAAAAAGCACAATAGTATTTGTAACTTATTCTTACAGTACTTGATTATTATTATTACTACAGTGTTCCTCTGTATTATTCATACCATATATGAGCCATTATAGTATTATTAGTATTAATCATCAGGGATCAGATTTATATACAAATCCGAACTAAACACATTCTCAGCAACGTATCTCTTCCGTAACCCGGGGACTGCCTGCTTATACATATTGTAACGACCTACGGCTTCTGTTGGGCTTGAAAAAAAACTAGTTCAAACCTACCCAGTAGGACTGTTTGGTACTTTGTATACGCAGGATAGCAGAAACAGAACCAAGTCAGCTTACAGCAACCAAAGCGACCAGCAATCCATGGGAATTAGTAGAGCCAACCAGCAAATGTTACCAACTGTAACAGAGTCCCGCAGGTACAGCAGCAATAATCTCAGTAATAAGGATTATTAATCCCTCAGAATAAAACATACACATCAGCTATGTAGTCCAGACTGACAACAACCTTTATGGATGAAACAGCACATTTATACACAACTCAGTCCAATCAATCTCCACCAGCCCCACCCTGACCATGTGGTGAGGCCCAGGGGCGGAACTACTGCCGTGGCACCTGGTGCATCTGGGGGTGGCAGTGCTGTCCAAAGCCCCCTCTTTCCCTTCTCCCCCGTGCCACCGCTGCCCCTCCTGCTCCCTTCTGCGTTGCACTCACTAGCATCAGCATTTGTTTATCCCCCATGTCTGCCTGCAACTTCTGGTCAGGGCAGGGAATCCTGAGTGACATCCTTCGGGTTTCCTTGCACCGTCAATAAGACGCTGGCAGGTAGTGGAGCAAGAGAAACGCTGGTGCTGGTGAGTGCAATGGAGCAGGGGAAGGGGGCAAAAGGGGAAGGTTTGGGAGAGTAGCAGGGGGCAGGAGTGGAAGGGTTGGGTGAGTAGAAGGGGAACGGGTGGGGAATAGAAAAATAAAAAATATTATATGTGTATATATATATATATATATTATTTATATATAATATAATATATATATTTCAAGAACTGCATATAACAGTTTTAAAAGTAAAAGCTGTATTTATCTTATACTTTATAAAGACATTTGCCCACTGTTGAATTATTATTAGTATTTATTTATAGAGCACCATCAAATATCTGTTCTTCATTTAACTAACAAGATTTTACATTCATCTAGGCACATTCATCCATTTGTCCAACATTACAGCAAGATGTTATAATAATAATAATTTCTTACATTTTGGTTTTATTCAGGAGTTCTAGGGCAGCCTATATTTTATGCCCCAACTATGGCAGTTTAATACAAGACACTCAGTTTTAGCATTGAGGCTATTTTTTTTATTTAACTTGAATAGAACTCTTTTACTGTTTTAATCTAAATTTACTTGCTGCATTCATGAATTGATAATATTCTCTCAGGCATTCACATCTGTTCATCAATTAGTTAAGCTTACAAAACTAGTCAGGATTTCAAACAAAATGGATTCATTTCATAAATGATAACCTTTGGGAGAATTCTTGCTGCTTTTATATGACTTCATTATCATGTAATAGGTAGAAGAACAGAAGAGTTGTAGAACAGTAAAAATAATAAATGACTTTTTTGCTACATTCTTGAGATTTCCATTACATGTGCTTTCAGGCTGAACAAAGTATTATAATTACTGACGACTGATTTCCTTTATATATCCTCCAGTAGTAGAGTCAATAATTAGACTTTAGAATTTTGTTATGCCTTAGCACACATTTAAAACTGAATATGGATGCAATATGGGCAGTAAAAATTACAAAAACCTATTTTTTTTTCTATTGTTGTAAAGGAAGCATTCTAAAATATATCACTCACTCAAATTAGGCCATTTAAGGGATTAAAAACTTAACAGGCACATAGCCCACAATAAAGTCTTTACCATGGCCCTTTTAAAATACCCTAGTAAAAAAATGTTATTGGAAGAAATCTATATCTCACTGCTCATGACAGTTTCCGGCAGCCCGTTAAATCAAAAACCTCTGATTCTGTTTTCAAATGTTACTATTTTGAACTAAATTTAAAAATATGCAACTTATTTTTAGAATGTAAAGAAAAATTATGCAGTCTCTAATTTATTACATTTTATACGCATTTATGCTGCTGTGGAATCTGCCATTAGGTATATTTACATATATAAATGTATGGGAATGTTTACTTTAACATTGAGATATTGTTTTTAATGTATATAAGCTAAGTTGTGTAATTCATTGAGTGTTTTGATTTGTGAATTCCTTTTTATGATCTATTGTTTCCTACTAGTGAAGGTCATTTTAACAGGGCCTTTTGGATTGTGAACTCTTCTTTGATAAATTTCATATTTGCCAGGTCTAAAATAATGGAGCCTGTAGATGGTTTTGGATAGGAGGTCATGTATAATTATCTATTTTTCTAAAATTAAGATAATAAGAAAATGACTGTAAATAGTAGAAAAGGAAAAAGTAGAAAAGGAAGGGAGAAATTAAATGGCCATTGTAGTTCCATAATATTCAACCTGTTACTTTGTCAAATGTTTTTAAATGTAGGATGTAGGAAAGCAGCATTTAATTACTTATTATTCTGTAGTAAGAGGCACCTCTTTTGTTTATCTGTTTCTCCAATTGGAAAGCTGCCTTGTTTGTAGTAAAACATGGTGCTGATTCAATAGAATTGTTCAAAATCCATCAATAGGGCTAATGAAAACCAGCCAGGCCTCTCCCTATTGAAAAATCCCTTCAATTAAGCAGCACGGTGTAGATGCCAAAAGGAAATACTGATTTGGTATAGTAGTAAATTAAAGAATTTGTTTCTTCTTAACTTTCTAAAACATTTTTCTGCATTAATGGCTATTTACCTAACTGTAAGTTTTCTTCATGGTGCAAAAGAGCACAAGATTGTATGTTAAAATTATCTACTATTTTCTAACTGCTAAGAAATTTAAGTCTGTTTACATAACAAATTTTTACCTGCCTACTCAGGAATAAAAACAGATGCTGAGCCTCGCCGTGAGTATTGGGATTTATGGCAGTTACATAGTTACATAGTAACTGAGGTTGAAAAAAGACTTTCAGTCCATCAAGTTCAACCTTTTAAGATCTCCTCTAATCTGCAATATGCGGATTAGTTGTTAATTAATTGAATCCAGAGGAAGGTAAACAGAAAAAACCCAAGTGAAACTTAGCCAATCGTCTCAAGGAAAAAAAAATCATTTCTTCCTGACCCCAGATACTGGCGATCGGATCCCTCCCTGGATCAATACTCTCTCTCTCTAATTATCCAGAATAGCCCTGAATGCCCTTTTTGATTAGAAATAAATCCAGTCCCCTTTTAAATGTATCTATTAAATCCGCTGTTACCACCTCTGTCAATAGAGAATTCCACAGATTAACCACCCTTACTGAAATAGTTCCAGCATAAATAACTTCTATGACTATAGGTTTAAATTCAGGCTTAACATACAGACAAATCCCTCCTTCACTTTTATTATTGCCCCTATTTTTCCTAAATAGGTTATAACCATACAGATTAACAGTCCAGTAATGAGATTCATCCCACCATGTTTCGGTAATGCCTAATAAATCCCTTTTTTTAAAATTTCCAATAATTCTAGTTCTCCCATTTTCCGTGGCAAGCTTCTGGCATTAGTAAGCATACATCTTATGTTATGAGTTTGTAGTTTTGAGGTGCCAGCCTCTGTACTTGAGTTACTTAGTAATACCTACCTATTGACTAAACTAACCCTCCCCTTCTCCTCCCTCATGAGTAGTTAATTCATCCCTTATCCCCTCTACACTTTCTACCCCATTACTTACATTCATCTAGTCTCCCCCCCCCCCGCACCTACTAGTTTATAAACTCCCCCAGCCTTTCTGTTATCCTATCCCCTAGCACAAAACCTCCCTCATCATTAAGGTGCAATCCATCCCTGCTATAGAGATTGTATCGAAGTGAGAAGTCAGTCCAGTCCTCTAAAACCCAAACCCCTCCTTAGTGCACCACATTTTTAGCCACGCATTAACCTCCCTAATCTCCTTCTGTCTCCCTGAACTCAGGAATGCAGTGAAAAGTTTATCTATAACTGACCTTGTTTTTGGTGAGGGTTAACCTATTATTTTCATTTACTCACTACATGGAGCTTCAGTGTGAGTCTGGCAGTGGGCAATCGGTGACTCATTTAAAGAGAGATTTAATTTTGTTGATTTCTAAGTAAAAAATACATCTATTTCAAAAATTAAAAAAAGTATTTCAACATGCTTTTAGAAGATAGTTATTGTGATGTGGTCCAAAACATATTGAATTAAGTGGCCATTTAAGGTTATTTTTACAAAACAGCATATTGTAAATGTTAGATTTTAGTGGTCTTCTAAGGGATGGGAACTAACTGAACTAACTGTGCATAAGCCAACAATAACCTTAATGATGTCACTGTTTGACAAAATCCTAATTTCACCATCTCCAACTTAAGTTTGGAAATGTTTTCAAAGAAAAAAAAAGAGTTAATTGAACATATCATTTCATCTTCTCACACTTGACATTCTTTTGTTAAATCACTCCATATTTTTCTTTTTGTAGGAACATCTGAAAACAATGTTTTCAAGACAAAATACTGCTGTAAGCAACATAATGAATCTTTTGGAATAAAATAAAATTGCAGTTAGCTAATTTAAGTGAATAACCAGAAGAAAATGTGTTTGTTATACATTTGTGCACCACATGTTTAGAAAAAAAAATGGCTCCATTGCTGTTTTGAGTTGAGGTACTGGCATGTAAAACTCAATTGTCTAGATTCACTAAGTCTCTAAGTCACAGGTAAACTGGTTATTTATGAGCCTGTATTGGACAATCTAAAATGGCTAGCTGTGCTGCTGAATTATGATCCACTGGGACGTTCAGTCCCAGCATCCCAACAGAACATTATCTAAATGACCACTGT
This sequence comes from Discoglossus pictus, assembly GCA_027410445.1. Lineage (NCBI taxonomy): Eukaryota > Metazoa > Chordata > Amphibia > Anura > Alytidae > Discoglossus > Discoglossus pictus. The sequence continues at coordinate 128,716,643 of CM050166.1, forward strand.
AATGCCCTAACTAGTTGTTTTAGTTATTATAAATATTTTTAATGCTCATTTGTAATTAATTTATACTATATAGTAATATTCAATATTAAATTAATTTCTAAAGGTTAATGTTACAGCCAGTAATTGTGCTTTGTGTCTCCACTTAGATAAGGTACTCAAAGGGGAAGCGTGGCTTTGACAAAAAAAAAGTAAATGTGCATAACTATTCACCTCCTAAAGTCAATACTTTGTAGAGCCACCTTTTGCGGCAATCACAGGTCCAAGTCGCTTTGGATAAGTCTCTATGAGCTTGCCACATCTTACCATTGGGATTTTTGCCCATTCCTCCTTGCAAAACTGCTCCAGCTCCTTCAAGTTGGATGGTTTGTGCTTGTGAAAAGCAATCTTTAAGTCTGACCACATATTTTCTATTGGATTGAGGTCTGGGCTTTGACAAGGGCCATTCCAACACATTTACATGCTTCCCCTTAAACCACTCAAGTGTTGCTTTAACAGTGTGTTTGGGGTCATTGTCCTGCTGGAAGGTGAACCTCCGTCCTAGCCTCAAATCACGCACAGAGTGGTACAGGTTTTGCTCAAGAATATCCCTGTATTTAGCACTATCCATCTTTCCCTCAACTCTAACCAGTTTCCCAGTCCAGGCTGCTGAAAAACATCCCCACAGCATGATGCTGTCAGCACCATATTTCACTGTGGGGATGGTGTTCTTTGGGTGATGTGATGTGTTGGGTTTGCGGCAGACATAGCGTTTTCTTTGATTGAAGAAAGGTTCAATTTTTTTTCTCATCAGACCAGAGCACCTTCCTCCATACATTTTGGTAGTCTCCCATGTGCCTTTTCGAAACTCAAAACGTGCCATTTTGTTTTTTTCTGAAAGTAATGGCTTTCTTCTGGCCACAGCCCAACTCTATGGAGCGTACGGCTTATTGTCGTTCTATGTACAGATACTCCAGTCTCTGCCGTGGAACTCTGCAGTTCCTCCAGGGTTACCTGAGGTCTCTGTGCTGCCTCTCTGATTAATGCCCCCCTTGCCCGGTCCGTGAGTTTTGGTGGGCGGCCGTCTCTCGGCAGGTTTGCTGTTGTTCCATGTTCTTTCCATTTGGCTATGATAGATTTGATGGTGCTCCTGGGGATCATCAAAGATTTGGATATTTTTTTTAGAACCTAACCCTGACTTATACTTCTCAACAACATTGTCCCTTACTTGTTTGGAGAGTTGCTTGGGCTTCATGGCAGTGTTTGGTTAGTGGTGAATATTGCTTAGGTGTTGCAGCCTCTGGGGCCTTTCAAAAAAGGTGTGTATATGTAATGACAGATCATGTGACACTTAAATTGCACATAGGTGGACATCATTTCACTAATTATGTGACTTCTGAAGGTAATTGGTTGCACCAGAGATTTTTATGGGCTTCATAACAAATGGGGTGAATACATACGCACATGCCAATTTTCTAAAAAAAAAATTATGTATATATTTTTCTCATTTCCCTTCACGAACTTAGACTATTGTGTTCTGTTCCATCACATAAAATTCAGATTAACAAAACATTGAACTTAAGGCTGTAATGTAATGAAATAGGTAAAACAGTCAAGGGGGGTGAATACTTTTGCAAAGCACTATATATGTCTAAATTGTTTTAAGAACAATCTTAATAGATAACAATTAAATATAAGCTGCCTCCACAGGAAAAGCTAAGTTACTACATTGTTTCCCACGGCTAGCTCATATAGAAAAGTATATACTTGTAGCCAGGGGAATTTTTCACATAAGGCAAAATAGCTTGTAACCGCCCATACATAAGCAGTTATAGTATTGAACTGACTTGGAAGAACCAATAAACACAGTAATGTTCGCTGTGTGTGCCTTTTTATTCTCTGATGGGTGATTGTTATTTGCACATACACTAGACCAATAGTGGTGAGATCTGTCCTGTGAGTGCCACCAACAGTCAAGGCTCTCTTTGATTGAACCCTGGTGTGTAAATCAAAAGATTTTCTACAGGAGCAAAGTAATTGAGCCCATAGTTTCTCTTCAAGCAAACAGTTGGTTTAGTGGCTTACAGGTAGAATGTAGAGACCTTCATGGAAAATATTTTAATAAATAAGTAGATAAGAAAGAAAGAAAAAAGAGAATGCAACATGCTGTCTGATGATTAAAATTGTTATCAAACAATTCTGAGAAGTCATTTTCACACATGCTATATGTAAGCTTACATTACTGCTGGCAATTGCAGAAAATAACATTTTAAATGTCTTAACTAAAAGAAGGCATATTTAAAGATAGAGTGGATATATGTTTTGGGGACTTCTACATTTGAGTAGACTGTAGCAGAGAGGTGTCTAAAATTAAGTTAATATTGTTACTGTTTATCTTGGCTAGGGGAAAGGATAAATACAAGTTGGATATGTACTATTGACCTGAATAGTGTGCCTCAGGGGTTGGCAAGTTTTAGCAGACAGTCACACAATCATATGGCAAGGAGCCATGCACACATATATCCATAACCAATTTATAGAGGATTAATGCACAGAACACATAACTGTAACAATGGTGGTTGCACAACAGGACATGCATCTATTGGAATAAGGTAAAGAGTAGAGTAAATGTTCAGTAGTAAAGAATTTTGATTTAATGAGCAGAAAGACAACTTTGTATTCCAGGTCACAAGAAAAGTGTTCAGGCAGGCATAATAACCACGGCCACTAGATCAGGGCAGGAGGCAGGCTGGAGAATTGTCAGTCACTATCAGAGCTCATGCACAATATATGTTAACTTCCCCACCTGACTGGCCACACTAACACACAAGGCTGCTTGGCGAAGGTCCGTGGGTGTCCAGTATGTCAGTGGTGCACGTGGCTTTGAGTTTGAAGTGGAATTTGAGACTGAGTCTGACTATATCTGTGTATTTGTTGTATTATTTTTATTCTGTCTACTTAACAGCCCATCATGTCAAAGAAGCCCAAGAGAATGCTTAAGGAAGAAAACAGAATTTTTAATGAGGATGGGAACTGCCATATATTATCCTGTTTCAGTTAAAGATTAGATGATTTGCTTACTTTGTGATGCAGCAATATCAACATTGAAGAAACTCAATGCTCATCGTCATTATGCCACTGATAAGAACCACAAATGTTTTAATTTAGAGGGAGAGACACAAAGGGTTGCATTATAAAAATTAAAACATGGAAAGCAAAAGAAATAATGCAACTGAAGCAACTTAAACTTATAAAGTAGCTTGTATACTCTGGACAAAATGGAAGCCATTCTGTGATGCAGAAATCATAAAAATGCATTGCCGAATCTGCAGCGTGAATTTTATATATTTATTATGCAATTGCATTGGATGGATCAACTGATACTACTGACTCAGTTTTGGCACTCTTACGGGTAGAACACAAGGAATAAATAATATCTTCAACAACTTTCAAGATAAGTGTTGTGAAATTGGACTTAATGGCATATGCAAGTGGGCTGGGTTATTAATGCATCTGATAGAGAAGAATTTATGGTGTCTGAAAAAAAATGTTTCCATGAAAAAATTCCAAAGAAAACAGTTAAACTAATTTGTTTTTTTATTGGTCCTAAGCTTATTTATTTACATTTTTATTAAGTTAGTGCATAGTAGTTAGACTTTTACAAAATAATGCACATTTTGATTGTCATCTAAATGAAGCTTCTTGAATGCAGCCTTATTAGGTTACAGCTCACTCACATTCTATAAGGAGCAATGTAGAGTGATAAAAGAAGATAACAGAGTGGGAAAGTTAAGAAAACTCTTCAGGAGAATTGTGAATTTCAAAGGAACCATTCATGCCAAAGTGGGCTTGGTAAGAGACAAAACTGATATAGATTTAACAGAAGCAGATCAGATAAAGAGGAGGTGACAGAAATACACAGAAGGTCCGTACAGCAAGGATCTTAACAGCATTGATAACCTGAATAGTTTGTACAGTGACCTGGAGGTAGACATTTTGGATAGTGAAGTGAGATGGGTCCTAGGAAGCCTTGCTGATAACAAGGCTGCAGGGGTTGATGGAATACCAGCTGAACAGTACAAAATCCTAGAAGATAATGCTTTGAAAGTGTGGCTTGTATTATGCCAAGGAATAGGGAAAACGCAACAATGGCCAGTAGACTGGCAAAGGCCAGTCTATATACCAATTCCAAAAAGCAGTGCCACTGAGTGCTCCAGTTATCAAACAATTGCACTAATTTCACATGCCAGCAAGGTAATGCTTAAGATCCTGCAAGCTTGGCTCCGACCAAATATGGATTGAGAACTAGCAGATGCACAATCCGGGTTTCGAAGAGGCAGAGGCACAAGAGATCAAACTGATGTGAGGCAGCTACCGGGAAGTTGTATTATACTCTGACCAGGCTAAACATTTAGATAAAACATTTAAGGTGCTACAGCCTAAAAACCAAGGAAAGATTTAATCTGCTGGATCATAGAGAAAGCATTTACATTTACCTCTGCTTCATAGCCTATGACTGTGTACATCACAACAAAATGTGGAAAGTTCTTAAAGAGATTGGGTTACCAGACCATCTCATCCACTGCTAGAATTAATATTGCTGGGAGAAATATCAACAATCTCAGATACACAGATGATACTACTCTGATGGATGAAAATGAGAAGGAACAAAATGGCCTATTGATGAGGACGAAAGAACTGAGTGCATAAGCTGGTGTGCTGGTCAAGGTCAAGACAGAGATCATGGCAAACAGCAATCTCAGTTCAATCCCTCCCCTCTCTATACACTAATCCCAGCTCTCACACATATCTTCAACCTTTACCTAAACACTGGCACATTTCCATCATCTCTAAAACATGCCATAATTACACCCACTCAAGAAACCCTCATCCGATTCTGACGTTGCATCTAACTATTGCCCTATCTCTCTACTTCCCCTGGCTTCCAAACTGCTGGAGCGGCTAGTCTATAACCGCCTTACCAGTTTCATCTCCTCTAACTCCCTTCTCGACACCTTCCAATCTTGCTTTCGTCTCAGGGTTCTACTGGACCCTGCCCTCTCTTTCATCCCACACATACAGTCTCTTACCAAATATCCAAAATACGGCATTACCTTACAGAAGACACTACTAAGATTCTAATACACTCTCTCATCATTTCTCGTCTTGACTATTGCAACTCGCTCCTTGTTGGCCTGCCCATCACTCTCAGACTCATCTTCCGTACACATCGTTCAGTGTCGGCAGCTCCTCTTTGTCAATCACTTCACTGGATTCCCTTAGCCTCCAGAATAAAATGTAAGTTCTTGACCCTAACTCATAAAGCCCTCAACAACAGCGAAACCACTCTTGTCACCTCCTCTCACTCCCGCCTCCAGGGCTTTTCTCGTGCTGCCCCTATTCTCTGGAACTCCTTGCCTCGCTTCACCAGACTATCCTTCTGCCTTAAATCCTTCAAAACTTCATTAAAAATGCACCGCTTTAAAGAAGCCTATAACCTTCCTCCCTAACATGCTCAGCACTACTCTCTCCCTACTGTACCACATACACACTTCAACCTTTAGATTGGAAGTCTGCGAGTTTCAATCCTGCAAGGTGCTTTAGGGGAAGCCCTATGGACACCAGATTCCAAGCTCAAAGACAGGGCCCTCCATTCATTGCAATGTGTGAATCTTGAACTTGTCATTGCCTGTAACTTAACTAATGTATAGCGCTACGGAATATGTTGGCGAGTTACAAATAAACGATAATAATAATAATAATAATAATAATAATAATAAATATGCAAATAGATGGGGAAGAAGTGGAGGCAGTGGCAGATTTTATTTTCATGGGCTGCAAAATCTCTTCATATGATGACTGTAGCCATGAAATTAAATAAGCAAGACAAAAAAGAAAAAAGAGTTTCCCGTTTTATCCAGTATGCCCTATTACATTACCCTTATTAATTGTAAATAAACCATATAGTAGTATTGAATAAAATAATAGAATTTATTAGCAAGTATAACATAATATAAAAAAATGACTATTAAAATACAAATGGTTGCCCTTGCAGCCAATAACACCCTCACATACAAATTGGAATAATTATATAAATATTATCAAGTCTACGTGCAAAGTATCGCTAGTGGTAATTTCCAAACCACTTAGGAAATAAAGTGCTTAAGTGTTAGTGCAATATTATATATCAATATAAAAACTAATATGAGTGCCACTTACTCCCTAAATATGCATAAAGGTGAAGGCTAATCTAACCCTTCTCAAAAACTAACCCTACTATAAAAGGGAAACACTACTAGGATGTGGCAGGAGGGGTTTTTCCACTTATCCCCCTATCTGCCTGTGAAAACTAACCAATACTATGCTATGTTGTAATAATATCCTAAGTAGGATGTGTATACCACTTATTATACCTAGACACAGATCAATATTATATGATTGATATAAAATAGCCAGTATCTCAGAAAATATCTTAATCCACAAAATATACAGTCCATAATATTAATCAAAAAGTATTAAATTTAGGTAGTCTGGCTACTTAGCTTTGTATATATCACATTGAGGGATGTTTGAACATAAAGTGAGTCAAATCCGTCATCAGTTCAGTAAAGTTACTATTCCGGTATCCATAATATCTCCATCTCCTATATACCAAGTGCACATCCAATCACACATGCAATTCTTCCGGGTTGATGCAATGACATCACTTCCAGGGCATCAAGGGCAACGTAGCCGACGCATGTGTTTCGCCATGGGCTTCTACCAGGGCCCAAGGAATGTCAGCATACGAAATTTTCCTTTTTGTATATATGAAATTAAATAAGTTTTCTACTGGAAAGGAAAGCTATGGCAAGTCTGAATAAGCTATTAAAAAGTAAAGAAATATCACTATCAACAAAGGTCCACATAGTTAGAACTATGGTATTCTCAGAAGTGACATACAGATGTGAGAGCGGGGCCATAAAGTAGTCTGAGCATCGTAAAATTGACTCCTTTGAATTATGGTGTTGGAGAAATATACTTACAGTTCCCTTGACTGTTATAATATTCCATCAATCCATACTACAGGAAATCAAGCAAATTGTTAACTTGAAGGTATGATCATGAGGCCCAAGCTCTCATATTTTGGCCTTATCTCAATTATGCAGAGATTGTTATGTGGGTGCGAGATAAAATGATGTAGAGAGAATTATGTGTTGAATGTGGTTTACTGGTGAACAAAGTTTGAGATTTAGAGAAGCAGCAAGGTTCATGTGAAAAGTGTAGGTAACTGAAAAGACAACTTCATGTGTGGGTCAGCAGGTGCAAAGCAAGAGTGTAGGGGCTATCTGCAATCTGGAGTAGAGGAGGTGTCATAATTTATTACGGGAGAGGCAGAAACTCATTTTGATACAAAGGTAATCTGACCGCTTACATATATTTTGGCTTTTGTATTGACCACTATCAGCTCACTATAAAGAAAAGTTGTAAGAAGGCCTTCAATTATTTTGCACTAGCTCCACAACAAGTGGGGATATCTTGAGATTTATATGGTGAATGAGGGTTAATAAAACAACAGTTTCTATGTGGAGTGTGATGTTTGGCGAAGCCACAGGATTTTCTTAGAGGACTGAGATGTAGCAGTGAGTTTAGGTATGGATTGAATCTTAGTGAAGCAACAACAAATGTTTATGGAATAAAGCTTATTTACGGTGCAAGTTCTATGGGCGGGGAATGAAGCTAACTCAAGGGGCAAGGTTTATATGTAAGATTTACTAAACAGTAGGGTTAATGGGCCACTATAGTTACATATTTACAATGTGCTCTTTTTAATAAAAAATCTTGACAATAAGAGAAAAGTTTTAAGTTTTACTAAACATACATACACACAACCTTTACTTCCAAGCTGCTGTTTTGAGCTGCTTTCTCAGAAGTGTGTGTCAAAAAAACTAAGATATTAATTATTTCTATTGAAAAAAAGTACGCCTTCACTTACCATATTTCAATTGTAGCAGTGACATCTTCCTTTGCAATGAAGGTCTCCTCCAGACTGTGGAATTTGATCAACAGAAAAAATAAATGGTGGCATCCACTGCAGAATAATTGCATATAGTAAGTTATATGTTAAAGGCTGATTTATTTTTTTAACATACTAATAATTTCTTGCCCATTATCAAATGCAATTCTTCAAAATATCATATTGTAAATATATAACTGGGTGTAAGGTATAATGCAGCAAGCTGTTGTAAGTGGAGAGTGATTGATGTTTGGTGAAATAACAAGGATTATGTGGAAATTATGTATGAAAGCAATTTTAGGTGATATGAATTTCCTGAAAGAAAAAAAAGAGACACCAGATCTGTTAGGCTACTTGTGCAGTCTTATACTGATTGCAGTCAAACCAGCCGCATGTACTACCTCCTCTTTTGTTGTTGAGAAAGTGAGCCATGGATATATAACATTCACCTAGAAAATGAATAAAACTTATATCTACCAGCATCCAATGCTTCAACTGTGTCCTCAGGCTATCTAAGAGAGTAGATGGCATTTTAAACTGGAGCTACCACAGGTTAATTATTTCACTGCTGTCTCACTGCTCAGAAATGGGGCCTCATTCAAATGTGATATGGCCAATTGAATAGGGCGCTATATAAGCACACAGCATATTTTTTTACAGAAGTTTTTAGTTAGTGAACTTTTATCCAAAAGCAAAGTCTTCACTAACTAAAAACTGCTGTAAAAAATATGTTCTGGGCTTATATAGAGCCCTATTCAATTGGCCAAATCACAGTTGAATGAGGCCCATGGTCAGTACTTGTACAGACAATCACACAAAGTGTTTGTAACATGCTGACATGCAGCCTTATTAAATTGTAATTCAGCAAATTTAAAAGGGCTCTCTTTAAGCACATAGCATATTTTTTTTAGGGAAGTTTTTAGTTAGTGAAGACCTTGCTTTTGGATAGAAGTTCACTAACTAAAAACTTCTGTGTAAAAAATATGCTATGTGCTTAAATAGAGCCCTTTTAAATTTGCCGAATCACAATTTAATAAGGCTGATGGTAACTGATTTACTTTGAACTCTTAGTAAGAGTTTAGTACTTGTGTGTGCATTTTAAAATAAAAACAACAACTTTAGGAACTCATCATAAAAAATAAACTTTTGTTAAACCCACATTAAGTTTTTTGATCAAATGCAATAAATAAATACAGAAAATTGTATGTTAGGGTTTCACTCAATGTTAACTTCACCATTTGTTTTACTGATCACTGATGTCACAAATGGCATCACATTTGTCTTCATCAATGACCTCAATAAACACATGATACCGGATATTACTGGTGGATTATAATATGAAAATTAAAATCACATTTTATTAAAACTTAAAATATTAATTGTGAAAACTAGCTATAACAGCAGTATAATATGATATACTGAAATGTAGGTGTGAAGAGATGTTTAAGTTTGGAGGGAGTTTAAGTGAATCAGTAATGTTTATGTATAGAGATGTTTATGGAAGATGCAACTTGCGCATACAATTACCCCAAATACCATGTTTCTTCTTAACGGCTCAACCTTCCTGACAAAATGATCGCCTGATTGTATAAATCCTGTCATATTATTGATTCAAATTAATGAAATGAACACACACAAAATATGCAGTTACCAGAGGGTGATCAGATCATCCCACATAAAGTTACAATATTCAGATTTGAAACATGAACCGTCCCTATTTTATATGCTGCTATTTTTCTTTTTGGGTAGTGAAATAAGGGCAAGATGTAAAGCTTTACAGCCTTATTCACTTGCAATTTGGCCGATTGAATAGGGCTCTATATAAGCACACAGTATATTTCTTTACAAAAGTTTTTAGTTAGTGAACTTCTATCCAAAAGGAAGGTCTTCACTAACTAAAAACTTATGTAAAAAAATATGCTCTGTGCTTATATAGAGCCCTATTCAATTGGCTGAATCGCAATTTAATAAGGCTGTTAATTTCTAAACTTTTCCAATAAAGCCAATATTGAGGGACTGTGTTGCTATGAAGTTATCCTTACATTGGTAGCCTTATTTGAAAGCAGAATTAGAGTATACTGTCTTCTTAGATCTCTGATCTTTGCCTCCTTTCAAGAAAGCTTGATGGTTACATTCAGTTATGTAACTTGTATTAAACTGTGCCTACATGAAATCTGTCGTTATTTCAGGCACTGCACTTTGTGTCCATATGCTTGAAAGAGTGACACGTGAATTTCTGTTTTGATACGGCTTATGCACTGTATGCTGCAATTACTATGGCACACAGAGCTATAAGAGAAAAGTTTATTATATTGCTACTGGTGTTTGTTGGAGTTTTATAAATGCTAGTAATAGAAATATTTATTATAATCATTCAAATGCAATGCACAAAAGACTTCTAGGTTTAGAATATATCTACTGATGATGGAAATCCCACTCCTGACACCACTGTGAAGAAATACTGAGTAATGTTTACATCTGATATTTCAATCTTGAATTTACAAACAGACTGCAATGCATTAAGTTAGTTATTCTGTACCAAAGTATATGGTTATTCAACTGTATAAACTGTGTGACAATGGAAAGAGGGTCATCAACACTACATCTATAAATACCGTTGCATGGTTCTGTCTTGTATATTTTTTAAGATCATCTGTAAAATGGTGGAGGTTTGTGGGATAAAAAATCACTAGCTTTTTCCCTGCTCAACTCTTGAAGCTTTGATGTCACAGAATTAATTTCAGCCAGTGTGGGACATTATTATTAGGGACCTTTTAGTGGTAGAATAAGTCATGGCGTTTAAAAAAAATACATTGCATCATTAAAGACCTATTAGTCCAGGACCAAATGATCTGGACCAGTAAGAAATAACTGGCCATGCTGTGTTTTTTGAAGATGAGATATGGAGATTCACGGATTGTTGTCAGAGCACATTATTTATTATTACTATCCTTTATTTGTAGCATGCCAACATATTCTATTGTGCTATACAAGGCAAAAAATCATTTTAACATTGCAAAATAATGCCCTGTCTTGATCTTAAAACCAAATGTACATAGTGCTTTCTCTATAGCACCTAACAAGACTAAAAACTTGCAAATGTATAATCTAAAGGGTCACACTGTGACATGTTCTAACAGAAGAAGGTCAGCATGGCTGATTCCAAGATGTGTGCAGGAAAAAAATAAGAAATGGTTAGAATATCATTATATAATTGTGCTAATAGAGCTTTCAGTAGGCAGCTTTTAAAGAGTCAAGATTTGTTTTACCACTACAATGTCCTTTTAAAAGTGTCAGCCAGATGCTTATGAGAGAGGTACTCAGCTTCTCCTTGATGAGATAGTTTAAAGAAACTGGCATGGTTTCATGATGAGGACATATTATTGAAGATGTTTTGTTTTGAATATTGACCTCACGGATGATGAGTTCCACCAGCTACATTCCTTGCTGTCCTTAGGGCCCTCATTCAATTGCGATTTGGCCAATTCAATAGTGCTCTAAATAAGCAGATAACATTTTTAAAAAAAAAAGGTTTTTAGTTAGTGAAAACCTTGTTTGTGGATAGATGTTTACTAACTAAAAACTTCTTTAAAAAAATATGTGATGTGCTTATTTAGACCTCTATTCAATTGGCCAAATTGCAATTGAATGAGGGCCCTAGTATACACGCCTATTGTCAGGTGACTGTCTAAACACAATACAAGAGTAAATCATATGCTCGCACTTGAAAAGAAATCTGCCCCAAGATATCTGTATCAAAAATACATTATGCCCCCAAGATAAATATTTATACAATGACGATATATCTGCTTCAACAAATGTGATCTAGATGTGACAGACTTTGAAAGGATATGCTATTTCAAGTATTGTGGAAAATGAATTCTAGCTGTGAGAAGCATAAAAGATGAATTGACAATTCCCAAACTTAAAACTTTTACTAATTAATGTTCAATTAATAACTGAATCCCTTCTTTCCCATAATATATTATGCACTTAGGAGGCTTATTGCAGAAGAGATGGCTATTTTATTTTTTTCCGTACTAGCCCACTGGGCTAGATGGATCTAGTTGGTGCTATACAAATAAAATATAATAATAATAATAATTCATATTGTTATTATTTTTATAGTTGGCCCTTGCCTTAATCAAAGAATTAAACTGGAGGAATGGAATGAGCCCTTTAGGACTCTGACAATACTTTAATGACTCATTCATACAGTACGAAGGGGTCAGGAGGATGGAGAAGCCACTCAAGTCCATTTATTTATATAACGGGATGCAGGAAGCTACTGTTTTTTATTATTGAGGCCTGTCTCCATGGCAAAGGTGGTTTTGTGAAGGTGTCATAGACTATTCTTTTTGGCTTCATTGGTTTATTAGATTTAGGAATATACTGCTGTGAGTTGAAATAATCAGCAGTTAGGGTTAGGGTGGTTAATTGGTGTCATTTTAATGGATTCTTTAATAGTGTGAATCTGAATTTAAACTGCAACTGTTAGTTCTGTGAGTCTGATGACACTGAGGTCTAAAGGGCCAGTGCACTCACTTTTCAAGTTAACCCTATTTTTTAGTTCACTGTTATTTAACATTAAAGATACAGCAATATACAGCAATATAGCAAACATTTAGCCAGAAAATAGAATTGAAAACACAGTTTACCTCATGAATGGCCACTCCTCTTCTATCTCATTGTCCTGAACACCACTGAAAGGAAATGAAAGACTTGCTTTAACATTAATTAGGCTGTCCTGGTAAGACATGACTGTTGAAATCTTGCAGTTCCTTTAGTCATGCTCAGGACAATGAGAGAGGTGGGAGAGGTACAGCAATTAATAAGGCATACTGTACTTTAAATGATCTATTCTGGCAAAAGCTTAGGTTTGCGACTGTTTGCATATGTTAATTAATGATTAAATAAAAAATATGTTTAACATGAACAGTGCATACACTGGACTTTTTAACTGGCAATGCCATTATAACAGTATTATCTATATATGACAAAAGTTACTACGCACAGAGAAATTACCCATTAATATTTAGGAAATATATAAAATATAAAATTATTGTTCAGGCAATTAGGGACACTTACTAGACAGTGAGAATGCTATTATCCTTAACTGCATTGCATCCAAAAAGGATATTATCTATGTGATACTGTGAAGTTCCTTTTCTTATATATTTTAGTTTGAGTGAAGTATAGTTACTTCTAGGCATGCAGAATTTGCTTGACTGTATTTTGAGTAAAAGAGGGTATGGTTTGAAAATAGATATCCTGGGCCCCTATTCAATTGAGCAAATTGTAGTTACTGGAGCCCCTTAATGGAGCCGTAAACTAATTTTCTATTCAATTTGCGTCTTTTCGGTACCCACAAATGATTTGCGGGTTACAGACTGAAAATCCTTGCGGTTGTCAAAATCCTAACTCCGACCCAGCTAAGCCTTTGATCCTTGAAGCCCCTAAATGTTACAATCGCAAATCGCTATTCAATTGCTACAATTCCAAAAGCCCACAAATGTTATCACACCCGTAAATGGCAAATGTAGAAGAAAATCCTACGAGTACCAGTTAGGACTCACAAGGTGGTTAAACACCTGATCGTAGCATTGTAAATGCAAATAAATAATCAATACTGCACTTTAAAATACGGGGAAAGAGTTTAAAGACATTAGAATTAATTGCACAACCGTCTCAAGCTCGCAAATCTGCAATATTTTTGTATTTTGTTTTTTACATTTTATTTCTATGTGATATCAATTGTGGTAATCAAGGAGTTAATGCATATCAGGCCACCCACATGAACTAGAACAGTATCGGCATTCATTTTTATTATTTTGTACACTGCCGGATTGAAAGTCCGATAGCATTGTCTAAACAAAAATTTATTGATGTTTAGCATCAATGTTTTACTGACGTCATGATGATGGTCTCATTTACGATTGGCTGTTTCTACGGCCTTGCTTAATTGATCATGACCATGCTCTGAAATGCTACTTACGTTTGCATGGTTTACGATTTAGGCTTTCGGCCAGGTAGCTGGGGGGTTTGTTCAATTAAATCGCTCTGTAACTGTTGCAAATTTCATTCATTGCAATTGAATGAGGCTCCCTGTCTCCTGGTACCTACCAAATTAATACATAACTGCTACACACATGGTCATATAAGTAAATAAAATGCTGGGAAATGTACAATGGATAAACACTATCACAACAGCTATAAAACACATGTAGTCCCTGACTGTTGGATCTCTCCAGATGCATGTGCTTTTCTTATAACTATTCTAAACTAGCGAATTGCCCGTCAAAAAATTACGGCAATAAAATTGTAAGGCAGGTACTTTTTGGCACAGAGAGTAAGGCCCTCATTCAATTGCTATTTTGGACAATTGAATAGGGGTCTAAATAAACACATAACATATATTTTTTAAGTAAGTTTTTAGTTAGCAAGCATCTATCCAAAAGAAAGGTTTTCACTAACTAAAAACTTCTTTAATAAAAATATGCTATGTGCTTCTTTAAGACCCTATTCAATTGACCACATCGCAATTGAATGAGGCCCTAAGTGTTTTGGTAGTCTGAGATCCTTGTGCTCTCATTGCGAGCCTCTGGGTTGGTGTATTTGTTGTTATCATAGGCACTTTTGCGCTTATTGTAAGGTCTGCAGTGATCTTGTTTTGTCGGTTATTGCAAGGCTCTCCCCTGGTGTAGTTTGTGTCCTATGAGCAGTGTTGGGGCTTCTTGTGAGTGTCGCGGTGAAGGTGTTTGTGGTTGTTTACGCTAGAGTGGTGTTTATTTTGTTTTGTCTCAAAAAAAATGTATGCTAATTATTTAATTAATGAAATCATAAATGAATATACTTTACCTCTTTGTAATTAATATATGCAGCAAGGAATGTGCTGAAGAGCTAACAATCTGTTTTGCTGTTCATGCAGCATATAATGTAGATTTGCAGTGTTGTTGAGCTGAGGTGTAAGTGTCAGCAATGTGTGCAGTGTGTAGTGTAAATAGGCTGCGTGCACGAGGGGAAGCCGTTAGTGCAGTTGGGTACTTTCGCATTGTGTAAGTTAGTGTTGTAAAATAGCGGTGAATGTGTATGTGATAGGCGGGTTTGTATGATTTAGCGTCCTTGCTAATGGTGTATGTTGTAGCTTGTACAGGTTTTTTGAAATGCTGTATTTGGTTTGTGGTATTTTGCGTCTTTAGGGGTCGTGTAGCCTCGTTTTTGTTTTTTTCGTCATCCATTTTTTCTCTAGCTTAGGGGATTTTTGAGTTTCTAAACTTTGTAAATTTGACTGAAATCAACGTTTATCCTTTGCTGCTGAGGTCCTGGGTGTCCCTCCTTACTGTGGGTAAGGTTTTTATTTAATGTTTGTCTGTATTTGTGTGTTTTTTTATGTTTGCTGCGGTGCAAGGGTTGTCCGTTACGGTCCTATTTTTGCGAGTCCTGCGGGTCGTATCGTTTTTTGTGTAAGTCCGCAATTTTTTATTTTCTAAGTCCATAGATAGTCATTGCGTGTTTAATGTTTTTTTTCAAAGTGCCGCCTGTGTGGTCGTTTGTTACCGGTTGTGATGCGCCGTAGAGCCTCCACCTCCGCAAATGCGGCCCCTCGCTTTGCCGAAAGTCGTAGTCCTATGGCGCTCATCTGCACCAGCGCAAGGAGCACCTTGCCAGCAACTGCGGCCCTGTGAAAGAAAATACGCATATTATGGTTTTTAGAAAGAGGTGGAACAGAGCCCTTAACAGATGCCATATTATGTGAGCTAAAGGCAAAAAAGGTGGTAGGTTCGGAGCCTCATTTGCATAATCACTACCCAGAGTCTTTAGCAACACTTTTAACTGGGTAATTCTGAAGAACAAATCTTCTGCCCTGCTTGGGACACATAGATGTACTCAAAATGGCCTTCTAACTATAATAAAAAATAACAGACTTTGTAACTGGTCTAAAAATATACAGTGCTAGATACAAACAAAATGGGACTTTCATGAATACTGTATGCTCCATATAAATACATGTGTGCTCATATGCATGTAATACATGAGGCTCCATGCATAATTAACATTAATGAGCTTAAGTCTTGGTAATTATGTAATTATTTAATGTTACTGTGCACTATATTTAAATGTGTACTTTCAGTACCTTGGTTTCACCCAAACTACTTCCTCACCATTACACTTATAAATCTTAAATTACATATAGTGTTCACTGAGAAAAGGAAAGATGTCTAATATTATTATTTTTAATTGGAAAATGTTGCTGAATGCCTGTTATATAAAAAATAGTTTCTGATATGGGACCTTTCACTCTCAGCTGTTTCCTCTCCTGCTTATCGGAGAACTTCAGACAGTATTTGCCTTTGGCTATGATTCTTTTCATTTGCACATAAATCATTTATTTCTTAGGCTAATATGCAACAGGTCCACAGTCTTTTCACTCTTTCAGAATGACAAGCCTTCTGTCACTAATCCTGTATCTATGAATAAATGTGCTGACAATGCTTAATGTAAAAGTCCCTATCAAATATAAAATAGACATGCACTCATTTTTAATAGTTTAATAGGTCCTTGCATTTCTTTTGGCATATTATCTAAACTAACAGACCCTAACATATTTGATTCGGACTAACTAAAGTGCAGATTTCTAAATGTTAAGTTCCCCAATTGCCAAAATATGGCTACATGGTCACTAACAGATTGCTGTAACGTGATATTCTTGCGGCTCACTCTAATGTAACTTGTGGCCAAACTGTGTCTCACCGAAAAGTGCTTTTCCAGATGAAAACCTCACATATGTATGCGGGTGTGTTTCTTTATGTGATATATTCAAGGTGCAATTTAGAAACATATTCAGGCATGAAAGCTTTGACAACAAGCCGTCCTATACAGTCTCAAGTATAATATTCCCACAGCACTAATTAATGTGTAATATACTGAAATATGATGTATTAAATCATTACAAATGACAACATTGCATGTATATATGTACAGTGCTTATTATTAGACTTAATATTCAGTTTAGGTACCATTAATGTTACTTATTTGTTATATCCATAATTTAATATAAATTATGCTCCCAGTTTATGTGTAAAAGGAAATTATAATGTTTCCTCTAAATAATTGCTACGTGGTGTGTTAGACTGGATACCATAACTGCTGATGTTGTTTTGAAAAGAAGATCATGCTTCTGTACGTGCTATATTTGATTTGATTCTGGGGTTTGGTATAATTGGAATTCATCCTCAATCAGGTTTATTTTGATCCAGGATGTTCAATCTGACAACTTCATCTTGGAGCTATGTACCAAAAGAATAAGAATATTAATTGGTTAAATGATTGATCACGATCTACCTATTAAATGGGGGAGGGATGTTGGGCTCAGTTCACCACTGATGTTCTAGCAAAACATGTGTCGGGTGTGATGTCAATAAGTTATTATACTCAAACTATTATATATTTTTAAAAAACTGAAATAACATTTATTTAAGTGTTTTGATGAACCATTGGTATGTTTTGAGATGATACCAATAGGAAAACAGTTTATAAAAGTGCTATAATGGTCTCACCACAATATATACAGGGCCAGATTACTAATATACAAAGAAGGCAGTTGCCTATATAAGTAAAATCTGCCAATACTTCCATTGTGTCTATATGTCCCTGATTCTGCTTCCTTTACTCTCTTCTCTCCCTCTGTCTCTTCTCCTTCCCTCTGTTCTCTATTTTCACATCCTTCACCCTTACTCTACCCATCATACTTAGCAAGCCCCTGTGCAATCCCAAGGGAGCTCAGTGCATATGCAATTTAGGCATTACCTCTTTTTTCCGCTCCTCAATAATCTCCCATTTTTACCTCCTGTATACCCATACCCATATCTAACTCTCCTCTGCTTCCTACTTCTTCCTGTTCTGTATCTCCATCTCCTATTTTTTTCCTACGCTCTTCCTCTACAATTATCCCATGTCTTCAACTCATTCACCCAAAGTGTGAGAGTTAATAAATCACTCAAGACAAGAGTAGAAGCAGACAAGGAGGATTCCTTCGGGTAATTTATCTTACAATACCAATCTTTCAAGCTCATTCAGAAATACCTCTACTAAAGATATTTAGTAATAGTCAATTGCAATTATGTGCACTTTTCATTTATTCAATTACTGAGATGTTTGCAGTGTCCCTTTAATTTTGGGTATTTTCTCACATATTGTGCCAATGCATTTTATACACTGCTTGGCATATTTTTTTTTTTTCACAAGAATAATTACTTAAAGATATATAGTATATGGAAGTTCCCTGTTTTTAATATCAAAATTAACTGAATATAATTGTATTAACAAGTGCTTCCAAACAGTCCTTGCAAAGGTCTATCCCCACAGCTCATGCATACTAGCCATTTTTGAAATCCTGCTGAGAGACAATCTGTGAGTGGCTAGTACATCTAGTACCAATAGAAACACTGGGCCCTATTCTATTGCACAATTCATAAATCTACACACTTTTAAAATCACTCTTAATATTGCTAAATATTCGGCAAATATTACTTATTGACACTAATGAATTCTTAAGTCAATAGAATGCATATAAACATTACAAAAAAAAAAAAACACCCAAAGCCAAATTTATGAGTTCAAGGCATTTGCAAATATCTAATACAATATGGCCCATTGTGTGCATGAGCTCTGGGGTATACATTTGCAGGGACTGTTTGGAAGGTATGAGTAAGTAAAAACAGAGCATATAAACACTTGTTAATAATATGATGTTTAGTTATGCAAACAAATACTTAGGTACAGCAATAGCCCGTTTAACACTATACATAGGTTCGGGCAATAGGAGTAGGGCCGGTAAGTGATGTGAGAAGTTAGGATTAGGAAGGTACTTTTAGGGGGTTAGGGTTAGGCTAAGAGGGTTAGGAGGTTAGGGCCGGTGTGCAGGGGGTTAGGGACTTAGGGTTAGGTTTAGGGCCGGTAACTGGTGTAGGGGATCAGGGTTAGGGCCGCCAAGGGATGTTGGGGGTTAGGGTTAGAGGGTTAGGGGCTTAGGGAGTACATCGGGATGCAAGCGCACCCGGCACCAGGAGGCTTCCCGTGCCGTGCATGCACATAAAAGGATAGATCCGACATTTTTTAAAATTTTGGCTTTATATGAACTTTTAGGAAACAGCAATCTTAACAACAACACAAACTGAACCTTTTTGTTAACAGTCCACTTTACATGGCAGATGTCTCGGAGCATAGTGGGGTATAGTGCTAAACAGGGATCGGCGGCCAAAAAAACGCGCTATAGCTGAGTTTAGCGTTAAGTTGTCAATTACATTAAAAAAGTGCGGTAGCAAATCAGCGATATAAGGGGTTGCGTTAAGTGGGATATACCTGTAATTTATTTTAATATTAAAAACAGGGAAATCTTTATTTGCTCTGTGATAATAAGTACATATACATACATTTTCAAAGAAAAGTAGAATCGGGCAGAATAAATAGCAAATCTGCCCTTTTCCATTGGAGATAACAAGTTAAAATATATATGATGTTTGTCTTGCTTTTGGGAGACGTGGAAGTGTACTCAGAACTATCTTATATTTCTTTCCTGCTTTTGTCAGACCTCTTGGACACAGTGCATTAGGCAGTGGTCAGTCCCCTCTGGTCAGCCCCATTCACTACACTGTAGCATCTGACTTCCCTGAGTCTCTATTCTACACAAGAGGGCAGGGACCTCCAGATGATTGTATCAGGTACAGAGCTGCAAGGATTAGCTCTGGTTTCTAGCTGTTTCCTAGAGACATGAGCACTTCCTTGAGCTTGGGGGCGGTGTTTTTGAAGATATGCTAATACAGCTAGTACTATTCTGGCTGCAGGCAGAGTCCTCCTGTCCTGCTCTCACCCCCTGTGTGTGTTTCAGTGCAGCTCTCTCATGACAAAAGCAAACAACAGAGGCAGAGGGGCTGTCAGTGAGGAAAGCCATGTGTCTGCTTGTGTGACAGCCACTCTTAAGCCTTTAAGTGGTCTGGTAGTGTTGTGTGGCCGGGCTGCAGGGAAGACATGCGTCTAGTATAATGGAGATAAAGGATTCAGGCAGCGTGGTCCTGACAGGATACCATTCTTATACTCCATCCAGATCACCAGTAGTGGGGCAGAGCTTTGTGCCAGAGATGCCTTCCAGCCAGTCTCCTCTCATCAGGTAACACAAGAGGATCCTATGTGATATGTACTCCTTTATATGTGTGCCTAGCCAAGATGCTAAATGGATACTCTGTGCAGCTTGCAGTGATTGATGCCCTCAGCCAGCACAGAGCAGCTGATAACACTGTTTGTAATGAGATTTACTGGAAACATTTATCTGCATTTTATTATTCTTTGGTGCTGTTGTGACTTGGTGAACTCTGTACTAAAAAGAAAGCTAAACCAACATGTCAATCTGGGAAAACAATGCTGTCTGACCTTAAAGTATTGTTCTGTAAAGTGTGATCCAAAGTATCACATGGATCTCTTAGAGTTACCTCCTTGTTCTGTCAGAAGGGAAACTCTAAGATACATATTATGCATGTAGACTTTTCATTGCTTTTGTGACATGTACCATCATCCTCTAAATACCTGAATGTGTTGTTATATATATATATTATAGATATATATGTGTATATCTATATACGGTATATATATATATAGAGAAAGAGAGAAAGACTTTCTGACATACCGTATATATATATATATATATATATATATATATATATATATATATATACAAAAACAGGCATAAATGTATGATTTGAGATATAAATTGGGCATGGGAGACATAAAGCCTAAATATGCCCATGACATATATTTTATTGTTGTTGTCCTGTCTTTCGCGTCCAACTCTCAGTGACCATATAGACTCAGGACGCCAGGCATTTCTGTCTGTGTCTCTGGTTGTGCTTATCCATATCGATTTCTTGGCAAAGATAGTGGAGTGGGTTGCCAGTTCCTTCTCCAGTGGACCACAATATGTCTGACCTCTCTGCTATGACCTGCCCATCTTGGGTGACCTTACATGGTATAGCTCACGTATAGGTTGCGTCAAAAGCTTCATTGACGTACACAAGCCCCTTCACCACGACAAGGTAGCACTATATTTACATATATATATATATCTCAATTATTGATTGTCGTGACTGATGCCAATAAAGAAAAAGTAGTATTAACAGTGTATGAATCAAAAGTAGAAGTGCTTCCAAATAATCTTTTATTGTACTTTACAAAGTCAGTATCTAAACAATAATACTCTTCTGCTTTTATTTTATAAAATAGGAATTAGCACTTTGTTTTCTACAAGAATAGATGTTTTTATCTTTGCAACTGGTATTAATCTAGGAGTCTTGTATACAGTCCTGAATATAAAAAAAAAGAGGATATTGGTGCTTTGATGACTAACATATTTCGGAAGCCTTTGACATTAGTAAAGAAATGTACCCATTGAACAGGGACCACAAAACTGTCTCCAATTTCTAATCTTAACCCACAACAGCTGTCCTGGAGCAATAGTTAGAACTTGCCATATGTGCTTTTAGAGGCAGCATGTATGTTCCCCAAACATGCTCCACAGAGAGTTTATTAGCTCAGCATGTGGCCCACTGGAATGTAAAACACATGAAGAGAATTACACTACATATTTCATCAAATATGCTTAGACACACACCAAGGCAAACCTATGACTTTGATCACTAATTCCTGGCTTACAGTCTGGATCATATTTTTGTTAAAGTGTTATTTCTAAGAAAAAGTGAAAAGGCTGTAATATATTTTGAAACCATCACTTATGAATATTAAATTAGTTATTTAATATAATTTAAGACACTGTTAAAATAATGTACTTGTTTTGCAGTGTTTATATAATTCTTAAATGATTCCATGTATTCATCTAAAAGTAGTTCAAACTAAAGTACAGGAATGAAGATGATTTTCTGCTCATTTCTGTTCTAGCTGGCATGAAGCTTGTATGTAGTATGTATACTCTAGCCATGTTTTAATGTCAGTTGCCAAAAAAAAAAATCACGACATATCCCATTGTTTGAATATTTAATAATGAATCTGTATATTGCAGATCAGATGAGATCTAAAAAGGTTGAACTTGATTCACTAAAAGTATTTTTTCAACCTCAATTACTATGTAACTATGTATCTATTTGTGTTTAAGAGTATGTCACTGGGGAAAAATGTATAAATCATGTTGATATTGAAGCTAGCTCATCAATAGTTGTATTACAGAAAAATATTTATGCTTATGAAATTCCAAATGTTTAATAGTTTTAAATGTAGTATATTGCCACTTTAACACTATACTTTATCTTATATTGAGATGAACCCAATGGACATAATACAATAGAAATTAATTAAAGCTTGGTGCATGGCATTGCTTATTGTGAGTTTGTTGCCTTGTCATGTAAATAAGTTCTAATGCCCAATATGGTGTTGTGTAATACATTTGTTTGTAAAGGATTTTGATGAAACCGTCCTTCATCATGCTATACACAAATTAAAGGGAGAAAAACAAAATCACTTTAAGCTTGCATGGTCCCCATTGTTTATGTAAGGAACATGTGGTTCTATTTATCCAGCCCGTGTTCTTCATCATTTTTTTTTTTGAAGTTTCAGAATAAGCAGTAGAACAGATTTAAACCCGTTTTCTGTAACATTCATAATATCTGAAATTAAACTGTCTTGTTCAATATAGACCATTAGACAACATACAAGGGTTATGTAGTATGATACAGACCATTAGACGACATACAAGGGTTATGTAGTATGATACAAACCATTAGACAACATACAAGGGTTATGTAGTATGATATAGACCATTAGACAACATACAAGGGCTATGTAGTATGATACAGACCATTAGACAACATACAAGGGTTATGTAGTATGATATAGACCATTAGACAAACATACAAGGGTTATGTAGTATGATATAGACCATTAGACAACATACAAGGGCTATGTAGTATGATACAGACCATTAGACAACATACAAGGGTTATGTAGTATGATACAGACCATTAGACAACATACAAGGGTTATGTAGTATGATACAGACCATTAGACAACATACAAGGGTTATGTAGTATGATACAGACCATTAGACAACATACAAGGGTTATGTAGTATGATACAGACCATTAGACAACATACAAGGGTTATGTAGTATGATACAGACCATTAGACAACATACAAGGGTTATGTAGTATGATACAGACCATTAGACAACATACAAGGGTTATGTAGTATGATAAAGACCATTAGACAACATACAAGGGTTATGTAGTATGATACAAACAATTAGATAACATACAAGGGTTATGTAGTATGATACAGACCATTAGACAACATACAAGGGTTATGTAGTATGATACAGACCATTAGACAACATACAAGGGTTATGTAGTATGATTCAGACCATTAGACAACATACAAGGGTTGTGTAGTATGATACAGACCATTAGACAACATACAAGGGTTATGTAGTATGATATAGACCATTAGACAACATACAAGGGTTATGTAGTATGATACAGACCATTAGACAACATACAAGGGTTATGTAGTATGATACAGACCATTAGACAACATACAAGGGCTATGTAGTATGATACAGACCATTAGACAACATACAAGGGTTATGTAGTATAATACAGACCATTAGACAACATACAAGGGTTATGTAGTATGATACAGACCATTAGACAACATACAAGGGTTATGTAGTATGATACAGACCATTAGACAACATACAAGGGTTATGTAGTATGATACAGACCATTAGACAACATACAAGGGTTATGTAGTATCATACAGACCATTAGACAACATACAAGGGTTATGTAGTATGATACAGACCATTAGACAACATACAAGGGTTATGTAGTATGATACAGACCATTAGACAACATACAAGGGTTATGTAGTATGATAGAGACCATTAGACAACATACAAGGGTTTTGTAGTATGATACAGACCATTAGACAACATACAAGGGTTATGTAGTATGATACAGACCATTAGACAACATACAAGGGTTATGTAGTATGATACAGACCATTAGACAACATACAAGGGTTATGTAGTATGATACAGACCATTAGACAACATACAAGGGTTATGTAGTATGATACAGACTATTAGACAACATACAAGGGTTATGTAGTATGATATAGACCATTAGACAACATACAAGGGTTGTGTAGTATGATGTATACAGTATGGTGATTTATTTTGTAACCCCACAATCCCTGCATATAGGACTCTAAATCCTGTTTGGGTTGTTTAATTGGTTTTCTGTGTTGTGCTTCTTCTGTTTCCTCACATTTTACTAGTCTACATAGTGACATGCTATGTCCTGTGTTCCCAAGAAGAGCTCTTTACAGTGTTTCCTGCTCTTACAGACATGCTTTGTCCCCATATAAAACAAGCTGTCAAGGACAGGCCTTGATGAATCACAAAGCAGATGACTGAAAATAATCAGCCTAAACCACAGAAACTCTGACTTCCTTGTGATCAATACTTCCCATCAGCTAATGAATCTTAAACTACAAGCCTGTCCTTTTAAGTCTTGACAACAAGAGTTTACAACCTAATCATATTGATAGTTTTCCTACTTAAGTGATTAAATCAAATAAGTGTGTACCGAGAGGGGACCAGTAGCAATTTTATGGCTTTTTGAAATGTAGGCTTACAAGAACATCAATAACATAATTCATGTGACTAATAAATTGCTTTAGTGCTTGGGAAGAAAACATATATAATATACAGGCATAGTTAAATATTTACAAAAAAAAACAGTAAATATAATAATATAATTTTTTATTCTTTATTGACTGGATTACATTAATCAAAAAGCTTATTCAATAACATATATATTGTTCTTTATTAAATCAAAAATGCAAATATGGTCTGCCCATTCTGTCGAACTACAAGTTTTGCTTAAATAAGCTCCTGGATATCCTCATACTTATCCCAGGCCTGCTTACGTTTCTTAACTGTGTTTGATTCTGCCACATTCCACTTACTTAATACTGTTTCAGTAAAGTAGTACTTTTTTCTAACCATACATCTTCCTCCTTCCAACTTCAAATCATCACCTCTTGTTCTTACGTTCATCTTTTTTCCACTTACTTAATACAGTTTCAGTAAAGTAGTACTTTTTTCTAACCATACATCTTCCTCCTTCCAACTTCAAATCATCACCTCTTGTTCTTACGTTCATCTTTTTTCCACTTACTTAATACAGTTTCAGTAAAGTAGTACTTTTTTCTAACCATACATCTTCCTCCTTCCAACTTCAAATCATCACCTCTTGTTCTTACGTTCATCTTTTTTCTGGAGGATACCTCCCTCCTGAACTTTATTAAATAATTTGATGTATTGGATGGTTGCTATCATATCACTTTCTTACTTCTATCCAATGTCTAAGATGTGTATAATTTGGGTTGGGTAAAGATTTTCTCCATGACTAATGATCCTCCGTGGCTTGTTCCTCATGTAGTATAAATATTATGTCAGAACAGTTGGGTGAAATAATGTTTAAAATAAAAAAACACAGCAGCTGAACAAACTGTCACATCTCAGGAATTAAGACAGTTATGATGATACATGGGTTGCCATATTTGGTGTTAGTATATCTAGTTTTTTAATGTGGCTTTAGGTGAAATGGTGTCATTCTCACTCAACACTTTTTTAGGCACTAATAGGCTAAAACAATTCAAACATGCTCTAATTGTCAATACAAATACATGTATACACAGACTGATTAAGAGCAGCAGTGATAAATATCTATAAGACCACTTAGAAACAAAGATACGACTGTCCCATTATTGTGAACCAAGTCAATGAACTATGTCAACAAGTGGTTATCATGTCTGGATGGGATTAGTGAACATCGGTGCTGTTTCCTTGCATTGGATTAAACCCCCAGCATACACAGACGTGCTGAGCACCAATAACTGGACATATTTATTATGAGGCCCAAGTTATTTGTAGTAGGTGAGTAGCTTGGTGGACTGACACATTCTTCTTTGATGAAATTTTAAGACATCTGTTTTTTTGTGAGTTTTCTTTATATTGTATAATGAGGCTGCCAAACAACTTGGCCTATCCTTTTGTTCTGCCTGACATAACTGAAAACATCGCTGCATGATGTAATTGATAACACAACCCAATAGATATCTTTGTGACAGTGCTTGAACTGGGTATGAATTGTGATGTAGCAGTTTTGGCATCCGAACAAAGGAAAGGGTTGTGTTATGGATCCCACGGGAGCTCCTGATCTAAATGTTGAAAGATGATTTAAAGGGCGACTGAAAGGATGTATTTTAAAGCACTATTCCTTCAATTGGGTAAAAATGCATATTTTCCAAACCCGGTGGGATGTGCTAATGTTCTTGGATTATCCTTTTTCTCCCAAGTGATTCACAGCAGCACAAAGGTTAATTGTACTCACAATTGTAAGCACTTAAATGTATGAATATTTGATTAAAACACCAATATTTTTATTAAATATTTATGTTGCAAATTGTCTAAATGACAGAGAGGAATTGTATCTTTACCAATGGACATAAAAACAAACAATAAGACAGTAGATGTTATGCAGACTTTACAAAGCCAGGACTGTCTAGGTGGGGTAAACTCCATGGATTATGGCCAGGACCTGCCCCATTGTTGTTTATTTCATGTTATATCATTTGGGAGGAGTAAGGAAACATTTAATAAACAAATATGTTTTAAAATAACAGTTCCTGTTGTGTGATTAATGTTAAGTAGAACAATAATATATTATTTATTTAGCTCATTAACTGTTACATTGATTGAAATCCCAGTTCTGTTGTTAAAGGATAAATGGAAGATGGTATTATGCCAACAACCTATGTTGAGTCATCTTTAGTTTAGTTGCTAGAATATTCACTTCAAATACACAACCTTACAAGACCCATTATTTTATTTCTGCTTCCAAATTTAGCATAGAAAGTTAAATTGTGTTTCTGGGACTTTATAGGATGGGTTCGGCAGATCTTTTCTTGTAATGCTGAGTTCTTACAGTTATGATTAGAAGCACAAGGATACAATCTGTATTTCAGCCTTGATAATGTAAGGCTCAGTTTCCTGTTATGGAGCCAGGAATTGAACTCGCCAATTACAAGCAGCAAGTCTTGACCTTTAAAAAAGAGCACATTTGTGAGCGTGTAGTAGATAAATAGCTTGCAAATCTCTGCCCTCATCCACATGGCAACAATCAGCATCCTCTACACTAGTTTCCGCTTATGTTCCCAGTATCATTGTTCATGTACTTGTTCCAATTTGGCAGTAAGGCATTTGTGTGCATTTTCATTTGTGATCATTAGTTACAAGTATTTCTTTTTGAGTACAAGAGTTGCAGTTCTCGTGTATACAAGCTGTGCCTCTAAATGGACCTGGAATGCATATCTTTGCATTCTAGTGATAACAAAATGTTGGTTGCCTATTTTGGTTGTATTCTGGAAACGTTACAGTGGCTTAAAGACAAAATTGTGAAACGAGAATCTCTAGAGTTCAGAGTGTAAAAGTCTGGATGTTTTCAAGATCAGAATGACACAGATAGCATTATGTTTAATAGGGCTCACTGTATAATTCTACACTATCCTTCAGAGGATAAGATATATTTGATAAGAAGTCATCCATTAGTTCCTTCGCTATGGTTTGGTAGGGGTTTAGGCACTTGCAGCCTTATTAAATTGCGATTCAGCCAATTGAATAGGGCTCTTTATAAGCACCTAGCATATTTTTTACAGAAGTTTTTAGTTAGTGAACTTCTATCCAAAAGCACAGTCTTCACTAACTAAAAACTTCTGTAAAAAAATATGCTCTGTGCTTATATAGAGCCCTATTCAATTGGCCGAATCACAATTTAATAAGGCTGTTGATATTCTGTCTGGTAGTGATTTAGTCAATTGATATTATGGTCAGGGGATAACGTAGACAGTTAATTAGACAAGTCTTTTTATTACTTTGAATTAAAATAAATGATATCTATACTTTTTATAACTATTTTAATGAATTAATGAAATATTCTGGGCTTACTTGCTATATTTTACCACTAATACTGCTCAGTACATTTTACCTATCACATTCTCCCTCATTGTTATATGCCACTGCTGGGGAGTGAGCCAGTCACACAGCTGGGCAGGCTCCACTTACAACTTGTCAGAGTGAGTTGCAAATGTGATTCATCCACTAGCAAGAAAGGAGCACTTAGAAAAAAAAGTGTAATGCATAATATTGTATAGTACACAATATTTTCCATTAATAAAAACTAGTTATATGTACCAAATATTTTATGTATTTTACTAAAATGTTTATAAAATGCATAAAGGAGATTAATGCTAGGTACATTTTAAAAACAAAATGTCCAGAATCCAGTGGTCTTTAAGCCTAAGGAGAGGGCTTGCTCCCCAATAATGGCAACAAGCTTTCAAAGTATTTTAGTGCCAGAGCTTTCAATAAGGCTAATGTATGTTAAGGGTTTAAACTTAATTGATCATAATAACAATAATACATGCTTCTTTTTGCATGTCAAACTAGGCTTACTTGGATTCCCTCTTTACATAGATCCCTTTACAAATACCTAATATATAACTTACATTTTACAACATAGCATGGGCTGAAAATGCATAACCAGAAAACCTGACCACAAATAGCTGTTTCACCAGGGAACATTGGTACTTTCCTTCCAGACACTTCTTTAAAGAAAAGGGTTATTTTGAAAATGTGATCCTTCACTATACAAAACATGGATGCAATGTATTAACACATCTACATTTTTTTTTTTGGAAAAGCTAACTCATAGGCTACTGACTTCATTGTGAGACGCACATGGAATTTCCACTGAACTTTTGCAGTATGTTTATGTACGTTGTGGTGTGTGTGTATATATATATATATATATATATATATATATATATATATATATATATATATATATATATATATTATTTTTTTTTATTATTATTTATTTATTAGAATCCATAGAAAATATAAGGGCACCTATTTAATCACTTCATTTATTAAATGTCTGGCCAGCTGCCCCATCTATTTCAACTCAGTCAGTAATTGCTGATTAAATGAGGGTTGGAGTTACCCACAAAAATGCACCAGTCTGACTGAGATGTCTCTGCCTTCTTTAGAGGAATCTGAATTATTTAGCAGAAAAAAACAAAACATTTTAGCATGAAATTTCACATGGTTTAAAGAAAAAAAGTATTATGTATTAACTATGGTGCATTTTCTTCAGATCCTTTCTGTAATCTTAGATTTACAATCTACTAACAAAATGAAATGTTTTGTTATTTAAAATGATGAACAAATAAACATAGATATAAAAGCATAGATATACTAAGAACCAGTAGGCCAGGCTTGGATGCACTTCAAATATAGTTTACTGTATATCTAAGTATTTTTTTTTTTCATTTATTGACTGAGTTAATTCCTTATTCACTGAAAAAACTGTTCCACTAATCAACCAAACTGTGTAACCTGTTTTCTCAAGTTACCCTTCTGCAATGCATCATGAAAAGAAGATATATTTTTCCATTATTCCTTTAAAAGATGTTTCCATTTAATACTAAATTACATACTCTTAATATATTCTTCAAGTTATATAATAATAATGTTACAAAGTCTTTTCTTATATCGCAAGGTATTGAAAAGATAGATATCAATGTTGCCACCTCTCTTGGTAATTTCATTTGAATTACAATAGTTCTTCCAATACAAATCTGAGTAAGATATGCATAACATGACTTGACCAAAAATACAATAATAATACTATCAGTCGCTCTGTTAAAGGTATATGCAAGTGAACTGGATTATGAATCCATCTGATAGAGGAGAATTAGTAGTGTATGAAAAAATAGTTTGCATGATAAAATACCAAAATAAACATTTAAACAGTTACCATGAAGTTTGCTGAATTTCTTGCATTTGCAAATAGTTTTCTAGCAATGTTGACACCCCCTGAAAATACCAGCTGAAATTAGCATA
Organism: Discoglossus pictus; assembly: GCA_027410445.1. Classification (NCBI taxonomy): domain Eukaryota; kingdom Metazoa; phylum Chordata; class Amphibia; order Anura; family Alytidae; genus Discoglossus; species Discoglossus pictus. The sequence continues at coordinate 128,746,645 of CM050166.1, forward strand.
CATAATACATTGTATCTTTTTGGTCTGTGAATTGAGCTGCAGCTTTGCTTTAGATTTCTGTAATAACCAGAACAAGGTCTGTGCCCCTTCATGCACTGATTGTTTTATCTACATCCCAGGTGATACTTCCCCCAGCCCCAGTGATTTGCCCCTGTAACCCCCCGAGCCACAGTGATAAACCCCATCACCTCCCCCACCCCTTGTGAATTGCCCCTGTGATCTCTCCCAGTCCAAGTGAATTGCCCCGTTACCTCTCCCAGCCCCTGAGATCTGTGCCAGGCCCAGTAAATTGCATGCACTCACTCACACAGAGACACATGCACAGACCTCAAACGTTGCAGGTCATTGCTGGGCCGTAAATCAAGCATAAATGCTAATTCTCCTAAAAGACAAATTAGAATAGGAAGAAGAAGCCGAAGTGTTTGGTTTCAGTACAAGAACCGTGTAACCGCTCAAGCATTTTTACTTGAATGTTGATTTATGGTCCTTTAAGGACACAGTGTAGTAGTCATCTATGCTGGCTGCATAAAGCATTGCTGATTGGCTGCAAATTGAGCATGCTCACATGGACTGGGTACACTTTTAGAAAATCATACCCTGAGAAGCCTAGCTCAATCCTAGGGGTGTAAACATTACCTGCAACAGTTTTTTTTTAATGCAAAGCTAAAACACATGGTGCATGCAAATAAATGTAATCATACACTACTAATTCCCCTCTACAAGATGCATTCATAATCCACCCCACTTTAATGTGCCTTTAACAATAGAGTGTGTGGCTAAGCAAATTCACTCAAGTCTGCATCCTGATTTGCAAAGTAATTTCATTTATTACAAAACTTTTTTTTTAAAACAGATAGTGATAATTTTTTTGAAGACACCATGGGCCATATTCAATTGAAAATTGCCAGAGTTACAGAGTTATTACATTCAGCCATGACGCAACCAACGGGCCAGAAACGCAAACCCGTAAACCAATCATTCTTGTCCACCTTATATGTGCAGCCGTGAACATGATCAATTAGTCAAACCTGTAGTTACTGGTTTAGACAGAGCCAATAGTAAAAGAGATTGTCATCATTACGTCACTGAAAAATGGAGGATAGATTTCAAACCCTTACGGGTTTCAATTACGAGTTACGATCGGATCCGCATTCCAGAAATAATGAAATATTAATAAATCAGTAAATATGATATTCTAGTCCATTATATGTATGAACACATTGAATGCCGGGCTCATTATAACACGGAAGTTAAACATAAAAATAATAATTGTATATTGCAGATTTGCAAGCTTGAGATTGTTGTGCTTGTGACAACCTGTGTGTTGAATGGGCTATGATAAGAGCCTATTGCCCAAACCTCTCCCCACAGATGTGACCGGTTCATTTTACCTTTGTACAGCAGGAAGAACTTTCAGCCCTCAGGTTAGACTAAGAGATGTCTGTGGTCTTGTATAGCATAAAGATCTTTCTACTCCACCAATCAGGACTCCAGCATCAATAACAAAATCCACACATTAATTATGTGAACCAGTATAACATACCATTTATTGAAACAGCAGTCATATTTATACCACACTCTTAGCAACAAAAAAAACAATAAATTACATTTTGCATCCATGGTTACCCCAATCACCTTCTAGCTCATGTTATTACCCATGCCTGCAAGTCTAAGAGAATCATCCATTGTTTTCCCTTTTCCCTGCTGTATTCTTGGTAGGTGGTAATTACACACAATAGACATAGACACCAGTCTAAGGGCTTGTGATAATGGAGACAGATACTTGTATCATGTGACTCCTGGGGTCAGTTATCTCTCTAATCTGGTTAATAAGGACTAATCCAGTACTAGGAAATTTAGAGCATATACAATATTTCCCTTATACATGCTAGCCCCCCAAAGCACAATATTGACACACTTCTCATTACTCCTATCATGTTCTTACGCACACACCCCAGCTATAAAAATGGGTATTATATTATGGGCCTAGTGGTACCCGGGCAATTTCCACTATCCTGTGCTTTAAACAGGCATAACAAGGAATAACACACAAATCACAATGTCCCTAATGTTAACCCATATGTCAGTGGGCCCCTTTCTCCTGGCACAATAAACCTATCTTTTAAGGCTGAGGGCATTGCACAGCTGGTGCCTTGGCATGCTACAGCCAAGTGCTATTAATTATAATACCTAACATCACCTTCCCTTTATTTTAAAATACAGTATTTTGTTGATATTTGCATTTACAGTGCTACGGATAGGACTTTAACCCACTTGCGGTTCCTCTCTAGTACCTGTTGGCTTTTTGGCTCCATTTGCTGGTTACAGGTTTGAACGCCAGTGGATTGGTAGAAATGTAATATCGATTTGCAAAAATAACTGTTACGGGCTTGACCGATCAAAGGCTTTGCAGCAACGGATTTCCGATTTCGAAAGCACGTAGGGTTTTTCTCTCCTGTAACATGCAGATCGGGTAGCTGTAAAAGGCCAATTTAATAGCCGTAAGTCTAGCGGGCTCCGTTATCGGTTTACGCATTGGGGAAATCTAATAGGGCTGCATGTGTAGGCCTGTGATCATTATACTTAATTGCAGTGTTTATACTACTTTGAAGAGTAGCTTCTAACTACTTGCAATTATTAAAAATAAAAAAGCTGTGTGACTCAGACAGGTAAAACACCCTATTGTAATAACACATTGTACAATTGAACTGTGACACAGCACATTTTGCTTCTTATATTTGATGCTGACCAGAACATTGCACCACTTGTTAGCCTTCATCATGGCATTAAACACAAGCCACTGAATGCCAACTTTTTTTTATAAAGACAAAAAAAGTTTGTGCAATATTTTGCATATATTTATTTGTACATTTATTGCAATTTTCACAAATTGAAAATACTGCTCTAACTAAATGGTCTTTTTAAAATATCAGTATATTATATAACATAATAAGGACACATTCTATAATGATCAATGAAAATATAGAAAAATATAACAGAATAGGTAAGCCGAGAGATCTTGCCAAAGTGGGCGTGATAAAAAACAAAAATGGTAGGGACTTAACAGAAGACGATCAGATAAAGAAGAGATGGCAGGAATACACTAAAGATCTATACAGCAGTGATAACTTCAAAAGTTTGTCCAATGAGGTGAAGCCAGACATCTTGAAGAGTAAAGTGAGATGGGCCCTGGGAAGACTTGCTTACAGCAATGCTTCAGGAATGAATGAAATCCTAGCTGAACTGTTCAGAATCCTACAAATCTTGCTTCCATTATGCTAACAAGCTTGGAAAAATCAACAATGGCCAATGGACTGGAAAAGGTCAGTCTACACCCCAATCCCAAAAAAGGCAGTGCCAAAGATTGCTCCAATTATAGACAATTACACTCATTTCATATGCCAGCAAGGTAATTGACATGATTACAGTAATGCTTAAGATCTTGCTAGCAATACTCAAAGGGGCAGTAGCTGACAGATGTGCCTGCCATGCTGCGGTCCATAGGGTCAAGGGAAGTTTGACACGACTGAATGACTGAAGAACAACAATCTTCCATAATATAATAATTATTTTTGCTGCTGAATTTTTTATACTTTTTCACAAGATAAAAGATACACTTTTGATGGATTTATTGAAAATGTTGTAGGAGCTATCATATTGTTCCTTACTATAGTTTTTCTAATTTGACATATAGGAAACATAATTTACTATCATAATAATAGTAAAAGTTATGACTGAGTTACTTACCAATTAATATGTGTCAGCATAATAATTTAATAATAATAGCAAAAAGCCCTTGACATTTGTTTTTCCTTCATGCATACCTTTCATCATTATTTTAAGGCAGTGACAGGTAGACTATTTCAATTAAAGGGCTGCGTATATGGTACCCAAGTCCTTAAAGGACCCATGTGGTCAAATTTTTTATTCTTTTGAATAACAAAACTTGATAACAGACACAATATTTTTAGAAAAAAAATAAATAAACACAGGTAAATAAACATAGGCTTTACATATATTACGTGTAATTACTTTTTGCCGCAGGCTTCCATTTTCTTTACTATGCCTACGAATTGCAGCTTCAGTCTCAGCCGTTTATGAACATTCCATTAGACATAATAAATGCACTGCAATTTGTAGATGCCTATTGTGCAAGTAAAAACTTCCTGTTTATTGAAAGTCTCCTCCCACCTCACTGGAAACTGACATGGTATATGCCAAAACAACAAAATTAGATATACATTTAATAAATTAATTTAAAGGCAGTTCTATTTCTTTACACTCTAAATAGATGGTGACTCTTTTCAAGTGTAAGTCTTACAAAGAAGATATTTAAAATGTATGACCACTGTGGCCCTTTAAAAGGACAATAGTTTGTATCTTTTTTCACTGTGGGAGTAATGTAGAGGCTGATTAATTGGTAATAGATAATGAGGAAGTATGTTGGATTACAAGAGACCATGATCTGCTAGTTGTGGAGAGATAAAATGGACGACTGTTGCCCACTATTTTAGGTCTTGGATAACAAGTTGTTAGCAATACTCAAAGGGGCAGTAGCGGTTGTGAGAATGTATTATTGTGTGTATGTACTAGAATAATTGTACAATAAATGACTGGTAACCAAGAAAGTGTGGGCAGAAAGACTCAGTTGTAGATGCCCTAAACCGAGTCTTGTTTGCCAATGTGCACTATAAATCGTATTGTCTTATTTGCCAATATCCACCATACAAATAAATATAAAAAAACTAGCGAATTGCCCGTCAAAAAATTACGGCAATGAAATTGTAAGTGAGGTAATGGTGCTTGGTGTATATAATAATAAAATAAATAAGAGATTAATAAAGTAATATACTTTACCTATTTTGAAGTAATATATGCAGGAAGCATTCTGTTAAAGAGCTGGCAATCTGTTTTGATGTTGCTGCAGCATTAGTGGTGTGGAGCTGCTGTGTAAGTGTGATGAATGTGTGTAGTCTAATAGTGTACGTGCGCGAGACAAATCCTTTAGCGTAGCTGTGTACTTCCGCATTGTATAAGCGATTGTTCTAAAATGGCGGCTAATCTGTGGTATGCGGCTGTGGCTGATTTAGCGTCCTTCGTTTTCTATGTCGTGCAACTTTTTCGGAATATCCGTAGATGTTTGGTGGTGTTTTGCGTGTTTATGGTAGTGGTTTACGTGTTTAGGGACCTTTAGCCTCGATTTCGTTTTGTTCAGCGGCCATTTTTTCTCTCGCTTAGAGAATTTTTCAGTGTCTAAACTATTTTATTTTGAGTTAAATTGAGGTGTAACTTTAGTTTTCAAGGTCCTGGATGCCCCCTCTTCCTGTAAGTAAGCTTTTTATGTATTTGTTGTGTGTATTTGTTGTATTTTTCAAGTGCGCGTGTTGTGGACGATTTTTGCGAGGTCGTAATGGGTTGTAACGTGTCTCATATTTTCCTTGCATAACAACGTAAATTTTGCGGGAGTCACAGTTGCTGGCAAGGAGCTCCTTTGGCTTCGCAAGGGCCGCAGGCTCGCTGTGCGAGCCTGCAAGCGTTAGCAACAGCTCGCATGCTCACAACTATATATGTGATATACGTGCACATAAAAATGGACATGTTACAAAATCTGTGTAATGATATATTATTAAAAATGTGCCTATGGACCACAGCACATTTATGGTGATGTCTCTGGTTGGGCTTATCCACAAAAGTTATCTTGGGAAAGATACTGGACTGGGTTGCCCATTCCTTTCCCAGTGGACCACAATTTTTCTGACCTCTCTGCTATGATCTGTCCAACTTTGGTGATCCAACATGGTATAGTTCACAGCTTCAATGAAGTACACAAGTCCCTTCACCACGACAAGGTAGCAATCCAGAAGGAGTGGATAAGATTACATTTGCATAAAACATAAACTCACTTATCTATAAAAATGAAAATTCTGATTTTAGTTTCTTCATAAAGATTAGTAAACAGCCTTAAAAAAGAATCAGTTATATCTCAGACAATGTGCTGAGCCACTTTTCAATATATCTACAAGACTGCTCCATCTGTAAGAGATCATGTAAAACGTGTTGTGATTCTCTTTGCCAGAGTCTCCCAGCTGTAATGCTGGCTCTAAAAAAATATGTAATAGATTAAAGAAAGTCCATGAAAATTATGTTGCATGTGGGAGACTAATAATGGCTCCGTTTCGCTTTTGATTTCTTTACAATGTCACCTAAAATGGTGATTACAGATTAAATGTAACAAAAGTACCCACAACATCGTAAAACAATCGCTGCAAATTTGAGAGCCTTTGTAAAGTAATTTAACAAAATTGCAGAGAGTAAATAAAACTAGCACTTGACTGACTGACTGATGGTTTAATGTATTAGCAGTCATTAGTCAATGATATGTTTGCATAAATCTACTAGGTTAAGAATTTGACCATAAATGTGTGGGGCACAGAGTTCGAAACAGTTACACAGCAGTAATAGAATTCAGCTGAATGAATGCAATAAATGTAATTATGTTTGGTTGCTTTTGAAATAATCATGTATTAGAGATACACAGTTGTTAGTAGAATAAAAAAAACTGAGAAAATCATTTATTTCCTTAGGTAAAGGCATGTTTATTTTGAATAATACATCATTATGTGGATTTTGTAACATGTCTGTTTTTTATGTGTTTATTTTTTTCTATTGTACTGTATGGTGCATATTGGCAAATAAGACGATACGATTTATAGTGCACATTGGCAAACAAGACTCGGTTTAGGGCATCTAAAACTGAGTCTTTCTGCCCACACTTTCTTGGTTACCAGTCATTTATTGTACAATTATTCTAGTACATACACACAATAATACATTCTCACAACCACTACTCATCCCTTTAAACTTCCTCTAATTACTTCAACGTATTACTTATTTTACCAAAAACTAACCATCTTAGACCTGAATCACATTACTCTCTATGGCCCTCATTCAATTGCGATTTGGCCAATTGAATAGGGCTCTAAATAAGCACATAGCATATTTTTTTTTAAAGAAGTTTTTAGTTAGTGAAAACCTTGCTTTTGGATAGATGCTTACTAACTAAAAACTTCTTTAAAAAATATATGTTATGTGCTTATTTAGAGCTCTATTCAATTGGCCAAATTGCAATTGAATGAGGGCCAATGTCTTTTCACCAAAAAGAAGAGTTCCTAAACTTAATTTTGGGCAAACTTGTTAATAAATGTACTCAGATTAATAGAATTTAGGGCATTCTGGTTTATTTATATATATATATATATATATATATATATATATATATATATATATATATATATATATATATATATATATTATACAATAACTGTGTTTATACAGTTAAACATGTTACAGTAATTATTTGCAGTCACACTTATATATTTTATAAATACATATCTAACATTTTCCCACCTAAGGCAAAAACAGAATTCATGTCACTCATTCGTCATGCCAATTCTCTACTAATATAACCTCTCCTAATTGGCCTTTCTGTTTGTCAACTGTCCATATGGTAATTATCCATTTCACTCATCACTTATCAAGTGATGCATTATTCCATCAGTCCCAGCACTTACTCCTCATGCTTGCTTAAATTGGATTAAACATCTTGATTCTAACATGAATACAAAACCTTAGGAAGTGGCTTAATTTAATTTAATTTAAAATATTCACTATACAACCTTACTTCTATTATGACAAACTGTAATATTTCTCTTAAATTGTGTTTTGATATTAAAATGATATTTGTAATTGCTTGTCCTTTTATAAAAAAAATGTTTCTTATATGTATGATAGATATTTTAAACATTATGGGCCTCATTCAATTGCTATTTGGCCAATTGAAAAAGGCTCTATATAAGCACAGAGCATATTTTTTTACAGATGTTTTTAGCTAGTGAACTTCTATCCAAAAAGCAAGGTCGTCACTAACTAAAAATTCTGTAAAAAAAAATATGCTATGTGCTTATATAGAGCCCTATTCAATTGCCTAAATCGCAATTGAATGAGGTCCTATGTGTCTTTGTAACATATCTGCTATTCCCCTAAACACCACCCACACACAATATTCCTCACCTCTCTCATCACCTCCTCTCATTGTTTTGGAACGTCTGCTATTGAATTCCATATCATGTTCCATTTGACTCCCCCCAACTTCCAAACCACTGAACTTTCCATGAAAACTCATCTTGCCAAGAAATGATACAAACCCCCACCCCACTTTAAAATCTGCAACACATACACTTCCAACCGTCCAGCTTGAGTGCCCCAGGAAACTTAACCTAGACATACTTCATTGTTCCTTAAAGGACGCAGCTGTTTGACTGCACCATAATTTACTAATGTTTAATAACATCCTCTCCTAACATGTTTCTATACTGTAAGATCTCATGAGTGTGGTTATTAACTAATTGGCTTTGCATCACTTTGTCTCAAACTCTTCCCATCATAAATGACAGGTAAAATAATAGGTAAATAGAACAGAATGAATGGTAAAGGATAACTAAATTGTTATATTTGTAGCCTGCTTTTTTGATTCTAAAATGTGCAAAATGTTTTTCGAAAAATTCAATTACATAAATACAGCTTTTCATTTTTAACTGTTGCATACTCTTGCTCACTGTGCCTTAGTGAGTTCAGCTGCACCTCACTGACGAGGCCCATAAAGGCCAAAACGCGTCTGGAGTTTGCTGTTACTCCTGTTCAGGGTAGAATTGCCTGGTAATTCGGGGCTGGGTCACTCTTCTGAGTGAGACCAGACTGATATACTACAGGATATTTCTCCCTGTGAAGGGCACAAGTGAGCTAAAAGAGGTTGCTCTCAGAGTGGGTTATCATGGTCATAGAACTCTATTACGGTTGGTTCGTTCTCTAATGAGCACCTCTGACTTACCTGTTTTTGTTTATACATACAAATGTGTTTTAATGGTTAAAGACATGTTGTCCTTGTTTCTAACAGGATTAAAAATCTGAAAGAAACCATGGATTTTGTTAACATTTTTATTCAGTATTGTTGAAAGGTTACCACTTTAAAATCATAATAAGAGTAAGCATCAGTAGGTTAACCCTCCTTCCCAAACCCACATGCAGATTAGCAGTCTAAGATGGAGACCCCAATGGCACAAGAAAAGGCTGCTAAATATAAGAATGTTCTCGTAAAATGCTTTTATAATCCTGGCTTACATAGCTGCTAATATTGTTACACTGTGACATAATTAACAATTATCCCAAACTATATTGGTCTTGGTTTATTTAAAAACTTTAGGAATGTATGAGTTATTACATCAAACATTTTTTTAAATGGATTAGCAACTAAACAAATGTTGATTTAATCTTAAAGAACATGAAAGACAAATATATATATATATATATATATATATATATATATACTAGTCACTCGCCAGTCAAAAATGACAATATTGTATAATATTGTATTAAAAATGGTGTGTTCTGTCTTTTTGTGTGCCCTCTATCAGAGTACCCTGTCTCTCTCTCTGCACGCTCTCTCTCTGTGCCCTCTACCTCTCTCTGTGCGCCCTCTTTTTCTCCTTCTCTCTCACTCTATCTCTCCCTCGCTCCTTCTGTCTCTCCCTCCCTTCTTCTCACTCTCTCCCCCCTCCTTCCTTCTCTCTCCTTCCCTCCTTCTCTCTCCTTCCCTCCTTCTCTCTCCCTCCCTCCCGCTTTGCCAAGCAATGCAAGCCTCACAGTGCACATGCTCAACTCGCAGTTCTCTCTCTCTCTCCCTCCTTCTCTCTCTCCCTCCATCCCTCTCTCTCTCCATCCCTCTCTCCCTCCTTCTCCCTCTCCCTCTCTCTCTCCCTCCCTCTCTTTGTCACTCTCTCTCCCCCTCCTTCCTTCTCTCTCCTTTCCTCCACTATTTCTCCTCACATTCCTTCTGCTTCTTTCTCCCTCCCTCTCCCTTTGCCGTGCAATGCACAGCACGATTTTTTCTCTGTAGTAAATAATTGCTGACATAATCAGTATTGTTTGGGCAGCTCCTGTATGTTAATGTGAAATTCAGTATGCAAATTATCTGCTCAAAGTGCTTGATAATAGTGGGGGCGGGGAACTAACTGCATTATAACAATGTTTTGGCCACCATGGAGTACATCAAATCAGCTATTTAATATTTGGAACGACCCATTACCTTATTATTACACCTCAAGCAATGCTAAATATATCAGGAAAAATTACTAGTACAATATATAACCAGTTAAATTAGTGGGTTTTTTTTTCTACAGTATGGCTCTTTGAAAAACAAGCATTCACATAAGTTATCTCTGACACCATACCTGGCAGTAATCCAATCCTTTATATTACATTTTGACATCATGGACAGGGAGAAGGAGTCGCCCTGAAGTCTCAGTGTGGATCACATTAAGCTCTTGTGCAGCCAGCAAGGAGAATGATTACAAGTCCAGCGACTTGGCTATGCATCTGTTTTGAGTGATACAGTTTTATCACAGAATGTTTTCATTTAATTAGTTTTTCATAGAGCAGCCGTCATCGGTGGAAAGAAAACACTTAGGATTAACCATATGTCATCCTGTATAAACACATTTTCCCATTTGCTGCTTGTCCCTAATTAAATTGCAGGGCATCAGTGAAACTCATCACCGTATCACATATTCAGGCTTTATGTGTTCTATGTAGATGTCCAAAGAGCATTTTATATAAAGGTCATTTATTTCCATCACATATCTGAAATACAGGAAAAAAGGAAATGACCAGTTATGTTTTTGAGATAGAGCCCCACATAGCATTAATCGTTTTAGGAATTTATAATGCATTATATATTACTGGATTGGCTAATGTTAGTAAGGTCCAATAGTAACCACACTTTACATTTCCAATAAATATAACTACGGTAGATATTGTCTTTATAATTTGTGTTCATCTCCCTCTTGGACTACAGTGTGTGTATCTGTTATAACAATACATTCAATTGTATAGTTCCACTGATTACCTATATGCCAGTATATTTAACCAGGAATTCCATAAATGATCCCAAGCATTGTTAAAATATTTGTCAATTTTCAGATCAGTTGAAAAATATAGCAATATGTTTGACTTGTCAGCAAAAAAAGTCATTTGAAATAAGTATAGTTTACTTTTCAGAAAATGAAGTATTTTCACTTTACTTCTGCAGGGGCTGAGATGAGCCATGAATCTGAATTTGTGACATTAAAAACCTTTTGTTGGAAAGAGAAATAAAAAAAAAATCACTGGCACGTTTGTTTTTTTCCTTAAAATAGCCTGCCATAACTAAAGCTCTAAATCCAGATCCATCCATAACTGAACCCTGTTATACTATGTGCCTGTGTACTCCCAATTTGATACACTGTGGGCCTTATTCACATGTGATTTGGCCAATTGAATAGGGCTCTATATAAGCACAGAGCATATTTTGTTACAGAAGTTTTTAGATAGTGAATTTATATCCAAAAAGCAAGGTCTTCACTAACTAAAAACTAAGGGCCTTATTCAAATGCAATTTGGCCAATTGAATAGGGCTCTATATAATCACAGAGCATATTTTTTTACAGAAGTTTTTAGTTAGTGAAGACCTTGCTTTTGGATAGAAGTTCACTGACTAAAAACTTCTGTAAAAGAATATGCTCTGTGCTTATATAGAGCCCTATTCAATTGGCCAAATCGCATTTGAATGAGGCCCTAAATAAATAAAAAGAAAATATGCTTTGTGGTTATATAGAGCCATATTCAATTGGCCAAATCACATTTGAATGAGGCCCTGTGTGACTAGGCTAAAACATATAGGCCCTCATTCAATTGCGATTTGACCAATTGAATTGGGGTCTAAATAAGCACATAACATATATTTTTTAAAGAAGTTTTTAGTTAGCAAACATCAATCCAAAAGCAAGGTTTTCACTAACCAAAAACTTCTTTAAAAAATATATGTTATGTGCTTATTTAGACCCCTATTCAATTGGCCAAATTGCAATTGAATGAGGGCCATACATTTTATTAAATAAAGCAAACTTTAAAACCTATATGAATTCACTGATTGGAATATGATCAGTGTAATAGTTTGTAGTGCACCTGATATTGAAGTGCACAAAATGGGATTTATTTTGATGATAATGTTTCCTTCCCTGGGGCCTCATTCAATTGTGGTTTGGCCAATTGAATATGGTTCTAATTAAGCACATAGCATATATTTTTTAAATACGTTTTTAGTTAGTGAAAACCTTGTTTTTGGATAGATGCTTACTAACTAAAAACTTCTTTAAAAAAAAATAAGTTATGTGCTTATTTAAAGCCCTATTCATTTGGCCAAATCGCAATTGAATGAGGGCCCTGGTCAGCAGCCAACCTTTTTAAAGAATCACTTCTAACACTTTGAACTTGTCTTTATCAATTTTGAATGGGCATGTGCTTTGGGACTTGTTTCTCAGAAGCCAAGATTTACACCCTGGATGACTGGATATCTTCCCCTCTGTATCTTTCCATAATGTTTATTAAGGTTTACTATGGACTAGGACTATCAAGCAAATATTTTCTCATTACTAATTTTGCTCACAATCTGTGGTTATAAATTCTGCAACAAGAGAAGATATGAGTGACACACATCTAAAATCTGGAACATGGTGCTGCTGTAGGAGTAAATAGGAAGCAGCTGCTGGAAGCTCTTGGTTCAAAAGCAACTTTTAATTTCCTGCCCTATCACCTGATTAAACATCATTTGGTGCAAGGTTGGACATTAATTAGTTTGTTCCAGTGAAATGCTGGTGCAGTAATGTCCAAAGTTTTACCCTCTAATTAAGAGAAATGTGCCTGTGGGGCGAAGTCGTGGTCCGTGCCAGAGATGTGGGTACTAACCTGAAGCAACACTTACTAATAATAGATAATAAAACAACATATATGTCTTACCTGGTTTATCACAGAAGGTATTTGAATACAAAAAGGTTCACACATCCTTACACTGTTGAGTTCAAGGTTGTATTTAGTTGTTATGCTGTTCTGGGCCTTTTCAGACTTGTGTGTCCCATGGCCAAAAATGTTGGTGTATATATGCAAATATATGTGCAAAAATCAGGTACACTTACAGATATAATATCACTACATATAAAACTTTCTGTGGGCATGACAGCAGTATTCCATGGCCCCGCACTGGCATCTTCAGGCAGAGACCCCCCTAAAAAGGTCATAGGTGTGGACCTCATGGGCCTAGGAATAAACACCACTGACTATGCTACTCTGACCAGAAATCTAGTTATTTTTAGTTGTACATTGTGTTGCCTAGTGACTATTGAACCACATGGGCATTGTTCATAGTACTGGTATATATACTCAATGTTGTAACAAAGCCACTGCCCTGTCTAAGCCTCAAGAATTTGGATAACCACATAAGAAGAGACGTCAGGCTATGTGTGCGCTTACAATATATTGTTCTTTGTTATTTTTTGTTACACATAGTTGTCAATTAGGCATATGAGCTTTTTCTGTGATGTATGTATGACCATGTCATTATTCTTACATAGTTTCTAAAAAATATCTTGGTTCTTAAAGTTGATTATCACTGTAGGGGTCGTCAGCAAGCTTTGGCTTTAGTCCATGTGTTAATCTCACATTTTGGTAAGTCCCTTCACCCAGCAATCTCTGATTTCTTTATTAATTGTTAATAACACAATGTTAAGTGTTAGACCAATGTGTATACACTCTAAATAATAGACATGCTGTATATGTGACAGGTAGACATTCTGATCTTGTCAAGTTTCCTCCAGCAGCACTTGAATATTGTCCCTTGAATTAGAAGAATGTTGAAGGGTCAGTTAAAGTGTCATGGAAAAGGACAGCAATGTGTAAGCTACGGGTAGGAGTTTCTAGTCGAGTCACATCTTCCTTCTGCAACTGACAGTGAAGGTGTCATGGCTTTATTTTCAGACACAACATTATTAGTATATGAGGATATTTAAATGGATTGTTTGACTGATAAAAAGCTATCCCTGCAATCCTCTTATTTTGTACCTGCATACAGAAACTAAAAAAGAACCAGATCTGAAAATAGCCCTGTAATTCCCAGGTGCCCATGATATTACTTATAAATGGATTCCTGCTCAGTTAAATCAGTGTGGGCTGACAGAGCACATTCCAGCCTGTGTCGTTACAGTAGTGTAAGATTAAATTACTGAGCAATCATTCGACATATGCCTCATGTGTTGCCATCCTTGGGATGGACACATTGCTAATCTGCCAGGATATCTTAGAAACTGCAACTGTTCAAACATGACTTTTCCAGACGGTCACTAAAAAGCATGTCTAAATCGAGCCTGACTTTCTTCAGTAATGCTGCTTTTGTATAAATGCATGTGTAAGATCTTCTTTAAAGGAACAACATACTTTTTTTTTGGAGAGCTACAATAATTAAGTGGCAGAATCTTTTTAGAAAGCTAAAAACAGTATTAAGTTACAGTAAAGTGATATATTTCTGTCTAGTGCAAGAGTCCAAGTCTTAGGACAGGACATTTGCTGGGGTAACGGGCTACTTTATTTACTAGCGCTGTGCCTTGTGCAGGTCTTGAGAAATCCTGAGAGCCAAGAAGAACATAGAACCTTAATACACCCTGATTACTTATATAAGATACAGTGTGTGTACAGGTATATTAATGTGAATGTAGTTTGTTTGTTTATCTACCTCATGGATAAAAGCCTTGGCAAGGGACACTTTAATCACTAAGCTGTGTTTTACTGGACTGAATCATAATAAGAATAGTTTTACAGAATGTAATAGAGTAGCTCATCATTGCACATAATAGGTAATGAATGAATAACTGACCTTGTTGTTGAGCTTTATAATGCATATTGTCCATTATTATTATTATTTTCTACCTATTAAGATGAATATAGTGTAGAGGTAGTACTTCAGTATCCTGACAATCTGCAGTGCAGTCTCCTTTGTTTAGCCTCATTCACATCCTGTTTTGACCACACTTCCTATATTTACATACAAATATAAATAAGTATCTGGAACGCAGATTGCTGCCTACCTATTCTGTTCATTTCCCCAGTTGTTTGCTAATGCCTAGTTCCTTCCTAACTATATGCAAACCAGTTTACTTTGGTACCATTCCTTTTATAGCTTCATTTAATTAGTCCTTTAGGAAGCCATATGCAAGGCTTTGATGTCAAAAGAAACTAAGGGCCTCATTCAATTGCGATTTGGCCAATTGAATAGGGCTCTATATAAGCACAGAGCATATATTTTTTACAGAAGTTTTTAGTTAGTGAAGACCTTGCTTTTGGATAGATGTTTACTAACTAAAAACTTCTTTAAAAAAATGTGTTATGTGCTTATTCTGAACCCTATTCAATTGGCCAAATCGCAATTGAATGAGGCCCTTAGTGACTTTACATATGCAATGGTGAGAGGAGCAGATATTCTGATATCTTGGACAGGCTAAAAGGTCTGACCCAGAGTTTTGAGTCCTTAGGGCCTCATTCAATTGCGATTTGGCCAATTGAATAGGGCTCTATATAAACACAAAGCATATTTATTTTACAGAACTTTTTAGTTAGGGAACTTCTATCCAAAAGCAAGGTCTTCACTAACTAAAAACTTCTGTAAAAAAAATGCTCTGTGCTTATATAGAACCTTATTCAATTGGCCAAATTGCAATTGAATAAGACCCTTAGTCAGGTAAGTAAACGCTATGAAGGTTGAAAGCTTCAAAGCTATCAGAATGAGGGGACAGTTATCTACATTATCTTCCTGTGGTACGATCACATTCCTAGTCACCCATGAAATCCTTCTTACTATCATGCTTCTACACATCTACTTCCCCTGGTCTGATTTCTGAAAATATTCATTTACTATTATCCGATTTTCCTTAATTTATACAGTCCTTGTCTGTGGCATATTTAGGTTTCCCTTAGCCCTGTGTAAGTTTAAATACTATGGGCCTCATTCAATTGCAATTTTGCCAATTGAAGAGGGCTCTATATAAGCACATAACATATTTTTTGACCGAAGTTTTTAGTTAGTGAAGACCTTGATTTTGGATAGAAGTTCAGTAACTAAAAAGTTCTGTATAAAAAATATGTTATGTGCTTATATAGAGCCCTATTCAATTGGCCAACTCGCAATTGAATGAGGCTCTATGTATCACTGGCCTCTTGAGGTAGCCTGTTGTCCCTGAAAAGTTGCCCCCCTTAGCTTGGTCTTTGTAGTACTCAACAGAAATACACCACTTGTTTTGTACTGTTCTTCCAGACAATAAGACATTCCTTCAGTTTGGGACACCCCTCACAAACTTAATTGTTAGTCAGGGAAGTGATACATCCTTTAAAAACACTGTATCAGTTACACCAAACAATATGGTGTCTGACAATTATTATACTGCCACTTACTCTTTGTTTTGTCTCCACTACTTAAGACGACATGCATCCCTTGCTTCAGACACTTTCTGTCATGCCTGTATTCTTTGTCAGGATCACACTCTTTGTTTGTTACACAATCTCTGTCAGGCATATGGTCCCTGTCAGGGTTACATTCTGTAAAGAAGACTCTGTCTGTGGAATGCTGCACAGAATCTTGGGAATGCTATTCAAATGAGCAAACAGTCATATGTGCTCATATGTATATATATATAATAGCATATATAATTAACAGCCTGGAGTAGTCAAGTGTGAGCAAGCTATTTCTATTCATATTCACACGATTTAAACTATTTGTTTTCTCTACACTTCATCTAGCATCCATATTATAAAATATTTCTATATAAAATAGTTATGCTACTGTAAAATAAGCCCATAAATACTAGTTTCAGTTAATAAAACAAGATTTACGAGTCAGTATACAAAACATAAACACTTCTCAGGACCATCACAGTGTCAGATTGCTCCACCAGGCTTGGCAACACAAGACACACATTCCACTGTGATTTATACCTGTAGTCTCAAAATAAAAACATCTTGGGGAAACTATATCTGTTCTATTTTAGACAGGAGACGTTGTCTGTCCTTGTCTCCAATACTAAATATACTGTTCTATCTTCAGGGCACTGAACCATTTCATGTATAAAGTTCCCTAGTGTACAATACAGTGTACACATATAAATACTTGTTTTAGACTCTACACAAAAGGAGTCAGCCCAGCTGTCCCAATGCTTATATACAATATCTACTATTATAGCTTACTTCTTTGTAAGTGTTGTGAAAAATAAGGAAGCAAATGATAAGGAAGCATCTGTAGCCTGCATCATAAATTACACCGAGCCCAGCTCTAGGCACCACTTTCCTCGTCCCATTTCCTTTTCTAAATCACTGGTACAACATTGTTTACTTAATAGTAAATTATGTGCATCCAATTGGAAATTATTGATTGAGGAAGAATTTAGTATCCCGTGGGCAATGTTCACATTATACAATGCTTGTTCTGCCTACATGAAGCAAACTGTTCAGTGCAATTTGCAATCCCTATGGGGAGGATCTTAATAGCACTACTTGGCTTGTCAATAACTAGCAAACTCCTGGGACTCAACCCGATAAACCATAGTGGACAATCAGCTAATGAACATCATAATAGTAAAAGTGGCTGTGACATAGGTACTAGACTACTTGTCTTGATAAAACCTGGGAGCCAGGATACACCACTCCTAGGGCCTCATTCATTTGCAATTTGGCCAATTAAATAGCGCTCTATATAAGCACATAGCATTTTTTTTTTAAATACGTTTTTAGTTAGTAAACTTCTATCCAAAAGCAAGGTTTTCACTAACTAAAAACTTATTTAAAAAAATATGCTATAGGCGTATTTAGAGCCCTATTCAATTGGCCAAATCGCAATTGAATGAGGCCCCTAAAATATTCATCCTGCCTCGGAAAGTAAAGGACCACTGTAATCCTGTATTTAAAATCATATTCTTTTGAAGTACTAGACTTGATAATGGGCAAAATGTTTTCGGAATGTGAAAAAGTAATAACAGGCTTTTTTATTACCTTTTATATGCCGCTGAGGAAGGCACCACTTTGGCTTGTGCTGATCTGCTTCTACTGCAAACAGATTTGAATAGAGAAAGAAGCTTCTGCTACCAGAGAGATTGGCAACTAAAAATCTAGAGATATCAATAGAACTAATGGAAATCTCAAACTCTGGTGATTAAAGAAAGGGAAAACCAAAGTACAAAATAATGCATACAAAAGTTACATTTTAAACGATTATTTTTACTTGTATTACCTTGTAAAAAGATTTGCACATTATCAAGTTTACTTCTTCAAAAGACCATATAATAAACATATATTTTTAAAAGTACTAAAAAATTGTTTTCCTAGATCCTCACTAATCCGGCTGTCTCTTAAATGTGATTTAATTGTATCAACCCTTGGAGTAATAATTACATTTCTTTCATTTGTTTTTCTCGTAAAATTATTAGAGATCATTATTAGTCATACATTGACGTTCATAGGTTATAAAATGTGTAATAGTTAATCATTGTTAGAATGATGTTTGATATTTTAGGTGTTTTTGTAGGCAGCTAATTCCACCAATAAACTGAAGAATACATTGTTTATTTTTCCCACAATCAAGAAATGGTTGTTTTGCTAAGTACTTACTAAAGTCCTTGACAGTTTCCTGGTCTATTATCATACAATAGTTAGTTGGTGTTACTTTTAGTGGATGCACAAAAAATGTTTTCCTTAAGGAAATACAGAGCAAATGGTAAGGGAATGCAAATATGCCTTGGAAAGGAATAAGAC
Organism: Discoglossus pictus; assembly: GCA_027410445.1. Taxonomy (NCBI): domain Eukaryota; kingdom Metazoa; phylum Chordata; class Amphibia; order Anura; family Alytidae; genus Discoglossus; species Discoglossus pictus. Next base: position 128,765,359 of record CM050166.1, read on the forward strand.
TACTTTGAATTTAGAAGCAATTTTAATCTGAGGTTTAGAAAAAGATCCAAAATAGGTAGACTATAAGAAGGAAGTGCTTCTTTTTTTCACATCATTTTTGTATTTTCATTGATAAAAATAATTATAAAAGTCATCTCAAGTCCTCTTTCTGAGGGCCTCATTCAATTGTGATTTGTCCAGTTGAATAGTGCTCTAAATAAGCACATAACATATTTTTTTTAACTAAGTTTTAAGTTAGTGAAAACGTTGCTTTTGGATAGATGTTTACTAAGTAAAAACTTCTTAAAAAATATATGTTATGTGCTTATTTAGACCCCTATTCAATTGGCCAAATTGCAATTGAATGAGGGCCTGAGTAATTATATCCTTTAATATAACACACACAATTTTCCTCCAACCAGCACCTATCTGATCTTTTACTATTTAGAATTTTTTTATGATGCTGAAGAAAAGCAAGTTGGTGATAAGAGCTGAGGAAGCAGCTTCTAGCTTGATCATGGAAAGGTTAATGATTTTTTCATTATTTACTAAAATAATCTTTTGAAATGAATGTATAAGTGTAATCTCTTTTTCCAGGTTTAAAGGGGAGGTGATCAGAGAATGTATTTGTTTTTTGTGCGTTAAAACCTAGTGTGTCATAATATTTATGTACTTTCAGAGGAAAATATGGTAAGACAACCATTGGTACTTGGCTAAGTAGATTTAACCACTTTACTCTTGAGAAATATTAACTTACAGGGTAAAATTTGGTTACACAAAGGACATACAGAAATTCCTCACTATCTATCTTGCATCACATGTCAATAAAGGGTTATTGTATTTTAAACTTCCTCATGTGTTTCACCCACGTGATGTGGTATTTACTGAATCAATTGCTTTCTTCATTAAGTATGAAAACCTTAAAACGGAACTGTACAATACACACATCACCAGTGAGTTTTTCTCACATTGCCAACAAATGCATGAGGAAAACATCCATTGTGATCCCTGCACCCGAAATAATCTACTATCTGTAAGTAATCACCATTATACTTTTGGTTTAAGCTTAGAATGCTTTTGTGAACCATGTTAGATCATTAACAAGTTTTTAATAACAATTAAATATTGGTTAATTGTTATACTGTTTACTTTAGTTTCTGAAGATATTATAAATATAAAACAAGAAGTAATTTCAAACAAGTTATAAGTTACATTTTATTTCATAGATTTTCTAAGTTTTATATCACGGAGACCATTTTGCTACGTAAATAAGTTTATGCGTTGTGTTATAAACTCTAACTTGTAATAATTACAGTGATATACAATATATAGCAGCAAGTTTACTTCCAATGGGTCTCATTCAATTGCGATATGGCGAATTGTATAGGGCTCTATATAAGCACAGAGCATTTTTTTTTTTTTTACAGAAGTTTTTAGTTAGTGAAGGCCTTGCTTTTGGATAGAAGTTCACTAACTAAAAACTTCTGTTAAAAAATGCTATGGTCCTCATTCAATTGCGATTTGGCCAATTGAATAGGGCTCTATATAAGCACAGAGCATTTTTTTTTTTACAAAAGTTTTTAGTTAATGAACTTCTATCCAAAAGCAAGGTCTTCACTAACTAAAAACTTCTGTAAAAAAATATGCTATGTGCTTATATAGAGCCCTAATCAATTGGCCAAATTGCAACTGAATGAGGCCCATAGCATTTTTTTACAGAAGTTTTTAGTTAGTGAACTTCTATCCAAAAGCAAGGTCTTCACTAACTAAAAACTTCTAGTTAGTGAACTTCTATCCAAAAGCAAGGTCTTCACTAACTAAAAACTTCGGTAAAACAAATATGCTATGTGCTTATATAGAGCCCTATTCAATTGGCCGAATCACATTTGAATGAGGCCCAAAGAAAGGTTTTCCCAATTAGGAAATTAATGAAACACGACAGAGACATTATCTTCTTGCTGAATATCATTAAAGGGTGTTGAAGAAGTTATTTCTGTATTAGTGAATTTTCCATCTGCATAAGGAACGCTGTCCATTGCTGTTTACAAATAAATACAAGGTCAAAACAGCTTAAAACTGCAAGGGACTTTTCATGGCAAGGACAGTACAAAGTACACAAGGTCTTTGTATGAGAATGGGATAAACAGATTTCACCATTGGCTAAGGAAAGATTATTTATAGTAAAATATGGCATATACTGCTTTCTTTACATTCTATCCATATGACCAGATAATGTAGATTGTATATTCCAGACGGAAAGGAAATAGGTATAGTGATGTGTCAAGTATAAAAATGTTGTTCTACTGAGAAATCGGAGTTAAATTACTATTGGGAATTGCAAAACGTTTTCCATTTGTGATACATGGAATGGAGGTGGGATACCTGCCATCAAATGGTAATATAACTGTGTCATCCATCAACTGTACCTATATCGTTCATAACACTGCTTCCTAATGCATTTATATTTTTGCTGGAATCTGGCCATTCTGTATAGTCTTCTACAATGTCACATTCGAATTTATAGCTCAGACAGTCTGAACTCACCAAAAATATCTGGAGCCAGGTTGTAATTGTATATGAGACTTGAATACCCAAGGCATACTTCATGTTTCCAAAGAAAAAGCTCAGTAGAGTTTTTGAGCTAAGCTTTTTTTCCCACCACCTTAGCAGAAAAAAAAACGCTCCCAGTTTCAATTACAGTTAACCACTCAATTTCCAAGATAAGTCTAACCAGATTTCGTCATTTACACTAAGGTTGCAGTACAAATAAAATTACATTTTATGTCAATTTATCCCTTAGTCTGCATTCATATTTTATTACTTGATTCCAGTCCCAGAATACAGAGATGTGACTAGTAATGTGTAAGAGCTGGAAAAGAAGATCATAGACATATATTGTGTTAAAATTATTTTATGTAAGACATCTTAATTTAATTAAGACATATATTTAGTTTTTTTTTGTTGTATATTTTTTTTTATACATGTTTCTAAATAACAATTAATGAACCATGTTAAAGCTATTAATAATCCAAGATATTTTGATATTATTTTTAAAAATTCCAATAACCATGTTTTATTATAAAACCATTGTAAAAAATAACATGTTCTGGATTAAATCAATCCCTTGAGGGCTACTTACAAAAATAGCAGACCATTCAGTTCAATCCTCACGCTAGTTCATGGGCTCTAGGTCTTGAAGTAATTGTTGCAGGAGATAAAAATATCTGCTACATCAAAGGAAACCACAGAGTCCTTATTATGAGTCATGTTTTGTGGCTTATTACATATATATTCTTCTGCACACATTCGAAATGTTTGCAACAGTAGTTTTTAATACTGCCTTTTTAATACTAAATTGATTTCACAGCTAAGCCAAAATCTACATTTTTTTAATTAAATGCAAGCAAAAAAAATGATAATGGATTGGAGTACTGTGGTTTTTACAAGTTTGATATGTGGCCTAAAAGCTGCATTTGTGGAAAAGAATTATATCTGAAACATGTTAATCTAAACACAGTCAGAAGTCTGAATATATTTTAGATAGTTATAAAGATAAATACATATATTATATGTTTTGATATGCATGGATGGATATATGAAACTTGTTAATATCATAAGACTGGATCTCATGTTAAAAATGGTGGATTAAAGGTCACAGAAAATTCTATGGAACTCATATAGGAAATATATGTAATCTTTGAAATTATTTAATGTATCCAAAAAGAGACATACATTCATAGATATACAGATGCAGTAATTGTTGGAGTTACCACAATCCATTAACAATGGAAACAGAATGATCATCACGTCTTACTAAGATATACCGTATTTATCGGCATATAACACGCACTGGCGTATAACACGCACCTCATTTTAAGAAGGAAATTTCAGGGGGAAAAAAAAAAAATCAAATAAAGAACTTTGAAGCAAAATCCTCAACCTCCCTCCTCATCCTCCCTCCTCAACCCCCCCATCCTCAACCCCCTCCTCCACCCCCATCCTCATTCTCCTTCCTCAACCCCCCTCCTCAACCTCAACCATCTCCTCAACCCCCCTCCTCAACCTCAACCCTTCTATCCTCAACCTCAACCCCCCCTCCTCAACCTCCCTCCTTATTCTAAACCCACCTCCGCATTCTAACCCCCCCTCCTCATTCTAACCCCCCCTCCTCAACCAAACCCCCTCATCAACCTAAACCCCCCTAAATACCTCCCCCTCACCTGCTTCTGCGCACCCGGTATATGCTAATGATGTGGCGCGCATGTGACATCACATGCGCGCCGGGACAAGGAGCGGAGGCCGGAGCAGAAGCAGGTAAGTGAGGGGGAGGTATTTAGGGGGGTTTAGGTTGAGGAGGGGGGGTTTAGAATGAGGAGGGGGGGTTTAGAATGAGGAGGGGGGTTTAGAATGAGGAGGGGAGGTTAGAATGAGGAGGGAGGTTGAGGATGAGGAGGGGGGAGAGAATCTCGGCGTATAACACGCACCTATCATTTGCTCCCTATTTTCAGGGAGAAAAAGTGTGTGTTATACGCCGATAAATAAATCCATAGGATGTGTACACTCCTTGACATATGCATATGTACCACAGAAAAGACACTCTCCCAAAGTCTCTTTTTATTTTATTTTCTTGAAGTACATAACCAGAGAGGGTTCAGAGTCAGTACAAGGGGCACAATCATACTGAAGTAGAGGGGTTTATCCTTAAATGTGGCTCTGTCTTGCCAATAGAGGGACATTTAGGAGGGTGTGATGAACAACGGTATTTTCTCCTAAAAAGCGCTCCAGGTGGGAGCTACAGAAATTAATGGTTTATTTTTATATATATATATATATATATATATATATATATATATATATATATATATATGCAGAATCGTGATTTACTCTTACCTTATATGAAATAGCACAATTAGGCAAGTTCAAAAATGTGAATAAAGTATTGTTAGCTCTTACAGAACTGTAGAGTGCAAAGTAAGCACATGGATATTACTGTAAATCAAAATTCCTTGTGTTATTAGCACATATGTTGGCTCTCGTTTGTCCTTCAGGGAGTGACCAGCTTGTTCAGGCTCTTGCATCTTGTTCTGTTGCTCTCCTGCCACACCCTGTTTGGAGATGACAAATATGTTGATCTCCACTAAGTTACATTTGGCTCTAGAGCTGTAGGTTTCAGGAAAATACTGTAGGAAGGAGGGCGAACAGAAGAAGAGAAAGGTTTAGGCCAAACTGGACCATGGCATTAGACATGTATTTAGAGATGTGTAGTAGAATGTAAGCTCTTAGGAGAAGGGCCCTCTAGTTCTGTATCAACATTTTTTTAGCTGTGCTGTTATCTGTCACATATTTACTGTATTAAATGTATTTTCTCCTTTTGTGTAGTGTTGTGTAGAATATTGGTGGCTTGTTGCTCACAGTGATTTTATAATTTTCTCTTTCGCTAGGTCAATTAACTATGTTTCCCTTTGCACAGAATTTCTAGTCACAGCGGGCACAACAGAAATATAGAAACTGCCTGCCCAAAAAATCCAAGCTTACCTATCTGGATAAATACAATATTTTCATGAGAGTGCCATCCAATCAAAAGCAGTTTGACATGAAACTCTTTGCCCAATGAAAAATGGCGGCATCCATTACAATTTAAATAGAAGCAAGAAGGCTGTCCTAGGCAAGCTGATTTTGTCTGCAGATCATTATCTGCATGGGCTTAAGTTAATTTTCATTCAATTACATATTATTGCTTTGCAATGAATTGCTGGCCCCCTCTGCTAGTGAAATGAATAAAGGGGCTTATATTTATATAAGAACAAAAAAGTCACAAAGGACACAATTATTTAGATGCAAATAATGCAATTTTTAATCAATGCCACACCTTAAAATCCTGGGATAGAAATGATTAACAAGATGATTACTGAATTACTTTTACTGCTGCAAACCAAGACAAGTAAATTATACAGCAATTATCTTGTTATAATTCTTTTCACTTGCAAATTAAAATAGACATGTACTTTCACTTAACCACACGTTACCTCGCATACCCCACTTTCCAAATCAGCCACAGAATCACAGCTTTTCAAAAATATATCAGAGTTGAAAATAAATATATATTTGATAATTTCTATATTTATTGAAAATAATGTTTTAAGAATACAAATTTTGTAATCATCAGCAAACATATATAAATAGTACATCTGTGTTCACATTTGAATGTCTAAAACTAGTAAAAAAAACTGCTTCCAGCTCAGAATTCCGAGACAAACAGTTATTACACTGCATTCTGGGAAGCTGAGCAGGGACATGCAAATGTGCCCACAAATGCCTCGTTCTTCAATCCATAGCCATTATCAAACATGGCTTCCTTTAAGCTTATGCCTTACATATGCATTACACAGCCTTTATGCAAAGCCAAGGTTGGATTATACACAAGCTGAGAATCCTATCCATGTACAGCTGTTTCAAGCTTACTCGCTATCATCAGCATGGAGCGGGATCTTAGCTTGTGTTGTGGACTTTATGAGTAGGTAGTTCACCACAACAATCGTTTAATATATGGTGGGCAAAAGAGCGATAGAGCCCTCCACCGTACAGTAGTACAGTAAATAAATAGTACATCTGTGTTCACATTCGAATGTCTAAAACAAGTTAAAAAACCTGCTTCCAGCTCAGAATTCTGAGAAAAACAGTTATTACACTGCATTCTGGGAAGCTGAGCAAGGACATGCAAATGTACCCACGTATGTGTGTGTGTATATATATATATATATATATATATATATATATATATATATATATATATATATATACTAGCGACTTGCCCGTCAAAAATGACGGCAATAAAAACTGAAGCCTGGCAATGCTGTTTGCCACACAATGTAAGCCTCTCCCCCTCTACTTTACTGGCCTTGTGATGAGCGCCTTTGGCGCTCATCACAGGCCTTGCAATGAGCCCCTTTGGAGCTCATTGCGAGTCTCTCCCTCTGTCTACTTCCTCCCTTGTGTCTTATTTCCCCCCTCCTCTCCCTCCCTTGTGTCTCCTTCCACCTCGTCTACCTCCTTTGTATCTCCTGCCCCCCTGTGTTTTTACCTCCCTCTCCCTCCCGTGTCTCTAAACCCCTCCCCTGTGTCTCTTTCCCCCTTCTCCCTCCTATGCATCTCTTCCCCCCCCCCCGTGTCTCCCCCAACCCTCCCCTGTGTCTGTTCCCCCCTGGTCTGTGTCTCCTTCCCCCTTCTTCCTGTGTCTGTTACGGCCTTCCTCGTGTCTCCATTTCCCTCCCTTGTGTATCTTCCCCCCTGCACTCTCTCCCCTGTGTCTCTTCCCCCTCCTCTCACTCCCCTGTGTCTCTTCCCCCTCCTCTTTCTGTGCCTCTTCCTCCCTGTCTCTTCCCCCTCACCCTCTGTGTCTCTCCCCACTCTGTGTCTTCCACCCTCTCCCTCTGTGCCTCTTCCCCCGCCTCTCTCTGTGTGTCTCGCCACTGTGTCTCTTCACCCCTTCCTCTGTTCCCCCCCCCCTCTGTGCCTCTTTCCCCCTCTCTCTGTACCTCTTTCCCCCCCTTCCCTCTGTGTCTCTTCCTCCCTCACCCTCTGTGCCTCTTCCCCCCTCTCCCTCTGTGCCTGTTTCCCCCTGGCCTGTGTCTCTTTCCCCCTTCCCCCTGTGTCTGTTCCCCTCTCCCCCCCCCCCCATTTCCCTCCCATGTGTATCTTCCCCCTGTTCTCCCTCCCTTGTGTCTTTTCCCCCTCCTCTACCTCCCCTGTGTCTCTTTCCCACCTATCCCTCTGGGTCTCTCCCCCCTCCCTCTGTGTCTCTTCCCCACTCTCCCTCTGTGCCTCTTCCCCACTCTCCCTCTGTGCCGTGCCTCTCCCCCCCCTCTTCCCCACTCTCCCTCCCCTCTTCCCCACTCTCCCTCTTCCCCACTCTCCCTCTGTGCCTCTCCCCCCCCCTCTTCCCCACTCTCCCTCTGTGCCTCTACCCCCCCTCTTTCATCTGCTCTCGGGCCGCGCTGCCCTAAGGGTAATTTGCATAAATAAAAACAATAAGTCCCCTTGCTCACTGTGCCTTAGGGAGTTCAGCTGCACCTCACTGATGAGGCCCATAAAGGCCGAAACGCGTCTGGGGTTTGCTGTTTCTCCTGTTCAGGGTAGAATTGCCTGGTATTTCGGGGCTGGGTCACTCTTTTGAGTGGCACCAGACTGATATACTACAGGATATTTCTCCCTGTGAAGGGCACAAGTGAGCTAAAAGAGGTTGCTCTCAGAGTGGCGTATCATGGCTATAGAACTCACCTATTAAGGTTGGTTCGTTCTCTGATGAGCACCTCTGACTTTGTTGTTCTGTATATGCAAATTACCTTTAGGGTTTAGTCTCCCTAAGGGTAATAGGGGACTCCAGACGTGGACCCCTTGCTCACTGTGCCTTAGGGAGTTCAGCTGCACCTCACTGACGAGGCCCATAAAGGCCGAAATGCGTCTGGGGTTTGCTGTTTCTCCTGTTCAGGGTAGAATTGCCTGGTATTTCGGGGCTGGGTCACTCTTTTGAGTGGCACCAGACTGATATACTACAGGATATTTCTCCCTGTGAAGGGCACAAGTGAGCTAAAAGAGGTTGCTCTCAGAGTGGCTTATCATGGCCATAGAACTATTAAGGTTGGTTCGTTCTCTGATGAGCACCTCTGACTTTGTTGTTCTGTATATGTGTGTGTATATATATATATATATATATATATATATATATATATGTATGTATATATATGTTTATATATATATATATATATATATATATATATATATGTGTGTATATATATATATATATATATATGTGTGTATATATATATATATATATATATATATATATATATATATATAGTAAATGTTGTTTTTATTGCCTTTCCTTCTATTTCTCAGAAAATGATTCCTTGCTGGAGATCTGTAATGATACAAATAGCTAATCAAAATCCACCTCATACCATACCAATAATATATTGGCAGCACACAAAGCCTTTGACTATAGTGATATAATCTGCTTGTGTTGACAATTGAGAAAATAAGTTTCAGGCTCACATTTGGACATCAATTACCAATGATTGTGACCTGATTTCATGAGGTTTATTGCGTCCTGTCCATTGAGGTTGCCTACATCCAGTGCTGTTATGGCCCCTTCTGAAATGTTCCCACATAGTTAGGGTAGTATTATTATCTCTTCCTTTTATTCTTTCATTTGTGTGATGCTTTCTGCTTCTTGACTTCTACATTTCCATACAATGGATGGAAACAAGCTTGATCATATTATTCCTGAAGTAAAACTATAACAAGTGCTTGATATGTCAACTTCCTAATACTACAATGCACATGAACCATCTTTCCATTTGTATCATCCCAGACCCCTGTTACGTTAATACTTAACCACAGCTGCTTTGGGTTAAAATCATCTTGAAATGTTAAATTACAATTAGATTAAAATGAGCCAGACTTTTCCCCCTGACCAGTGTTCCTATTATAAATAGGATGGACAGTATTATTGGTGAATACCTGCAAAAGGGAGTTTCTTTATCTAATATAGCTATATTTTACTAAAATTTGTGGTAACATTTCTGTATTATTTATACATCTTTCTACACAATGTCAAAAGAGAATCTATATTTAAACAATTATATTATACTAACGACTTGCCCGTCAAAAATGACGGGGCAATAAAATTGTTTGGCACAGACAGTAAGCGTTTTGGTCGTCTGAGATCCTTTGGCGCTCATTGCGAGCCTCCCGGTTGGTGTATTTTTTGTTATCAGAGGTGCTTTTGCTCTCATTGTAAGGTCCGCGCTGATGTCCTTTTTGCGCTTATTGCAAGTCTCTCCACTGGTGTGAGGCACGTGGTGAAGGTGTTTGGGGTTTATTGCGATACTGTGTTTGTTTTTGTTTTTTGTGTGTATATGTATTTTTTCATGATAATGAATTAATTAATGAAATGATAAATGAATATACTTTACCTATTTGTAATTAATATATTCAGCAAGGAATGTGCTGAAGAGCTGACAATCTGTTTTGATGTTCCTTCAGCATACAATGTAGATTTGCAGAGTTGTTGAGCTGAACTATAAGTGTCAGCAATGTGTGCAGTGTGTACTGTAAATAGGCTGCGTGCGCGAGGGGAAACCGTTTGTGGAGCTGTGTACTTCCGCATTCTGTAAGTTAGTGTTGTAAAATGACGGCGATTGTGTATGTGGTACGCGGGTATGGATGATTTAGCGTAATTTTCTAATAGTGTATGTTGTACCTCGTACGGGTTTTTGTAAAAGTCGTATGTGCTTGGCGGTGTTTTGTGGCTTTAGGGGTCGTGTAGCCTTGTTTTAGTTTTTTCGGCTAAACTCTGTAAATTGGACTTAGATTGAGATGTAACCTCACTTCCAGACATCCTGGGTGTCCCCCTTTGCTGTGGCTAAGGTTTTTATTTCATGTTTGTGTGTATTTAGTGTTTTTTTTATGTTTTCAGCTGTGTGCGGTTTCGCGGTTAAGGCCGTATTTTTGCGAGATCTTAATTGTTTTTTTCCCACGGCTCGTATTTTTTTTGTGTGTAAATCCGTATTTTTTGTTTTCTAAGTCCCGCGGCTCGTATTTTTTATTCCGTATTTAGTCATTGCGTGTTAGAGTTTTTTTTTTTTCAAAGTCCTACTTTTGTAGCTATTTGTAAGCGCTTGTGAGGAGCCGTACCGCCTCCACCTCCACAAATGCGGCGCACCTTTGGCTCATTGCATCTGACGTTGGAGCGTCCACCTCCGCAAATGCAACCACTCGCTTCACGAGGGTCCGCATTTGCATAATAGAATACTTAAAAAATATAGCTGGGAGTGTAGAAACATGTTATTTGAATACTGTATATAGATAACTAATATGCAGTGTAAGACATTATAATTTACAGAAATTATATTTTAAGGGGCATGGCACTTTACTGGATTTTACTAGGTGTATAATGTGTCTATTTACTTTTATTTTATTAAGAAGTGCCTATATGTACACAGAATCTGCTATACTGGCTTTGCAGGGTCCCATACTAGCCAGTTAGGAGTAATTATCAGCAACATGCTGTTAGCCTCTGTGTATTGATTACAAAATCGTATTATAACAAAGTTTTCAATTCGGCCCTGGGGCTATGAGCCATTTTGTTTCATTGCAACATACCTGTTAGTTACCTGATAATGCCATTCATATAAAGTCTACTGTTAGTTTTCATTGCAGGAATAGGCACTGTGCCAAAATAGTTTAGTTGCTTGATGAGATTTGCTGTTACTTTATGGTTTACTGAACATAACAAGGACATTTGCTGGTATTGTTTTACAGGTAACCAAGCCTATAGTGTGTACAGTGCATACAGTATCAGTGAAAAGACGACAGTATCAGTGAAAAGACGACAGTATCAAGTAGGTAGAGAGTGCTTAGTGAGGCAATTGACATCATGTGTTTGTGTTTGCATCGTTCAGTCGTGTCCTCATAGACCGTAACACATCAGGTGGATCCACTTGGTATTCATAGCAGAGATACTGGAGTGGGCTGCCAGTTCCTTCTCCAGTGGGCCACAGCATACAGCTCCTAGTATTCCTAGGTGGTCTCCAAACCAAGTATTGACCAGGCCCAACCCTACATGGTTTGAGGGTTGTGTGACCACACTGAATCCTAAACACTGGACCATAAGGGAACCCAATTGACATCATAGCGTAGTATATAAAGTCTAACCATTAGTGGTAATAAAATCCAGTAGTGTGTCAAATGCATACAGTATTAGCAGAAAGATAACAGTATCAAGTAGGTAGAGAGTGGTTAGTGAGGCAATTGAGATCATTGCTTAGTATAAAAAGTTCTACCATTAGTGGATCAAGATCATATAGCTTTTTGGATAGTTGACAAGTTCAAGCCCCATGTATACTGTATATAAGGTTTTACATGTAACGGCATATGAAAATAGTAGATCAAGTGAGAATCTCGTTCAATGTTACAAACAAGTCTTAAATGCTATAAAATACTACTATACTGAAATGTAGAAATGTCATAGCAGAGTTGTTAGCAGTGAATTCCTTAGAATTAGAATATTAGAAAAAAGAGAAGTATATTATTATTTGCCTCTTTTGATGAAAAAACTATAAACAAACACTTCAATTACATTATCAAAAACAAGAACAGTAATAATAAAAATAAATGTAATATTAATTCATTTTATAATATTCAATTTCTCCCAGAAGGGATATCATCTAGAATATAATCAATGCAAAAGAAAACTCTAAATCAAAATGACAACAATGAATACAATGATAATTTATAAGATATTGTGTGTATAGCAATGGATTTATTTTTAAATGTAGAAAAAATCAGCCTGTCTTATTAACTCTCATACTAAAGTCACCTGATGGACCATGACTTAGAGGGTTTAAAGCCTGTGGGGGAAAAAAAGTGTTTTCCTTATTGAAATGCTGATGAATTGATGCAGTTAGAAGCGTGTTATTTGGGGTTTTCAGGTGCTTGCACCCACGAAAAAGCTGTATATATTTATATATATATAAAGCTGCAGCAGTGGAGGCACTAAATAGAAGCTGCCTTGCAGGCCTATTGAGGAAGTCACGCATGTCTAACCCAATAGCATATTAGATATATATGTATATTTTATTCATGCTTTAACCCTGTAGAGAGATGGCTCAAGAGTAATGCAGTTGTGCAGATATTAAAGGTTGTGAGACCAGATCCCACCAGTTCTTTTATTTTCTTTTTTTAAACATAGTAATTTTTATTTAGATCAAAGGATAAAGCAGAGAAAATATAAAAATTATAAAGATACGGTATGAGTCAGCTATAGGTTTTGTAGGGCTTGTTACAATCGCACACAGTGTTTGTAATGCTGAAATGAGCAAAACCCTGAAGAGGTGACTGCCAATATACTACAGAGCAACAAGTGGCATGTGAGCTCACACTCTCTTATATTAGAGATAATTACTCTTATTTCTGAGCCAATTATCTACATAGTTAAGAGTGAGTGCACTACAGTTTGAATACCTGATGCCAGGGATTCCAGGAACCATGGAGCCTTGGCTCCTGAATGTCTACTCCTGGTTCCCAACTTTAGTTATTATTATACATATGTTTCTAAATATAATCCGCATTTGGCTACTAAAAAATATTTGACTCTAACTTACTTAGCTGGCTCCTAAGTTTCAGATAAATTTGTCAACAAATGCCATTGGATCACATATAATAGTTGTGTATATACGGGCTGTTGGTCACGCAATGTTAAATATTGCGACCGCAACTGCGAGGCGCCACAGGAGCTCATCTCGAGGCCCACGGGACTTAGGACTGAAGCCCATACATACAACTGCGAACCCATACATACAACTTACAAATTTAACAGCCAAACTATGGAACTGGAAAATCAACGAAAAAAAACACAAATATGCTTCAAATTAACTTACACAGTCACACACAGCACAAAGTGAGAGCCAGAGAGCTTGTGAGTCAGGTTGCAAGTGAATTTGAGGCATATTTGGTGTTTTTTCACGCTAGTAACCTAAGCGAGAAAAAAAATGTGCACCAAAAAAACGTAACCGGACGAAAACGAGTTTGAAGCCAGTAACACTTAAAGCAAGCCAGTAACACTTAAAGCAAACCAGTAACACTTAATGCAAGCCAGTAACACCTAACTCAAGGCAGTAACACTTAACCCAAGGCAGTAACACTCATCGCGAGGCCCCTAAAATACACAGGGGAGAGAGGCTGCTCATTGCAAGGCACGCAATGAGCTCCAAACGTGATCATTGCAAAGCACGACAGTTGTGGCTTCCAAAGGCCTGCAATGAGCAGCGAAGGCAGAGGCTTGGAATGACTGCCGTAGTCGCTTAATGCAGTGCTAAAGGTACACCATTCCCAGCCTTAACATTTTATTCCTGTCATTTTTGACGGGGAAGTTGCTAGTGTATTGATTTGACTGGCTCTGGATGTCAGCATTAGTGGGCTAACTTACTACCAAATGCAATTTTGTTTCCCTGTAACAAACTGAAACTTCACCGTGACCTTCACAGTAATCACCTATACAGTTTAGCTTGATGCTGAAATTCATCCAGATGAAAGTACTAATGGGGTTTTACACAATACAATATTTAACAAAAGATAAATGTTCATGCCGCCAAGCTCTGAATTCCAATACAGAGTCATCTTTGTCCAATACTAAGCCTCCAGCACTTTAGTTTAGCTTGACTGATTATTTTTTATTAACACCCTTTTAGTCAGATATGTATTGTAAACAATAAAATTGTACATGAAACAGCAATATTAAGCAAATGCTTCACTGGAGTATAAGTATAGTCCATTTTTCTTTTCAAAAGTAAACAAGCATAATGCATAGGCCAGTTTATGACAATATTAATATTAAATCTTACACTAAACTACAGAAATATAAATATATATATATAAATATATTTATATATATATATATATATATATATATATATATATATATATATATATTTCACCCACACACCTCTCCTTAGCATCCATCCCTACATAGCACTCTAGCACTAGGATCCTTCCCTATCTATTTTGCTCCCCCTCACAGAACCCATCCTACCTGTATGTTGCTGTCATTTTGCAGCTCTTGCTCTCTTACTTTCTTTCCTGATACACATCCCCAGCGTGCCGACATGCTCCACACTGCCACCTCTTGGAGCTTCAGTAAAAACACTCTTTATTTTTTTTAAACAAGCACCCAATTCAGGCCAGGGGGGTTGTGTTGTTAAGGACGTCCAGGGGGGCCAGGGTTGGTGAATTACACAGCCCTGGTGCACTGCACCATCCTCACCACTGGTAGCTCTGCCTCTGACTGTTCTAACTTTGTGAAAGTTTTCCCTGGAGCTGTTATACTGCCTTGTATTGTCTTTTCACTTTAAAGAATATACTGCTGATGTATTTGGTAAGCATCAATTCACATAAATAATTATGGGAAATGTATTCTTCTGTCATTGACTTACAGTAGTGCAGAACACGTTTTTTGTTTTTTTTTTAATTTTAGTTCTAACTAGGCAAAATTGGGTTTTTAAGTGGTATAGTTTTGAAAGAAAACATGATCTGGCAGAGGAAAAAAATAAGAATGTTCTACTGTCCGCTTTACTTTTATTAGAAACTTAGAATCACTTTGGAACTGACATGCATATAACATACTTTTTGGGATTAGAAATATCTGCACCACAGGATTTTAAAGCAAAAATGTATATATATATATTTTTTTTTTAAATACTCATTTATGTTAACTAGTAAACTTCCTGTATACTACCCAAAAGCAAAAAGATAAGGAAGTTTTCTACTTTCTTTACATGTCAAATTATGAGTATATAAGTTAGATGAGACAGGATATAGGCTGCCAATAATATCTCCATTGTTGTCCTATTTTACTGTGAAGGAATTGGTTTTAGGATTTTTCATGTTTGTCCTCTGATGAGTCATAAATGGGTTCGTACCAGCTGATTAGGCTTTAATAACTCGTAGGAAATAGATTAATGGCTTGAGCTCTGCCACAAACAGGAATATGCAACAAGCATTTATCCTGCAGTCACCGGCTTCTTAAATAGCAACTAAGCAAGGATTTTTGTACGCTTTCCCATGCATGATAGGCTGAGCTTGTCATTGTTTTCTTGTACTTGTTCAGTAACCTTCCACTCCCATAACCAGTTCCTTCAGATGTCAACATGTGTAGAAGAGCTCTGTTTGTGAGCAGAAGCTGTCAGTAACATAAAAGGACTTTGTTACAACTACTTGTATAGTACTTTCTGTTATTCTTCACTCGGGATATGATGTGTAAGAAAAAACAACATTTCTCAGGTAAGTTTTCTGGGAGGAGCTTTACTTGTTTATTTTCACGTTTCATTATCTGTATTGTGTTTGTGCAGGAGGAGTACGTAGAATAGTCTGTGATTCCAAACTTTGCCTTTAAAGACTCTCAGGTCAGGATATGTGTTTAACACTGTGAATACAGTTGAGGTAATTAGTATTTGAATTTCTGATTGTCTCATTGATAATTTCTTATTCATTATGAGGTTCCCTAAGGGGCATCTGGGCTTGGAGGTCTAAAACTTAGCATGGTTTATATAGCCTGTGAGGAAATTTCAACAAGGGTCACTTTCCTGCATAGTCTCTATGTTTTTATAATTCATTTTAAATCAGGATTCTATGATTACTACAACTGCGTCTTGCAACTAGTTATCTATTAGTCCTCTGTCTCCTGAAAAAATGTTAATGTGAGCTAAGACTGTGAGATCTTGGGGCAGTGTTGACCCTTTATTAGGATATTAGACATTAACATCAATTAATGAGTCTTCCAGATAGGAGGACCTTTCAAGGGTCATAGGTCTGCTCTATCACTTTATATGTGCCACTATAGATTTGTGATTGAACAAATGTTTGGTGCTTCATCTTGCCATATAGGAGTCCTTTGGTTTTAGACAAGCGTGATTTTATATAAATAAAGTTAATTAAAGATGGTTTATATAGTATTTCTTACTTGGAGAATAAGTCAATGGTATAAGTCAATGGTATTCATCAAAGAATGCTAATGCAATTACACAACAAAAATCCAAAATAAATAGTATTGCTTGAGGGAAATGTGATCTCTTTCATGATTATAATAGATATAATCCCTATAGGTGAGGAAATATTTTTTTTCTGCAAGGAGTGCAATTACTAATTTCTGTCAATACATATTTAAACATACTGATTAGATCTTACTGTTCCTGAGTTCTTGATTAATGTAATATTGCACCATCTAATTTTTTATTTTATTTTGCTCAACAACGAAAATCACATTTACAATAATAAAAATGCTAATTGTTTATATATATATATATATATATATATATATATATATATATATATATATATATATATATATATAAATATATATATATATAATTATCTGTTGTTGTTTTTGGTTTTGTAAATCATTTTTAGTTTCATTCATAAAATTATAGCATGGTTTCCATGGTGATATCCAATGTCAGCTCCAGTAAAGTTTATTCAATGCTTGTGTCATTCATTAAAATGTATTTACTTCGTCAAAATTTGTGAAATTATATCATATTTTCCTGCTATTGTGCTATTGATGTTGCCCGGCATTATTATTATTTTTGAACATGATAATGGGCAAAATATTTTTGCAAAGCAAAATAAATTAATTAAAAAACTAAATATAACCTTTATATTATGCATTTCTGTATACAATTATTTAATGAGTGGCTCCATGTTTTTTTTCTTCCCCATTGCAACTTGTTACTTTCTCAGATGGGTGTGTCCTTGTAAACTAATGAACTTTGCTTTAGTTCTCCTGAGAGCGCTGGTATATGAAACATTCTCACCTTTTAAGACAGACACTTCCTGTTTATACAATGTATCCTCCCATGACAGGAAGTTCATTTGCAGAAGCCAAAATGGTAGATTTCACAGCAGCATAATTGCATATAAAATAATATAAATTAGAGGTTGCAATATATTTTTATATTTTTAAAATGTATTGAATGTTTTTAAGTGTAGTCCTCCAAAATAGTACATTGTAAATATATTATCACAGCAGTCCTTTAAAGAAAGCTTTCAGTAAAGCTTGCAAATCTCTTTAAGCATGCCATCCATGTTTGCTTTAGTGAAGATAAGCAATAATTGTATCTCTGGCCTCTCTTAGGGCCTCATTCTATTATCGGCCGTAGGAGATGCGGGGCCGCAAGGACCGGCCACAAGCTATTTGCCTATTCTATTCCCTTCCGGCCGGGGACTCCGGCAGGCTTGTTATCCCTTGCGGCCGCATGCGCCGGAGGAAAGCCTTTGATCTTAAACGGCTGCAAGAGTTTCGGCCGCAAGAAAATCCTGGTTGCTATTCAATTGCTCCGGGAACCCTCTCTGCAAGGCTAAAACCGAGCCGCAGCTTACTTGCAGCAAAAAGGTCCCGCAGGCACACAATTAAGCACATAACAAAGCCATAATAAAGCCATCCTGCACTCTGAGGAGACTATAAAGTGATTGTAGGTGTTAGCATTCATAGCACAACATTCCCCTACACTCAAATCCGTAAATATTTTTTTTTTTGTAAAAAGTCCAGAGGGTTTGGAGCACCTCAGACCTGCCCACGCTGCGGCCGGAAAATAAACAGTTAATTAAATCTCGGATTTGGGCTGATGTGCAAGCTTGAGAGGGGGTTGCTATTAATCCTCATGTCCCCCATTATGATCCCTAGCATTTACAGAGCTTTACAGCGCCCTCTTGAATTTATTTTTGCTTTTAAAGATTTCTGAGCTTACGGACGGTTGCAAGATATGCGGCCGGCCGTAAGGGGTTATCCTTGCGGTGCCGTCTATTTGAATTGCAAGGTAACGGGAGCCCGCAAGGAATCGCAGCTTTGCGGCCGATTTACGGCCGATAATAGAATGAGGCCCTTAGTGTCTAGAGTAGAGGTAAGCAAGTTCAGGTCTGGATAGCCAAACACAGGCCAGGATTTGAGGATATCCAGTCTGCACACAGGGGAGACTATTGCTTCTTCAGTCATCCTGAAGAGGCAATAGTCTTGTGGACAGAAAGGAAATCTTCAAAACCAGGCCTGTGAATAGCTCTCCACCCCTGAACTTTCTACCCCTGGTCTAGAGAACTGGTAAACAATATAGTTATGGGAAACACCTATTTCAAGTGACAACAAACAAATAAAATAATCATGCAGGTATTAACTGGCTTACAATACTTTTAAAATACATATTAAATTAAATGCAGTAATGCATTTTATAGTACATTAATTTCACTTTCACATTATACATAGAATTCTATTGAAAATTTTCTTATGCAGATTAATAGTACTGGGAGAAATCCTTCATCCAAAATTTATTTTTTTAAATGATAAAATGCTATTTTAATGAATTTCTATACATAAATATGTATTTATGTAATTATTATATTAATACAACAGGTATCATGAGGGAAGGTTGAAACAAGATGTGAAGGTGAATACATTGTTGTGAAATGTGAGTTATGGACACGGTGCATGCCTTCACATTTTCTATGTATTGTTTCCTGCTTAGCCACATTTTTTTCAGAATTCCACTTCACTTGTATCTATCAACTTTGATAAGGTATCTGTTGCATGTACATTTTTTTGAATAATGTAGTGTTTAATGTAAGTGGTTTATTGGCCTACAAGATTGGTGGTGAAAGTATGACCCACTGTTTTCTCAAGTGGGTAAACATATAAAATTTCCACTTCAACCGGTATTCTCCCATCACAAAGAGCATCACAAACTACTGTGACAATTTTATTGTGTCTTCATATACATTTTAAATGTCATTTGCTGCTCATTTGATGTTTCTGGTCCTAATATGTGTTCCTTTAAGTGAAACACCTATCACTGGCCTACATTCACATTACCTTTCTCTCCAGTGAGTGATATCCCTTTCATTGACACATAAGGAATGTGTTTAAGACAGTGACAGGCAACATATTTCACTTGCAAATTGAGCCCTTGTGTAATGCAGGTAGAGCCCTTGACCCTTAAACATGGTTGCAGAAAACTGACTGTGTTATTGTAATAGGGGCATGCTTTTTTCACCCTAGAAAACCAAATGAGGAAAAGATGAAAATTGTCTGTGTTCTATATACTGTTTTAGCAAAAAGGATATATTGGATCTATCCCATTGTGTATGCACAAGAAATCACCAGCATTGACTGCTTTTGTGTAGGGGAAGAGGGAAAGGGCCTAAATATCTCTCCATATGTGTTTGAATAGAGTAATCACCAAAGTCCAACTTACTATAAAAGAGATATGGACATATTTTTATATTATTGCACTCTGAAAGTCTCATATGAAATATACTTAGTGAGTGAGAGTAAAACAAAGGAACCTGTTTAACCAATAGTTTTACTCCAAGAGGTGGACCAGCAAGTATTCGCTAGATGGCGCCGTCAGGTTTCAGGGAAGGCCTCTCATTATTCCCCCCGCCGACATGGCGCAACTAGAGAGCGGTGAATCGACAGCGAGACCATCACTATGTTCGGCGCGGGCACTCGGCCATTCACCAAAGTCCAAATTACTATAAAAGAGATATGGACATATTTTTATATTATTGCACTCCGAAAGTCTTATATGAAATATACTTAGTGAGTGAGAGTAAAGCAAAGGAACCTGTTTAACCAATAGTTTTACTCCAAGAGGAAAAACATGTTGTGAGGCAAGAAAGGGAGAGAGGTATGCATAAATTCCACATCTAACTTAAGTTGACATACAGTAGGAATTGGAAAAGGTGCTCTCACATTGTGCTAGCCCCTGTGTATTTCAACCAGAGTCCACTAAACATAATGAAATTGTTCTTACAGTTTTAAGCTCAATTGAAGTAAATTAAGAAAAGAGAATCAGAAAAACATAATAATTTAGTTTTGACATGGTGTCTGTAATCTTAGTTACATATTTTTGTCATGCTGTGCAGCATATTTGGGTGAGACAGGAGGAAGAATTGATAAAGGTGAAAATCACTGTTGTAATATGTTCCTTCCCATTTGATTTGTAGTTATCACATTGTGTAACTTAAGTTTACCAATTACTACCTGACCTTTTAATGGTTCTTAAATCTGAAGTTGGGAAATACTGCTATCGAAAACACCAGACCAATTTGAAATGTAAATCAATAAGTGTGTAAACCAGTTCAGATTGTTAAAAATGAATAAATATCTAACTTATTTTAATTGACTTTAAGATGATGGTGTTAATGTTGTTCAGTGCTTCAGTCGCGTTTGACTCTCGGTGACCATATGGACGCAGCATGCAAGGAAAATCTGCCTGTTTCTGGTTGTGCCTATCCATATGGTTTGCTTGGAAAATATACGGGAGTGGGTTGCCAGTTCCTTCTCCAGTGGACCTTGATTTGTCTGACCTCTCTGCTATGACCTGTCCATCTTGGGTGACCCTACATGGTATAGCTCACTGCTTCATTGAAGTACACAAGCCCCTTCACCAAGGCAGAGATCCTGAAGGGGTAAAGATGATAGTGACCTTTAAATGAATGAATCACACCTTCCACCTATGGTTCATATTGTCTTGTGGTAGAGACCTAAGCACACAGTTTCACGATCATTATCAATCGCACCGGACTGGTAGCGCAGCACGATATTCCGATGCCATTTCATAGAGTCAAGGCTTAGGTAAACTGTCAGGGTGAGGGTTAGGGTTAGTTCAAAGGTTAGGATAACATTATAAGCTTAGAACTTCTCTCACATATCGGTAGTGCTGCAAAATATTGGCAGCGCCATCTAGCGTTTGGAGGTCGCACTGCAGTCCCGACACCATAACAGGATAGATCTTAGCAGCCAAACCTTAGCAAAAAAATTAAAATTAAATTACTTTGACAATGTCATAAGTCAGATAATAGAACCAAGAGAATCTGTGACTTATTTTGTTAGACCGTTCATCACAAATTAAGTAAATAATTCTGCTATTTTAAATGTATTTTCTCATTGATCCTTTATTGATGTATTTGAAAGGCCACTTTGTCCTTCTGGGACATTTGTGATACTTGTTTGTCAGAGTAACAAAGAATATTTGTCATTGTTTCTTTAATACTGTCTAGAACCCTATTTGATCTTTGCTTTTCACTATTGAAGTATCCTTCTATTCTTCTTTAATCTTTACATAATACATTCAAATATGTATACATTGCTTTGTAAGCTAACAATTTTAATATACCACCAATACCTGTAAGCAAAAACATTGTAAGGTAGTCCAGATATACATTGTACACTGTGTTATCAGACTTTTAACACAGATCTTTTATTTTGAATACACTCACAGTACAAGAATGCCATTCAATTGCTACATAACACTTGCAAAAAGCCAGTAAGCATTATAAGGCAGTATGACAAACACACAAATAATGGAAGATTTCTAGAGAATTTGCTAAATAAAAATGTGCACCACACTGTGACCCTGAGCAGTTGTATAAACATTGTAGCAGTGTTTTAATTGCAAATACACTCAAAATCCACTGACATGTTCAAATAAAATTCTAATGTATAACCTATAATAGACATGGATATAGTTTAAATGTTGTTATGACACAATTACATAGTAAGGTATATTTTACTGTAAAATAATAGACTACTGAGCTTTTATTGCCCCATGAGCATTAGATTTTAACAATTGAAATAACTTGCAATACATACGTATTAGTGAGTAAGGTAAGGCAGTTCAGTATAAATAAGCTAAAATATCAATAAACTTGATAAATATGACTGTTTGTTAAGTACTACAAGACTATCTATAATGGTCCACATTGCACTAATAGGCTATTTTTATAAATGTGAGAGATGAAAATAAACAGTTTGCACCATGCCTTAACTGTGCAAACTGAAAGCAAACAAAATAATAAGAATGCTTACATTATATAAGATTTTTTAAATATGCCAGTGTAATATAGACTGTTTTACTCAGTCATGTACAATATGTTTATCCTTAGAAATTAATATTCTATAATATATACACAATGCAGAAACAACAAAGCACATTGAAGCCGAATCTTAATTCTGACTAAAAAGTAATGTAAGGCTTTTTGCAGAAATCTTAGAGGACCACTGTACTGCAAAGCTCATAAGCTATTAAAAACAATATGCATTTTAAAATAAATACAAGTTAATATTTTTTTCTAAGCTTTTAAACTGTCTGAGCAAAGCTGCATATCTACTCCTACCTGTATCATCAGGGGCATGGCCAACTCTGTCTGTGGCCCTGCTCCATGATCTAATTAACTCCACCTCTCAACCTAAACAGAGGTAACAGATCTATTGTCACCTGCTTGCAGATGCACCATAAGCTTCTCCAAATAACTATTCCCCCTCTCTTTACTGAGCATGCTCAGTCTGAAGCAGAACCTAGTCTGGTCGGACTTTATTTTTACTCCAGAACCAGGGAGAACAGGCCATTTTAGACTCAGGTAAGGGGAGATACAGTGTTCTACTGAAAGGGAAAACACACACTTTAAGACATAAGAAAAACATTTTAACTTTTATTTATCTTAAATTGCATAATATTTTAAGATCCTATGCACAGCAAAGGAACATAAGATGTTTAGTGGTAAATGAAGTGCCGTTGTCCTTTAAGTGGTTTACAAGTATGGTGGTATTTGCATCATGAGACTTCTCTTGATAATGGTGGTGGCACTAACCAGATTAGCATCTCTCAATGCTATATCTATGCTTGATATTGCTGTTTTTTTTATTATTGTCTTGTGAGTGCTTTTAATCTTTTTTCATGTTAATAACACATACTTTTGTAGGCTCCACATGACCCTCTTTCTCTATACATAGATGTGTGTTTTTAAATGGATTGTGGATCCTGACTTCTCCTCCATTGGAGGCAACTCCCAGGAGTGGAGAGTTATACTTCACAGATAATTAGTCATATAATGTCAGCAGTTAGGTGAAGATTTCTTAACAGTTTTAACTATGTTCCCAAGAATGAAAGCATAATGCAGTCCTTAATTCATTCCTACATTTTGGAATAAAGGTTGATACACTGAAGTGCTTTAACTATAAGTAACTAGCAAGTTTTTCGAAGGCTTAATTGTGTCATTGTTATTTCATGTGATTGCCATTGGATTGGGGAGTTATATATGAGAGTTAATTAAACTATTAGAAATATGGATGGGTGGACCATGTCTTCTCTTGCTGAGTAAACGACTCTTGGGAGTGGGCAGTGATACTCAACAGCTGCTATATAGTGTCAGCAGTCAAATGGGCATTTAGGAAAATATCCTCCAATAGATGTGATTTTGTCCATCATTGTGAATCATTCCTTCCCTGAGAAGCTGGACACATTGCCTTAGACTAGGGCTTGACAAATCCCAGGAGCCAGGGATCCAAATCTCCTAAAAGTTTATTGTTGGCTCCTAACTATTAATTGTATTACATCTCAAACATCTTCTCAAACGTGGGGGAAGATGCAACAAATCATTGCATGGTTTGCAGTGGGTCATGATGGCTGCAATGGCATTTTTTCCTTATCGGACCTAGCCTTTAAAGCATTCAGCAGTGCACACCACAGCCTCTTCAGTGCTAAGTAAATGTCCCACATTGTCCATTCCGAGCTGCACCCCTATTTTGTAACCAAAATTGGAAAGATAACCAAAAAAGTTGAAGAAACTAAGATATACAGTTATAGGATTGTAACAGTGTATTATGCCTAAATTAGGCAAAAAGCAGTAATACAGAATGTAAACAAAACCAGACAAATGACCACTTATATGTTGGTACGGCCTCTACTTACATCTATACTTTTATATGTAACAAAGAAGACACTTCTGAGGGTTCAGTCTATTCAGCATAACTATTCAGCTTTGACCACATTCCTGCAAATGCTGTTGGTTTTGTAAACTTTTTATTCAGAGGTTGCCATCTTGTTTAAGAATGGTCTAAGTGCTTTGTTAGAAATCTCCCCCTGAACAAAAAAAATGGCTTAATATATACATTTCTGATTCTATATTTTAAACATTAACTTTCAGATAGCTATTTCTTCCATGTCCTCATTCCCACCAGGCAACTAGAGACCAATTAAGCAGAGAATGGAAGTATATGACTGTTTCGTATTTGTGGCTGTAACATGGCACTCATTTATATGTAGATACGTTTATTATTTTTTATTATCCTTTATTTATAACGCGCCAACATATTCCGCAGCGCCATACAGGGGTTAGGTACAAGTATAAACAATACCCCACAATGAAAATAATGGAAGACCCTGTTATTGAGCTTTCAATCTGATATACACTGTGCTTTCCCTAAAGCACCTCACAAGATTAAAACTCGCAAACTTACATTCTAAAGGGTATGGGTGAGGTACAGGAGAGTGAGAGATGCATAGTGAATGAAGAGGCTAAAGATGATAGGCTTTTTTTAATAGATGTGTTTTTAAAGAGATTTTGAAGGATCTGAGGCAGGAAGATAGTCTGGTGGTGCGAGGTAAAGAGTTCCAAAGAATAGGGGCAGCACGTGAAAAGTCTTGAAGCCGAGAATGAGAGGAGGTGATGAGAGAGGAGAAGAGAAGAAGGTCATTAGCAGAGCGAAGAGGGTGGGTGGGAGTGTATTTTGGGATGAGAGCAGAGATGTAGGAGGGTGCACTATTGTGGAGGGCTTTATATGTTAGGGTCATGATTTTGAATTGTATTCTAGACGCTATGGGAAGCCAGTGGAGTGCCTGACAGAGAGGTGCTGCAGACACTGATCGTTTAGTATGGTAGATGAGTCTAGCGGATGCATTCAACCTCCCAATAACTTACATGGCCCAAGAGAGACACATATTCTTAAAAAATGATGCACTGATAGGCAGCTGTACTACCTTTCTAAATGATGTACACACTATAAAAACTATAAAGTGTATATAGATGTGCACCCTGCTCATATAGAGAGTGAGAGAAAGCAACATGGAGGAAATGTTGGTGGAATACAGAATTTAAAGGACCACTGTATTTAAACAAAAACTGCAATTGTTTGTATTAACAAGGTAAGAACATTGGCAGCTGTGTAAGACATAAACCGAATATTTTTTTTTAAATCTGAATTTTTGAAGAATGTTTATGTATAGGGCAATCCATCTGGTCTTTGTGAGAACTGAAGCATGATAGCTGTGTTTTTTGTCTGTCAGTGGAGGGACTGGCAGGAGAAGAAGGAGAGGTGAGGGGGATTTTTTAGATAAATGAATGTCACAGAATATGACACCATCTCATTCTGCCCACACATGCTTAGAATCCAGTGGGATTGTATCAATAGATGCAAGCCCTGCTCCCTAGAAATGTAAATGTAAACACCCCTCTCACATCCACAACATCCACCAAAGTATCACGGATGCCTCCAAAGTCCAATGCAGGAAGTAAAAAAAATTTAAATTAAAATTGTATAACTTTTTCACCTCTTCAGCCATCCATGTTACTGATAATTCTATAAGGAATCCACAAACACTGAATCAATGAATAAATGCCATAGATATCTGCTGAAGGAAGAATGGCAAAGGGCCACATATTCTCCAGTCTCCAATGTGCCTATCCCTCCACATATTATCCTCGTACTGCATGGAAGCACATCTCAAATTAGTTCTTAGCGTGTATATGTCTAAAACACAAAAAGCAAAGTATGACCTACAATCTGACACCAATGTCATAGTGGGCTGCCAAAAATATAGACTTAATGTAAGATAGTATGCACACATGAAGCATTAGTGACTTTGCTTTATACAACCATACTAGTTTTTTGGGTATTATTAATGCCCCAGACTCTGAGTCTGGATTGGACTAATCCCATAATCTTAAATACACACTCCTCATCATCATTTTAACTAAGAAACTAATTATTGGGTGGTCCAAACAGCAACAAGAATTGCTTACTTCCATAAGGCATGTCTGCTGCTAATCTCTTTTAATAAATAAATTATATGGGAAAAAACAGCATTTCACTATTCATATATATTAAGATTTCATATCTCCAAAAGTTCTTCATTGTTTTATCCTTAACTACCTATGACCCATTGTACATTCAAGCCTAGTTACACATAAATGACTAACATTGTTATTGGAAATTGAGGTGATCTAGGGATTGGGGTCGTCGAAATGACTTGGCTCTAGGAATGTCAAAGGGTCACTGTAGCAGTACATAACAAATTAACAATAGCAACATAAAGACACTTTTTAGAGAAATAAATTAATATGTAATCCCCCATGACAAGATTAGAATCCTCAAAATATACTACTAGTCTGTCTGTAGCTTGAGGGGGAGTGTTATCCCATGGAGGCTAACTCATCCATTGAGTCCTTTTTTGAACAGTGGCCCCTTTACGTCTTTTTTCTATTCATTTCCATTTAGTGGTTATAGGGTTACTTCTTTGGAGACACATGCAGTCAAAGTTAAATGACCACTGCTACGTCACATTTATAATATGCTCTTTTGAAGATTCTAGCATAATGTTTTTAGACGGTTAAAAAGAAAAAAATATAGCTTTTAATTTTTAAGTATTGTATTTTTTTTTGCTTTAATGATTACATACATTTTGTTTTTCCCCCTAAAAGGATTAGAACACCGGGGGGGGGGAATACAGCTCACTTGATGCACAGCACAACTAACAGCTTCTGTACGCATGCATACAAACAATGAGAAATCTGGAGGGGATTTGGCCCCCTCAACCCCCCAGTTCCTACACCCATGATTCAAAGGTATTACTTCTATGGTGCTCAGACTTCTTTATGGTCCAGCTCTCATATCCGTATGTTACTACTGGGAATACCATTGTTCGAACTATGAGAACTATGAGGACCTTTGTTGATACTGATATATCTTTACTTTTTACCAGCTTGTCCAAGCTTGCCATAGCTTTCCTCCCCAAAAGCAAACATTTTTTTTTATTTCATGGCTACAGTCACCATGTGAAGAGATCTTGAATCCCAGAAAAATAAAATCTGACTTCACTTCTTTCCCATCTATTTGCCAGGAACTGAAATTTCTGTTTGCCATGATCTTCATTGTTTTTATAACATTGAGCAGCAGGCCCACTTTAGCACTCTCTTCTTTCACCCTCATCAATAAGTCCTTTAGTTCCTCCTCACTTTACTCAATCAGAGTAGTATCATCGGCGTATCTGAGGTTGTTGATATTGCTTCCAGCAATATTCATTCCGGCTTTGGATCCATCCAGTCCAGCCTTATGCATGATGTACTCCACAAATAAGTTGAATAAATAACGTGACAATTTTTCTATGTTCGGTTCTCACTGTGGCTTCATGGTCAATATACAGATTCATATGGAGGCGGATGAAATTATCCAGAACTCACATCTCTTTGAGAACTTGCCACATTTTGTTGTGATCCACACAGTCAAAGGCTTTAGAATAGTCTATGAAGAAGAGGTAATTGTTTCTCTGGAACTCTCTTGCTTTCTCTAATGTAAGTAGACAAATTCTAATATAAGTAGAAATACAGGTACAGGTAAAATACAATACACACATGGGTCAGCTGACGGTTGATGTAGCAGAGCTGAGGTTCCTTCTCCGAGGAGCTTACAGTCTAGAAGGTAATGGCAGGGCGGGAGACAAAAGGGACAAATGTAAGATAGCAGTAATTAAGGGAGTAGGCTGATGCACGTGGAGGTGGTTGTATATGTGAGTAATTCTGCAGAGTATGCCGTTTTTCATGATAAGGCTGAAGGTGATACACTTTCTTTGAACAGCAGCATTTACTTCTTAACTATAAAAATTACAGTGTCAGTAGACATTAGATTTTGCTATTAACTGGGAAGAATGAAAGGAACCTTGGAATCAGACAACATTTGTATTCAGATCTCTTGAAAGTCTGCTACTATGAATAACCACTTGACAATAGGACTGAATAGAAGAGCAAGTCCTATAGGAGAATTTGCCCATCAGGCTGAAAGCAAACTAACAATATGAGATGTATGTTCATGTGACACAAGCAGAGTCTGCTAAAATTAAGCTTTCTCTAAAAATGCTTTATGCTCATAGCTTATAGAGCTCCTAATCTTATTAGTTGGTTACATACTTCACAAACTTGAAGGTTTCTCAATAAAATAATAATTAAATATAGTTAAGTGTTTGTAGAGCTATGAGAAATGATGATTATCACAGTGTAGGATACTAATAATAATAAGAATTATATAATAAAATCACTTTATGAGTAAAGCAATTCTGGTGGGAACTTGATATTCTTTACAGTTATTAAAAACTGAAAAATGCATCAGCTAGCTGAGGAATTTCTTCAGTTGTTTGTTTTCTGAATGTAGATATTTGGATAATTTTATTAAATCTTAATTGTGGTTTCATGCAGTTATAAAATCCAGAATTCAGAATCCATTAAAATGTTGGTCTATCTGTTTTTGTTTAAATCCTGTATACAAACAATAAAAAAAAAAAATGGTTCTTGACGTCAGCATAGCTGCAGAAACACAAAGCATTTCTTCCAAATATGGTATTGTAGACAAGGTCAAATGAAGTTTTATGTGCTCCATTATTTTATTTGTTCTTATTTACCAGAAGTTGTCTAAAAATGTATAACTGTTATATTATTAGATACTTAACATATGTACCTCTTTTGTCAGTGGTTATCAATGTACATCCTCGTCATTCAGTGCTTGGTGCACTTCATATAGACTGTTCTTTGGAGGTGGATATCATATATCTATTTTACCGTATAAATTACATTTTCTCCCTCCAAATCTAGAATATAAATTGA
The DNA here is from genome assembly GCA_027410445.1 of Discoglossus pictus. NCBI lineage: Eukaryota > Metazoa > Chordata > Amphibia > Anura > Alytidae > Discoglossus > Discoglossus pictus. The sequence goes on from CM050166.1 coordinate 128,794,591, forward strand.
GCTTTATTTGTATGTCTCTACCCAAAATCAACGGTGGCTGTGGGAGCACTGTTCACTAATACATTCTGTGCTTGGCCATGTATCTGTGTTCAGTAACATTTCCTTCCATGCAAATTATATCTGTTCCCCAATAAAGTGAATACCCATCAAGTGAAACCCAAGATAAGGCTAAATTTCCCATTTCATAAATTACACCACTAAAAAGTGTTAAGTAACTTTCCCTAGCTATCCAATAGAATCCTCTACATGATTGTGAGTGTGCTGCTCACAAAGCCTGCGATCAGCCCCTACTTGTAATATTACACCAGCTTCCCCTTTGATTTGCACACATCAGTAATATTACAAGTTGCTTTTGCTCAAAAAACATATTTAATTCCTCAAAATTACTTATTACTCACAACTTGTAATATTCATGATTTTGCATAAAATAATTACAAGTACTATATGACACCCGCGAAAGGCATAGAAATGCCTTTGTGGCTGCTTTCGCCATCCCCACTCATTCCCGATTGCCCCTTTCCCTGCTCATAGCCAATCCTCTGTTAACCCATGAAATTCCAATCCCCAATTTATGTAACCATGGGGGTCCATTGAGACCCCATGGCACCTAAATATTAACCCATTGTCACATGGGTCCTTAAAGGGGTGGCGGTTAACTTTTAGGTGCCACTGGGGTCCTTTAAGGATCCCCTGGATACTTTGTTCATGATATTATGCCATGGACCCCAATGGTTATGTAGATCAGGGATAGGGTTCATGGGGGATCGGGTGTGATTGGGGAAGGGGCGATCGGGAGTGAGCAGGAAGGGGATGCTTGGGGAATCCCTTCACTGCGTGCATGGATAGAGGGAATCCCCAGGGATTCTCATTGGTGAAAGTGAAGTTTGAGCAACATAATTTTGCTCAATCTCCGCATTTTGTGTAATCCCATACCTTGTGCCTTACTGATAAGGCAGGTGGGATAAGTAAAATTACGGCTGAGGAGCATTGAATACATGTGTAACATTACTGAACAAAGCTCCAGCAGCCAAAATTACGCATACAAATAATTTCGCTCTAATTGAATAAGGCTCATAGTGAACCCTTCACAGCTTTTGAAGTGAAATAGGTTCCTCATCACTTTTCTTTATGATCTGAAAAATGATGCAGTGTTCCTGTTTAAGTGTTTCTTCTTGTATTGTGTTGGGTTAGACGTCACAGATACAAACATTGACTGTTGTATGGTTTAATATGTAGTCACCGTACCATGTCACACAACTCCTCTCATACACAGATATAAACACACACTGTCAAATAGATACATTAGCTATCATGCATACATTGCTATACATCAAGGAAGACACACAAAGTATACTAACATACACTGTCTCATAAACATGCTAACTTACATATACCCATACACCCAAGCATATGCTCTGTCACAAACAGGGCTGGTCTTTCGGTCAGGTCACCCAGGTGATCATCTGCAGTGCCAAGCTTAGGAGCTGGGTGTGTCATAGTTCTGGCACCATTCTCATGTACACTGCTAACATTGCCCCAAATGCACTCCTACAGGGCACTGTCTGATCTGCCAGAAATAGCGGAAAGGATGTCCAGAGACCAGACAGTGTGAGAAATTAGGGTGCACAAGGATTGTTACTGCCAGGACATATTTTCAAACACCAGGAACCCAGAGAACCCAGCTGGCATTTGAATTGAGGAGATGAGTTTAAAATACGAACACATTGCTATGCGTGCTGTATTCATTGTGGCTGGATGTGTGGGAGTGTGCTTACTGCAGTGATGTTAAAGTCTCCTGAAAACACAATATTAGTCATATACTGACCCTCAAATTGCTGAGGACAAGAATTATTTCATGTTATTTTGCTAAATGCCAGGGAAAAATCTAATCAGGATTTCTTGCACAAGGCCACCCACTCTGCAGTATCATGGTGTTGAAGTCTATGGACACAGTTTCTGCCTTAGAACGCAGTCCTAATTACTTTGTGTTCTGTGCTATTAATAACAGATTACTGACTTGTGCATTTTCTGTTATAACCAGTATACTTTATATCACAGAAATGCTAAATGTTTTGAGAGCATTTCATTTTCATTGTGACCAGGTTTGTAACATGGTAAGGCGGGGGAAACTTTAAATAAGCTAACACTGTACTCAAAGAGCAAACATCCCCTACCCTCTTTCACTGTGCTACATTCCCTCTCCAGCTCCCATTTATATATAAAATGTAATTATGTTCTATAATTTTGTACAATAACAGTACTCCATTTGGTTGAAGCTCAAAGACTACTGGTGGTCCATGAACTATATTTTGGAAACCTCTTTATTAGAGGGTATCTTTTCTGTAAATTAACACATTTCTTTGTTATTGTGCCAACCGTTTTGGTAATTCTTCTACCCTTAAAAAAGTGTGATGCCCTAGGTCTGAGCCTGGTTGGTCTAATAAACATATTTCCATTCTTCGCCGATACACTTAACTTAAAATACTCTCAAAATACAACATTGAATACAAATATACAAGAAAATATTTGTTTTCTTTTTTACATCTGAAAGCGTGTATTTGATAATGTACCATTGTGTTTTTTTTCTCAAATGATGCCCTGAAACCAGAGAAAAAACATTAAAATGTTTATTTAGGGGATTTTCCCTGTCAGCCAATTAGTAGTAATAGTGGACACGGAGGGCGGCCCAGGCTCCCTGGGTAGCCGGAAGTGTCCTATGACCCAGCGGAGCATGGACGCGCTTCCTCCATGGCGCTGGGGGGCCGGCGTAATGACGTGGGAGGCGGGGGCATCACGTTCGCGCCATTTTGCCTCACTCGGAGGCCCTCCAGCATGGTGATCCCCACCCACCCTCCCAGGTTGTTATGTTTGGGAAGTTATGGTTTGGCTGTGGTTTGTTTTGTTAAATAATTAAATAAATAAGTTTAAAAAACAAAACAAAAAAAAAACATATATATATGGAAAAGAAAGTATGGAGAAAATAAATGACTATTGTAATGTTATAGGATTTGGTCGATATTGTATGTTATGGTTCTGTATTTGCTCTGTATGTTGTCAACTTTAATTTTGGATGTATTTGGTAATAAGTTTAACTACATGTGTTTGTTGTTGACGCAGCAGCGGATGGGGGAGTTGCCCGGCTCAGTAGGTAACAAAAGGGGTCGTGCCCCCTACCTCAGGGGTGTGGTACAGTGACGAATAAGTGGGCCCCATGGACGCGGGTCCAGGGGCAGGAGGTAACTTCCCCTGGCCGGGCTCCTCCCTCTTCCATTGTATAATGTAAAAGGTGTTAGTCAATAAAGCTGTGGCCCGTGTTTTTTCCCCATATTGTTGTCTGCCTCTTTATTTTAGTGGGTTACCCTGTTAAGGTTATGGTGTACTGAGTGCCAATGGATCCTGCTGGGGTCATATAGATGCAGTAATGATACTTGTTTTCCAATGAAATCTAATCATGTAAACAGGTTTTATTTAATATATTTTCATGCAAAAATGCACATTGGAACATTTGTCAGCAGTGGGGAGCCATTCATGTATGTGGCAGAGATGTCATCAGGCCAAAATGGAGTGAAAGTGATGGGGTAGTGCCTGAGTAACTTGTGCTTCGGGGCATGAATGATGTATTGTAAATCTGGCCTTATATGTTCATCTTGTAAAAGGTTTGATAGACTACAGCCAACTTTGCTTCTCGCCAGAATAGCAGTCCACACTTTGAAATGCTTTGTTTCTTAATGATATTAATATGATATGGGTCATTTGATCCCTGGCTTAAAGTGTTATTTCATTAGTAGTGCTAGAACTATTGCTATAAGATATCATCTGAGGCTCAAATGTTAAAGTGACCACTTGATCTCAGAGAAAGCACTAACTATTTTTGTATGAACATTTTCAGTGCTGACAAGAGCTTAATAAGAACCATATGGTAAAAAGTCACTACCTAGTATTTAAAAGCTCTGGAGGTTGCATTCTTACTTGGTGAGGCCATGAAATAAGAAGGTGGATAAGGAAATAAGGGGCAGAGCTTGTCCTTCATGTAGATGTGATTATTCAAGCACGGTTTGCTGGTGAAATGATAGCCTGAAGGTTTTTGAATCAAGCCCATGTCCTTGTCTTACCATTAATTACATTTACTAGATTTAAAAGCAGCAATCATCCCTTGTTGTTAGGATATACAGTGCAGAAATTACATTTCCTTAACCAGCACAGTTTACAAAATTGTCCCAATTTTGTGATTAATGTTTTCCTACCCTTAAACTGTGGTTATAATTTAAGATTTAAGCATGCTTGGGATAAGCATAAGACTGTGTTGAGGCTTAATAAAGCCAAGTTGTTAGGTAGATAGAATGGGCACGATGTATGGGCCTATGTTGATTCTTATCTGCTTTCAAATCTATATTTCTATCTTACATTTATAGGCTAGCAATACACAAAAAATATAACTTGTAAACTAGCAAATTAATTGAAAGTTAGTGGAACTATGTATGCATTTGCTGTTTTAATGTGACTTGCAATGTCCCACTTGTAATGCTATTGTCCCCTTCTGGATCGGTACCTTGTCGTGGTGAAGGGGCTTGTGTACTTCACTGAAGCTGTGAGCTATAACATGTAGGGTCACCCAAGAAGGGCAGGTCATAGCAGAGAGGTCAGACAAATTGCAGACCACTAGAGAAGATAATGGCAAGCCAAGAAAGCTTTATGGATAAGCAGACACCAGATGTGCCAAGCATACTGCAGTCCAAAGGGTCATGGAGATTCGGACACGACTAAACAACAACAATGCTATTGTACTGTTATTGTCATGATTTAATTGTTTAAGGACTCATATTGCCAGTAATTTATGAATATGGTCAAGGGAGCATGACATTGTTGCATTGGGATTATGTATTATTGTGTGTGGGTATATGTTGCCTGTACATGGTTATTGTGTATCCTAGTTATAATATATTATAAGAGGGAAAATGTTATATAGAACACATGTGGAATTGGTAAAAATGCTCTGCATAGAAGTTAGCTGCAGATCATTGCACACTCACACATACAGACCTTGGGTCAAGACAGATGTATGTACTTCAAGTAGTCCTAAGCAAACACTTGGTTTGTTCATTTTATGGTGGGCGATTTTATGGTGGGCGGCGAGGTAATTGATAGGTGGCGTCGCTGAGTAGCAACATCACACCCGGAGACACGCAGCACCACGCTTGGATGGTTGGAGAGCTGGTGAGAGAGCCTATGGACAGCAGTCAGGACCAGATTACTATCTACACATGACTTTTTTAGTGCTATTTGCTCTTCAAAATCACTGGCAGCAGCTTGACCAAAGTGTCCATAGAAGATAAATATTTTCACACTAAAATCCATACATTGAGCAGACCAGTTGTACTTCTTGAATCTTGGAGTAATTAGCAAGAGAGAAATTAGAGAAAGAAATAGGGACACAGTCTAGAATAGAGGGATTAGTTCTTACATTTTGGACTTCCAGTTCTAACTGTGGACTTTTTTTTGGGGTGGGGGATTTTCTAATATAAGAGATACCGATTCACCAAAATAGAGACAACTGTGTGGTATATAAGACTGGATCATTGCAACTAAAATTCCCAAATCAGAATTTGTCAGGAGAGATGTACTGATTTTTCCATAAAGCAGTATTTCCAGCAACTTTTTATCCTTTTGTAACACATTTTTTTTTCATACAATACGTGGTTAGTTTTTTAAAGATTGCTTCTCAATGCTATAAAAATATGAAGGTTCCATGTGCATTTAAAAACATAAGTGTTCATTGCTAAAAAAAGGCATGTTACAATAAACATCTTATTGTGTTTCTAGCCTGGCAGGCCTTTATTTTCCCTTTGATGAAGCACTTGTTTTGCAGATAGCTTCAGCACTTGTGGCTTGAAGATGGTTTTCTTCAGAGGGTGCTTAGTGCATTCTGGAAACTTTCTGCACCTTACAAATTGCCACTTCTAGATCAGCATATTATCAGTGTTTGATTAAAGTGGGGATTAATTATAATGTGTGATGAAGTTGTAGTGTCATTTATTTAAACCATTTTAAGTCCTGAAATATTATCTTAATACTTTTTCAACCCAAACTTTCAATTCAATAGTTAATTTTAGTGCCATTGGCCAATGTCATCACTCTGTGGGGGTTACTGAACTATGTAACAATGAGTCATCCTGCACAAAAAAAGTCACCAGATGTATTAAAGAAAGGAAACCAAACTGCCTGGGCTCTCTTATTAAAAGCACTCATTAACTATTAAAAGTTAAAGGAAAAAATACATACGGAAATGTGTATTTGTTGCAGTATATTTAATTAGTGTACTAGAAAATGTGCTTGATTAGTGACAGGGACTTAAAGGGACATGGAACACAACTTGATTTTCATGGATTTAAAATAGCATGTTTTAAACATTACAAAGGTAGTTTTTCTGCATGAAAAAAATCTGTAAAATCTGTTTAAAATTAATTGATTCGAGGAGCATACTTGTCTGTAGATCTCACTGCCAGCCAAGTATGGTTGACAGATGAAAGCCCAAGAGTACAGTTAAACATTTGTATCAGTTTATTGTGCTTTGAAAAAGCATACTGTGACATATTACAATATACACTCTTTGTGACACAACAAAGAAAGATATTATTTCCATGTCACTTAACTATAACGTATTTATTCATCACAGAAGTAATAGCCCTATTAAATTAGAGCTACGGGTAAAACTGTAGCTCGTATGGTAGAAAGTAGAACCTACGGCTATTAAATTAGCCCCGTAAAGCAGACCGCTGCTGATCTACGATTTAGCTGTGAAAAAAGCCTACGGGATGAGCAACGTTGACCTTCGCGGCCACAAATCCTTTGATCCGTCACGCCCGTGACCGCTAAAATTCCGCTAAAATTCTGCTTTACGGGGCTATTAAATTGCAACAAAGTCACTTGCGAGCAAACCCGTAACACGCAAATGGAGCCCAAAGCCCTACGAGTGCTGGGGAGGTTAAGTCCAGTACGTAGCACTTTAACTGTAAATATCACCACACTACTGTACTTATATGAAAAGTGAAAGTGATGTTAGGTCTTAGAATTAGTAGCACAACATTCTCAAGCCCGCAATTCAGCCCAATAAAATACTTTATTTCATGTATATTTTTTGTGTTATATGGATCCCGCCAATCAATGTGTTAATACATATGATGGAACTTGCATGTAATAGTATATTATATTTACGATTTTAATTATATTGCATTATGACTGGAATGTGAGTCCGATCGTAACTCGTAATTGAAGCCCGTAGGACTTTGAAATCCAACCTCCATTTTTTACTGACGTAATGATGACTATCTCTGATTCCATTGCCTCCATCTAAACCCATAACTACGGGTTTGCTTAATTGATTATCAACAAAACTGCTAATCAGACGGCCGACTACTGGTTTATGGGTTTGCGTCTCAAAATCGTAACTCGCAGCCCGCTCTAACTTAATAGCACAGTAACTCGGGCAAAATTCAAGCCCGCAGCCATTGTGAGCTTCAAGTTGCACTTACAGGGCTAAAATTTAATATGGCTGTTAATCAGTAAATATTCCACTGATTTGCCTGCTGTGCCACTAAGTAGTATATTGTGACCCTAATAGAAAAGACTGAACATATCAGGAATCATTTACATCGGAAGCTATGACTGGTATAATATACTCCAAATGTTTAATGCTCTCCAACATGACAGTTCCATCTTACATATAATATTACAATATCAGTGTCCAGTCTCAGCAGCTTAAAGTGTTAAAAATCTCAGAGATTTTGACTATGCAGCCATTTTCATGCTAATCATCCTCTATTTTGAGTGATAAATGACTTGAGATAAAAGACATAATCAAGAGGAAGGATCTTGAACCAAGATCTAGAACCAAGAAGCATCTTGAAAAGTACTTGTGCATTTTTATGTTAGTTTCTGTTTCTATCGCTTAGTGTGTTTTAAACGCAAACAGAGAGCAATGATTATATTTAAACCCTATTATAATCTGTCTTTCAGGAAATCTCATTCTCGAAGAATAAACAGAATGCTGTCAAATGAATCCTTACAAACACCCTCGTTCAACCGTTCCATCTCTGAAGTCTCCACAGACAGCTCATCAATGGAAGACTTCTGGTGTGAAGTTAAAAATATCAAAGAAAGCACTGCAAATGGACAGGATGAGAACATGTTAATGGAGATGAAACCAGCAGATGGTAAGGCTTGCCGTAATAAGGTCAATTATGTTGTAGGTGGGGCTTCAAAGCACCATGTATAAAGAAAACATCATAAGAAATTAAGGTATAATAATCTAATGGGTGCCGGAGTTTATTCTGAGTGTCATGAGTAATAAGGTTTGTGGATTTAATGTTTTAACATGCATATGAAAGGAAGACATACTTTTAGAATATACTTATTTTACTAAGAAATACATGAAATCAGTAATCTGGTAATGAAGCAAACCGGTTTAACCTCAAATCTTTGCACACTATTTTGAGCTAGCCCTATATTTACAGTACACACCCCTGATATCATCCTCTTGCTCTACTACACCTTTTTGGTTCTTCTCTCTTAAAGTCTTCATGATGCTCATCTCCTAATTGTATAGCTCTTGACCTCTTGAACCCATAACTCATAATCAGTTCCTACCTCTTGTCATTTTTCTAATCCTACCCATATTCCCATTTGCACTTCCTCATTATTCAAACATACAACACAAATAATACACTTGACATTACTTGTCTCTGCAACTATTTTTTCTTCTTTCTTTCCTCCCTCTAATATTTGAATGGTTTACATTCTCCAAATTGTTCTGATTTCTTAAAGAACAACTGTGGTCAACATTTCTATATTTAGTTTTAAATAACAGATTCAAAATCACAGATTCTACAGCAATATCATTTCATATACAATGTAACAAAATATAGGCTTTATTTTTTATTTTTACATTCTAAAAACATCTGTTTTCAAGTGTAGTTCTTCAAAATAGTATATTTTAAACATCAGGACTACAATGAGCCTTTAACTCATTTATTTTGTGTCACCTCTCTCAAAATGCTATCAGTGAGCACTTTTGCTTCTTGATTCCTTGTTTGTTGTACATAACCATTTTGAAACTCCTGATATTTACTGAGAAAAATGAACATATTTATTCATACACAACAATCATTTTTTAGACATTGTAATATTTGAAATGCCTATTCATTTATGTATAGGGTTGTACATTGTATTGTAGTGAGAGTGTGTGTAAATAGATACCTATATAAAGCTGCACATATGTCAACCTTTATGGCTGCCTCTACACGTATAAATCACCCTTTAAGCACAATAATGACCTTGATTTCATTAATTAAATATTGTAATTTACTGTTTCGTATTGGTCTTAGGTGCATTAATTCAATAGTTCTTAATAGTCGCTCTCCACACACAGTCAGGTCCATAAATATTGGGACATCAACATAATTCTAATCTTTTTGGCTCTATACACCACCACAATGGATTTGAAATGAAACTAACAAGATGTGCTTTAACTGCAGACTTTCAGCTTTAGTTTGAGGGTATTTACATCCAAATCAGGTGAACGGTGTAGGAATTACAACAGTTTGTATATGTGCCTCCCATTGTATATGGACCTGACTGTATATGGTCAATTAGACCTTATCTGCTTGACCTTAGGGTGAAAGTTGGGCCAGTAGTGATAAGAAATGCTTTGAGGAAAATAGATTAGGGAAGTTTACACCTTAAACCATAGCATAGTACCATTAGTACTCTGTTCAAGGGACGATTGTCCCCTTAAATTTGTCATGGCTATTGGTCATAAGTGTAGATACATTATTGAAGAACATTCTTTTAGTTAAGATGTGTAAAATGTTTGTTTTCCACTGTCTCCTGCACTAAACATTTTAAGAACCATAGGACTAGATCAGTGGTGGGCAACATGTGCACAGGGGCCACATGCAGCCCCCAGTCTGAGTGAGAGAGAATGGCCCTCTTCAATATTACACAGTCCATGATATATATCTAAAACTAGCAAATAATGCACATTCGTATTCTTACTCACATTCTTACTATCCCCGTTTTTATGCCTTTATTTCCTATTAATTTCTTTCCTGCATTAATTTCAACATTTTTCTTTGGGTAGCATAAAAAGGTTTAAAGCAATGTGAGACCCTTTTAAGGACACAGAAACCCCTCATGAGGCCCTTCAAGTGAAAATGTTTTCCGTCACTGGACTAGATAATTCATATCAAGTTTGCTATAGCACTGTATTTACAGCCATTAGTTTGACATGTGTGACAACTATATACAAGGAGTTTTGGTAACAGATCCAAAAAAACAAAACCTGTAATGAATTTTCATATTTCAGTGATCTCAAAAAGTATTGGAACAATGGATTGTTATTATGTAAAACATATGTATAGTATTAACAGATGTAGTTGTACCAGTGACTATATACAGTAGATTCTCAGTTAACCAGAACTCAAGCAACCCGAAAAACATTGAATACTGTACTTTAAGGAAAAATTAACATTTTCAGGGCTCAACAAATGCTAGGAGCCAGGTTGCCATGCCACAAAATGCTTACAGGCATCTAGATTTCATCCACTGTACATCTCTGCAATTCAGTTTTACCTGGAAGCAGACAGGCATGAGTGACTGAGCCAGGGCAGAGTTGGGGTTACATTCCCGGGATCAGCACCCTAACCACCAGCCAAAAATACCTGTGTGTAAGTGAGGAGTGAAAGCTGCTGCTGCTAGAACAGCCCTCACTGACAAATATACTTAGCAGAGCATCCTATGTGCAGCCAATCTAGGCCTCTCTTATATGTAACTCTCAAGCAACCAGAAACTGCATTTATCCAACACTTACCAATCCCAGTGGGTGCCGGATAACTGAGAGTCTACTATACTTTCCCGAAATGTTGAGTGATGATTTTTTTTTCATCATATAGACAGCTTTACATTTTTATGACCTTAGTGCAATAGATTGAACCAGATGTGTAAATGTTAGTAGTGTTGGAAAATGTGCATTTTAATTATTCTGTCTCCTATGGTAATACAGAAAGTGAAGAGAATCTTGAAGTTTTTTTTTTAGCAAATAATTTCTTCATTTCTTCCCTTTTTTTATTATAAACAATATACAATATACCAATTAGTATATTGAAAGCAATATGTTAATTTACAGAAGGTGAACTGGAGGCAGAATGGCTGCAGGAAGTTGGCTTGTCTACGCTCATCTCTGGAACCCAAGAACACGCTGGGCAGGCATTGCTGTCTACGCTGACAAAGACTCAGGCTGCTGCTGTTCAGAAAAGATACAACACCTACACTCAGACAATGAGAAAAAAGAACAAGCATGCAGTGAGGGATGTACGGGATATCTTTGGTATTAATGATTCCTCAGTAAGTATAAATACATACCGTAATTGTGCTGTTTTTTAAAGGGTAATGTTTAGCAATTTTACTGTTTACTTTAAAGGGACTTTTAAGGCATTTTTTAATTTTATTTAAATGCTTAAACTAAGTGACTAAATGTATTTGTCCTCAATGTAATTGTCATATAAAATTTACAAATCACTTACTTTTAAGAAACTTCCAGTGTGTCAGATTCTCACCCTCTGAAACCTCTCCCTTTCTTCAGACAGAATAGAAAGAAAGGGAAAGTCTTAAAAATGTAGGAATATGCTATTCTTGGGATACTTAGAAGTAAGGGAAGTATAATTTTTATATCACAGTTACATTGAGTGGGATAAAATCAATTAAATAACCAAAATATTAAAATATGCCACTTTAATATAATTCACTTTAAAATTGAAAGGCAGATCACTGGATGTATTAGCTACCTGCAAATGCCTTGAACTCGTAAATTTGGCATTGGGTGTTTTTTTTATATAAATGTTTATATGCATTCTATTGACTTAAGAATTCATTAGTGCCAATATGTAATATTTGCCAAATATGTAGCAATATTAAGAGTGATTTTAAGTGTGTATAAATTTACGAATTGGGCAATTGAATCAGGCCCTATATGAGAAAGGAACCTAAGGAATACAAAGTATAAAAGATAGACAACCCATACCATATGTTGTCAGAGAGATGTAAAGATTATTAATTAATTGGCCCCTGGAAAAGCACCCACTACCATGAAAAGTTACTGGGAGCTAATCAACTCAAATTTGCTTATTAACTAAATGCTGCTGAATAACAGAACCAGCAAAACCCAATCCATATTGGCCACTAGAATCAGTCTTTGTACTGCAATTATTGGTAACTGAAATATTCAGTTAATAGAATTAATTTTGGAAGCTCAAATATCTGCACCCTTCACTTCATAGAACGTCACAACAATGGACCCTATTCTATTGGCCAATTCATAAATTTACACACATAAAACTGCTCTTAAAATTGCCAAAGATTCTATTAGCTACTTGAAATCCGATTACGAGTTCCTCGCCAACAATCACTATGGGCCAGCCAAACCCGCAAAACCGCCTTGTTACACAAAATGTATATTCTATTAGACCTGTAGCTGTAGCTCGCAACTAAAATCCAACCCGAAAATTTAAAAAAGTATCATGTTTCTGTCAAAAATATTGCCAGTACTAAATAGGACTCGCGAACACATAATATAATTATTATTATAGTTCATTTATAATGCAACGACATTCTGTAGCGCTGTACATAAGTTAAGTTCAGACAAAGATAAATACAACATATATAGCATATAGCAAAGCAAGGAGGGCCCTGTCTTTGAGCTAGGAATCCAATGTCCATGTTGCATTCCCAAAGTACTTAGGATAGAAACTCGCAGACTTACAATCTAAGGTATAGTGAGTGGTAAAAGAGGGATTATTAGAGCTGCAGCAGCAATAAACACACAATACTGTACAAGCATGGAAAGGCATGAAAACACATTAGAATTAATTGCACAACAGTCTCAAACCCACAAATATGCAATTAAATAATACTATTTTTTAAAGTTACCGTATTTATCAGGGTATAACACGCACTTTTTCTCCCTGAAAATAGGGGGCAAATGATGTGTGCGTGTTATACGCCGATATCTCTCTACCCCCTGTGTCTCTCTGACTACCCGTGTCTCTTTCCCTCCCCCCTCCTCATCCTCAATCCCCCCTCCTCATTCTAAAGCCCCCTCCTCATTCTAAACCCCCCTCCTCATTCTAAACCCCCCTAAATACCTCCACCTTTCCCTTTCCCCTCACTTACCTGCTTCTGCTCCTGCCTCCGCACCTTCTTGACCCGGCGCGCATGTGACATCACATGCGCGCCACGTCATTAGCATATACCGGGTGCCGTCACCGGGTATATTCTAATGGCGTGGCGCGCATGTGACTTCACGCTATTAGCATATACCGGGTGCCGGCACCTGGTATATGCTAATGGCGTGGTGCGCATGTGACGTCACATGCGCGCTGGGTCAAGAAGGAGCAGAGGCCGAGGCAGAAGCAGGTAAGTGAGGGGAAAGGGAGAGGGGGAGGTATTTAGGGGGGTTTAGGTTGAGGAGGGAGGTTGAGGATGGAGTTGAGGATGAGCAGGGGGGTTTAGGTTGAGGAGGGGGGTTGAGGATGGGGAGGGGGGTTGAGGATGGGGAGGGGGGTTGAGGATGGGGAGGGGGGTTGAGGATGCGGAGGGGGTTGAGGATGAGGAGGGGGGTTGAAGTTTTTTTCCCTGAAATTTCCTTTTTAAAATGAGGTGCGTGTTATACGACGGGGCGTGTTATACACCGATAAACACAGTACTTCTGAGTGATATCGATCCCTGGACTCAAGGGGTTAATACATATCACGAAACCTACATGGACTAGAACAGATGATCTAATGCTTTTTGTAGAGTGCTTGATTGCGAGACTGCAAATATTACTTATTGGCAGTAATTAATTTGTAGCCTCCGATTGCAGATTACGTGTAACTTCTATGTTTTACTTACGTCCTGATGACGGGTTTACGGGTTCAGTCTCGAGGTTGGAATTTGCGTGCTGGAGTCGATAGAATATATCTAATCATCTATAATATAAAAAAAAAAAAAAACACCTGCAGCCAAATTTATGAGTTTGAGGCATTTGCGAGCAGCTAATAGAATATGGTCCATTGTGGTTCAAAAAGTAGATCAAATCCACTAGTCACCGATTGATTGTCACCAGGTAAGAGCAGACACAGCAGGGTTTAGCTAGGATCTAGCATGAACAACTTTTGCAAGGTTATTTTTTTATCCAAGTCATCTGAATAGGGGTGCTATCAGTTTGGTTATCAATGTATGTGACTATTGACTAATTATTTACAGGTAGTTCTTTTCTCTATATATTACAAAGTCTTTGTTGGTGAAGTATGTTTTCTAGCATCTAATACGCTTTCTGAGTGTAGTGTTGTTTATTTTGAGGTTGTGCAGCTGGCAAAAAATGAAACCTGAATGATAAAATAAGGTTAAAGAGAACATTTATCAGCTGCTGGTTTATGTACAGGGTCTTATCAGCTGCAATGATTTTTTGGTTTAACAGGCTTAATTATACTATCAATCTATCTTGTCAGTTTTCTTTGATTGACATAATGAAATATTTCTTCAAAATGGATAGTATGTGAACTGTATTATGGTAATCATCCTTTTCAGTTTTATTATATACTAGAATATTGCCCGTCAAAAAATGACGGCAATGAAATTGTAAGGTAGCTAATGCTGTTTGGTGTATAATACTGAAATATGTAATAGATTACTAAATGAATATACTTTACCTATTTTGAAGCATTGTGTTGAAGAGCTGCCAATCTGTGTTGATGTTGCTGGAGCATTAGTGGTGTGGAGCTGCTGTGTAAGCATGCTGAATGTGTGCACTGTGTGGTATGAATATCTGTAGGTCGTTTGTGGCGTTTTGCGAGTTTCTTGTGTTGTTTTGCGAGTTTAGAGTGCTGTAGCCTCGTTTTCGTTTTGTTCGGCGGCCATTTTTTCTCTCGCTTACAGTTTTTTTTAGTCTCTAAACTCTTTTATTTTGAGTAAAATGAAGGTCTAAGTGGCATTTTTGAGGTCCTGGGTGCTCCGTCTTGGTGTAGGTAAGGTTTTTATGTATGTGCTGTGTGTATGTATTGGGTTTTACATTTTGTAATGTTCGCGAGTTGCGTCCGAGTGTTGCGAGGCCGTAATGTGTGTGTCGTGCTCTTTGGGTTGCGACGTGAACTTTGCGAGGGTCGCAGTTGCTGGCATGGAGCGCCTTCGGGGGTCCATGCCAGCAACTGCGGCCCTCGCTTTGCGAGGTCCTCAGGTGCTGGCATGGAGCGCCTACGGCACTCCATGCCAGCAACTGAGGCCCTCGCTTCGCGAGGGTCCTCAGTTGCTGGCAAGGAGCACCTTCGGTGCACCATGCCAGCAACTGAGACCTTCGCCCAGTGCCCTCGCTATGCGAGGGCCGTGACTCGCGTAGCGAGCCCGCGGCCCTCGCTTTGCGAGGGCACTGGGCGAGGGTCTCAGTTGCTGGCATGGAGCGCCTTCGGCGCTCCATGCCAGCAACTGAGACCGTCGCCCAGTGCCCTCGCTTTGCGAGGGCCTTGGCTCGCTGCGCGAGCCAAGGCCCTCGCTACGCGAGGGCCGCGACTCGCGTAGCGAGCCCGCGGCCCTCGCTTTGCGAGGGCCTTGGCTCGCTACGCGAGCCCGCAGCGTTAGCAACAACTCGTACGCTCACAACTATATATGTGATTACTATATAATGTGTAGATGTACCGGCAGGGCATGCTCTTGTCTGCACCCTATGTGCACTGCTGTCTGTGTGCAATCTCTGTCTCTGTACCCCTCACTCTCTTTGTCAATCTCTCTGCACTCTCTGTGCGCTCTATCTGTGAACTCTCTCTGCGCTGTCTTTGTGCTCCCTCACTGTCTGTGTGTGCTCTTGCTCTGTAATTCTCTTTATGTCTCCCTCTCTCTCTGTACCTGACTCCCTCTCTCTCTGTACCTGTCTCTCTCCCTCTCTGTACCTGTCTCCATCTCTGTACCTGTCTCCCTCTCTCTCTGTACCTGTCTCCCTCTCTCTCTGTACCTGTCTCTCTCCCTCTCTGTACCTGTCTCCATCTCTGTACCTGTCTCCCTCTCTCTCTGTACCTGTCTCCTTCTCTCTCTGTAGCTGTCTCTCTCTCTCTCTGTACCTGTCTCCCTCTCTCTCTGTACCTGTCTCCTTCTCTCTCTGTACCTGTCTTCTTCTCTCTCTGTAGCTGTCTCCCTCTCTCTCTGTACCTGTCTCCCTCTCTCACTTTGCTGTCTTTCTCTGAAATGCAAATGGCCGCCACGCTTCTGTTAAGATCAGGTGTTAGGCCCACCCCCACTTACATCATAGCCACGCCCCCTTTATGATGTCAGCGTTAGCAACATTTTCTGCTGCTCACAACTATATATGTGATGGTGTATGTTGTATTACTGCATCTTCAAAGGAGATGCGCAGAAATATTTTAGACAACTTCTCCATTGCTGTTATGGTTTAGGGACTTGACATATCCACAAATCTCCATCATTTCACCCTTTAATACATATATCCCCTTAATGTCGTTGACATGCTATTTAAATCAGAGGGAAAGGGATACTTGTGAATGTCTGAACTGTAACAACGTTGTGTTTTTACCACCATTCTTTTGAATGCTAATCTCAATTATAAAACACAGCTAACAGGCTCTCCATTAGTCTTTGTTTACACTTCATCTCAACTTGCTTTCAATTCTCAAGTAGTAGAATATACTGCTTTTTTATTTATTTATGTGTTGCTTGAATGGTAATTTTGTTAGATTAATATATTTTAATTACCATGCAAAAATTGTGACATGTTCTTTTACAGTGTCCTTTTAGCTGACGTGTCAACTGTTACCAATGGCAATGTGTTTGTGAATTCCTTTGAATTACTATTACTTTGAATATTATTATTATTATTATCTTTATTTATATCGCGCCAACATATAGGCTTCCACAAGCACTGTTTGTGTGGTTACAAGGATTGCAATTTGTAGGTTTTGTGGGAGACTATTTAATATGTTATGCATTTCTTACTTCTGGGTGTGGTTATTGGAATGAGTTAGAGAATACTATTTAATTTAAAAAATGAACTGTGAATTGAACTATGACATGGATTTTAATGTAATTAAGAAGATAAATATGTGAGCTCACACTTAAAGAGCTACTTAAGTGAGTACAATGTGGAGCACACCAATGTAAAGATCTCTTAACAGCATGTTGAAAAACATTTAGAATTTTTGAAATCCATTCCAATTTTTGATTAAATATATGTTAAATATATGTCACTGGTAAGCTGCCAGACAGATCGACAGCAAGCTCCAGTGCAGAGAGCAAAGGAAAACTACAGTTAACTCTTTATAATTTCATATGTGCATCAAAAGGATAGAAAGGAGTGTTATAGTCTTTGAAATAAGTTACTTGTGGGTTAACTGCTGGGCTGTAGGAATCCTGAATGCCAAGAAAAACATAAATTCTCTGCACCGGAGCTCCAACACGCCGTTGTCGGCAGATGTCATTAATCATGGAATAGTCAGTGTGTTTGTAAACTTTTGTTTTTTAACTGTTATAAGTGTAATTAAAGAAATAAAAATAGATAGTTTTAAAATAAAATCTTGTGCTCTTTCACCATGCAGATCACTTATGGTGAGATAACTGGCCCTTTAAGATTTGAGCATTATGAGGTGGAAGTGTCAATTTAACTTGAAATTATATCACCTTCCAATCAAAGGATCAGGTGTGTTTACAGTATTTATCAGATTAATTTTCAGCAGCACCGTGCACTGAACAATTCTTCCCAAAGGTCAAGAATTCATAAAGAAGTATTAGTAATTGTAACAGGAAGCTGACAACGTACAGGAAATCCTAGCAATTCCCTACTAGACATTGATGTTCTGTGATCTTGCAAGGACATATTCAATGCATTGTAAAACACCAGCAAGTCCTTTATAGCATGCCCTGTGCAATCAGTATGAGGAGCACCTAATTTGGAAAGTGCTTAAAATGTAAGTGAGGTACAATTCTTATGTTTCATACTAATTCAGTTGTAGGAAGCCTTGCTAGGCTAACCCACAGATCAGGATTTCAGTTTCTATCTGCTTAGCACAAGTGAGCTACTCAGTATAATTGATTCATTGACCGCTGCACTATTTTCAGAAACCACACATTTGCAAGAAAAATTCTATATCTCATACTGTCTTCAAAACAGCACAGGTCTTTAGAAAGATTTTAGGATGGCTTGAAACATCCTGTAAGACACCTTCCATGGAGCAATTATTATATTCATAAAACCTTATGCACCAAAGCATTCCATCCAAAGGTCAAGAATTCCAGAAAAAAAAAACTTTGTGAATGTAGCAGGAAGATCTGACAACGTAGAGGAAATCCTTAGAATAAGACACTAGAGAACAAAAATTCCTGACCTCATACATCAAGAGTACCACTTTGTTTACTCTTGTTGAACTCTTATGTTAGAAGTGTAAATTCCACATCAGAGGAGCTGAATAACCATGAGTGCAGAAAATATTAATAGTCAGCATTACTGCTGTTTTACCTCATTTTTATGGCACCCCGTCCCCAGTGTGCTCACCAACAGCGCGCCGAGAACTGCGCGGCAGAGAAGAGCACGCCCGACAACTGCGCGCCACCCCACATCCCATCACCCCCTTCACTTTCAAAATAAAACTTATTTTCCACACCCCCAGAGCTGCTTACATGTAGGCACAGTGTACCTCTCAGTAGAAACACTGCATTTGGGTATGGGTTTTAACCCTTTACTATAATTTAAGCCAGAGCAGTGCCTGACTCCTCGTTACTTCCTGTTCCCATGGTGAATACACATCCCAGAATTATTTTTGCACAAACAGGCTTTACAGATTGTTACAATGTATTAGCTGTCTGTGATTGGTCAATTGTATGCTAATTTTAGTTTGGATGTGCAGGGGTGTTAACTCTGAAAAGCAAACTCAATAGATTTATCAAACATCAGGGTGAGTTTGTTAATGTTTATTTTGGTATTTTTTCTTTCATTTTTTTTTTTATTCATTGCTGATTCTCCTCTATCAGATGCACTCATAATCCAGGAAATTTAAATATGCCTTTAATGCTTTAGCACAGGGGTGTCAAACTCGGTCCTGGAGGGCCACACCCAGGCCTGGATTTGAGGATTTCCTTTCTATGTACAGGTGAGTCAGTCAGGATGACTGCAGAAGCAATAGTCTCACCTGCTTGTAGCAAGGATATCCACAAATCCAGGCCTGGGTGTGGCCCTCCAGGACCGAGTTTGACACCCCTGCGTTTAGCACATCTACCAATAGTGTAAATGGAGGGCAAATCGTATAGTGCAAAATCGTATTAGGAGAGCTCTTAAAAATAAAAGTAGCACTCTTATATATTCTATGTTTTAATATTTATAAAGGTATACATTCAAAGCATTTCAATGCCTTAATCCTGCATGTTTTGAAAATGACTCTTCTATTACAAATGTGTATTATACTGTGGCAGTGTAATTTTCTTTAACTTAAATGTGCCATGTATCACAGATATTCATATACTATTAGCTTTGTCTGAAATATTTCATTTTGTTTTTAAATATAACAAGACCAAATAAAGCTTTAATAAAAATAAATTAAATGTTCTCATTACTTCTATCCATTTTATATAGTCTTACATATTTACACCTGAAGTACATCAATTAGATTTGTATTCATGTTCATTGCAGCCAACATTTGAGCCCGTACCTGTACATCCCATTCCATCAAATGGGATTCCAGTGAAGAAACCCATTTGGAAACCTGTTACCTGTAAGTAAGACTTATCATATTTCTTGTTTCTTACATATTACACAAAAACGGTTTCATACACCAGAAAGCACATTAGTAATATATCTAATTGACAGTTATAACATGCTCATTGATCATAATCTTTTTATCCACAAAACGGATAATACATCCTTTGCTATAAACTGCTATTAATGTGTAAAGCTCAATTCCATATTCTCTGAGCCAGAGGGTTTACAGGAAAGGCGGTTGGTACATTGGTAACCTTTCTATGGAAACATTACTGGGGACTACAGTCATGGAATTTATTTCGTACTTGAGATAAACATAGGACATAGAAGTAAATTAACCTAAAACTTAAAAAAAAGTGATAAAAAAGTATGTCTAGAAGGAGCAAGTAGTTGATATCTGAATATTTCTATACAATAATATTTTCCTTCTACTTAAATTATAGAACCTTTATCTCTATTTTAATGTTATTGTCTACCATTTTGTGGATAATATTCAAGTATTGCATTAAAAAATATTACATCAGCTCTTTAAAAACCCTACATTATTTATGCTTGTAATACAGATTCCTAAACACTATGGCTCTCATTCAATTGCAATTTTGCCAATTGAATAAGGCTCTAAATAAGCACATAACATATATTTTTTAAAGATGTTTTTGGTTAGTAAGCATCTATCCAAAAGCAAAGTCTTCACTAACTAAAAACTTCTTTAAAAAAAATATGCTATTTGCTTATTTAGAGCTCTATTCAATTGGCCAAATCGCAATTGAATAAGGTCCTATATGTATTTGCATTTGTGCATTTGTTTTATCTAAAGATATAAAGTTTACAATAATGTTATTAAGACATAGGCGATTAACACATACAATAGGAAACAACTCCATACTAATCATTTTGCCTAGTATTAGTAAAAACTTTGGGAAATATTTGGCAAACTTGAACAAGGGTCTAAATGACTGAGTTCCAAGACTGCTTTCATGCTGATTGTATTTCTTCATGGCTCACCAGTTTGTATTTGTGTATCGGAATAAGGCTCCATCTTTCAATACATGCATTCACGTATAAATGTAAAAATGCAAGTTTCTGTGCTGTGTATTTGTATAGGAATGAAAATGTGTGTCAAAGTTTTTGTAATTACACATGAGTGAAAATGCTACATATTTTAGGCTTTATCTGTCAAAGACTTATGTTTACCCTTACAATCTCTTTCCCATTATAGTTTTATGTTAAATATAAATTAAACATATTTATACATATTTGATCCCAAGTGTTGAAATGAAAGGTTTAATTTGTAATAAATCATCAAAAAATGTTTCATGGACATTAAAAAGCTTCAGGATTTACATAATATATCAAATTACAATTATGAAACATATACGGTACATTTCCATGACATTGTTATGTTATTACAGACTGTAGGACACACTGTTTATTTATTAACTGTTGTAGCTTTTTGGATTCAATGCTAATAAGCCTGGAACAGAAATTCAGCCATTGTAGCAATCATAGTTAGAGAGAGAGAGGCAAACAGAGCAGCAGAAAGACTAGACTAAGAGGCCACTCCATTGACTACTGTATACTATACCAGCCTTTTTGATCACGTATGCATATTAATGTGACATGGTTGAAGATATGTTCCTGTTATATTCTAGCTTGTGTTGTAGAAAAATCCAATCCGTCTATAGCAGAAGAACTTTCTTTTGAAGTAACCTTCTCAGAAGCCATTGTGATTGATGATAAAGACAAGGATTGTCAAAAGAACCAGAGAATCAAAAAGGACGATTCTGCTTTGCCAGTAAGTCAGATACTAATAATGTATGAATTCTGAATAACATATTTGGGTAATAACAATTCATAATACTGATATATTGCTATGTTCTTCAAGAAATTGCATTTTAATTAAATAAATACATATAATCTGATTGCCTTATTTTGGGATTAAGAATTAATCTCCCCATACTGATTCAAATGGCAGTGTTCAGTAGGCCTTTATTCCGAATACTTCAAATTCACATTATACAAGCGTCTAAAGAGGTTGAACTTGATTGACCAAATACTTCTCAACAGCAAATACTATTTTACTATGATATTATGTTGCTATACAGCTATGTTGCAATCGCATCAATCCCCCATTTTATGATAAGACAGCTCTACCATGGTGGCACCACAATCCCCTTTCCAGCAATGTCAGATACAGTATCCGGCATCCAGCCTTCAAGGCATAAATATGTGTATGTCTACCTGACGATAAATGCTCATGTCAGTATCTGTTAAACTCTTTTGCTAATGAAAACGTTTTGCTACAGATTCTTAGAATTTGGTTAAGGAGTGATGACTCAAGTCACAAGACATGATTTCCAAGTTGGCCAAAGGGCAACATTGAGATTACAAGCCAACAAAAAGATAAATAATGCAAATGTTGAATTTAATCGAATGTATCATACAGAGATTGTGACCTTATTCAGTTAACTAAAAAATGCATCATGATCAATTACCAGACTTCCCTTATCCAACATGAGAAGATTACAAATCAAGGTTTAGTTTATCACAATGATATTTTTCTCTAAGGGCATCAATAGATAGATTAAAACAATTCAAAATGAATAAACATAGTTTTTAAATGGCTTTGTTACTTTGATATGTTTGGTGCATCACAAGCCACAAATCGACAGCCCATAAGGCTTTTATAAACAGCCAGTAATTGATCTGCTTCTTTATAATCTCATGTTTTGGAGCATTTTAGAAATAGTGCTTTGATTAAAAGTATGTTATTATAAGATTATATTTCATGAGAAAATCCTCAATGAAAAAACAACAAGTAGAGGGATTTATTTATAATAATACCAATTTAATTAAAGCATCTTAAAACAGTCTTTTGATTACAGAACTTCTAGATTGGGAATGGCTAATGGCAATTGTTTAGTACAGTCCTTTGTCCAGTTTGTTTGTTTCACAGACATTCACTGGAGCATAAGGAACACAGAGCCAAACATAATAATCTCCAAGAAAAAAAACACAATTTTTTAAAACTTTATAAAAATAAATTGATGTTTATCTTTTTTTACAGAAATTTATAGTCTGGAAAAGTAGATTTGGCCTAACGGAAGTAGGAGATTTGTCTCTTGAGGACATGAAGAAAATTCGATATCTATCTTTGATTGAATTAACAGCTTTCTATGATGCTTTGGGGATCGAACTAAAGAGAAACCGAACAGTAAGAGTCAAAGGAAAAGGTAAATAGTGTGGTCTATGTCAAACATGCATTTATTGTATTTGGTTAAAGTATAATATGTCAGTGTAAGTTGTCATTGCACCATGTTTCTTATTTCTCACAGAAAATGGTCTGTTTGGAGTTCCCCTGATAACGCTATTAGAAAACGATCAAAAAAAAGTCCCAGGCACAAAAGTTCCCTTAATTTTTCAAAAAGTAAGTACTTAAAAATAATGTAATGTATATTATATTAACTATGAATTAGAAAAAAAAAAAAAAAAATCATAAAATGTACTCATCCATTAGCACTCATATTGTTAAACATTGGGTTTGGTGCATCATAGCTGTCATTATTTATTATAGGATTTGTATGGGACTGTGATATTTACTCAGAATTCAGTGCATATTTCATGATCAACATTTCAGATAGGAAGATGGTTTATTTGGATATAATAATACGTTATTTCATGTATACATGTACAACATTTCACTGGTAAAGGGACATTGAAAACATTTTACATTTTTTGCATCTGAAAGAGGATATTTGATAATGTACCACTGTGTGTTTTCTTTTTTCCAATGAGGAAAAAAGTGATTGAAATATTTAACTGATCTGAGGGTTTCCCCCTATCAATTATTGAGCAGTAATATAGCTGTATGAGCAGTGCATGTGCTCTGTGCACTTACTTTTTGTTTCAATGCAATTCAAACAGGATTTACTTAATAATTCTGTAAGCATGATCTTTTAAATACATGAAAACCTAATTATGTTCCATGTTCAATACTGTTTAGCTTAGATTGTACTGAAGTCTAAATGATTTCAGATGCACACAGAGTATACTTTTGATTTCAGCTACAGAACAAATACTGAACAATTAGAAAAACAGCCCTGATTTTTTCAAATTTTACAAACAATATTTAAAAATTACGGTAGATCTTTTTTAGTCACATAAATGGATTTCTCGAATAGTGGAATTGTATCTCATGTTAGCAGAATAATACAACCAAAAATGTATTTAGTGACACATTCTTTGTTAGATGAAAGTAGTTTAGTTTTGTAATCCCACAAATAATGCACATATAGTGAAGGAAGATGGATATATACCAATTGTACAGATCACAATAATATCCAGTATTTTAGTGGACGTTTCCCTTTTAAAAGCTTCATTTAAATGACAATGCCGATTAAAATGTGTAATTTCACACATAAATGGTATGATGTAGTCATAGTTATATGAGTCTAATGACAACACAACCAAACTATAATATTGCATGTCTCAAATAGCCAGTGTTAACATTATTTATTTACAGTGTAAACAGTGGTAAAGCAAATATTTAGAAGGAATATATAAATATATAATTTAAAAATGTGGTTTGCCTCGTTAGTGGCCACTTCTTTACCCCTCCCCGCCTCTCTTCATCCCAACACTAGTGAAAGGAAGTGGAAGATGCCAACTGCAATAACACTGATTAAGCAGTCTTGGTAAGGCATGAATCATGTTATCACAATTGCTATATTCCACTTTCTTCCAGTAGTGCTTAGGACAATGAGGGGGGGGGGGGGGTTACAGCAATGGTCATTAATGGGTCAAAATGTGTTTTTAAATTATACCTTCTAACTAAAGCTTTGACCTGCTGATGTTTGGTCATGTATTTTTAATGACACCAGCCATTTCTCCCTTTGTTAGAATTATGAGGTAAGAATCCAGAGCTTTGCAGATCTATTTCATGGGTCTTGGGTGTCTGTTTATTCTGACTATCCCCTTATCTGTAATCCTCACAACTGTACCATTGGCTAAATATTCACAATGGTAGCTCAAACCTTACTGAGAATGGCAATGTTATTTCATAGATGCATAATAATTGTTATTTTTTTATAACACTGACTGAACATTTTTTGTGTTCCTGTAGCTTTTGCTGAGGCTTGAGGAGACAGGTTTAGAAACAGAAGGCATATTACGGGTACCAGGATCTGCCTCTCGTGTCAAGGTATGTTTTATCTTTATCAGTGGACTTTACATTTTCTTTAATAATCAGATTATTCAGTCTGCTCATTTTAAGGTTTTGTGTATTCATTCACCTCTTAACAACAGAAAAGAATACAAATACCATCTCTTGCTCTCTTACATATATATTTAGCCTTTAAATCTGGCATACCCAATACCAGTACTAACAACTGATGAAGGAATTATTTGTGATACAATCTAAATGTTCACATCAAACCTGGAAAAATAGAAATAGAAATACACAACTAGTGCATCATTGTATCATGATTTGAAATCATGTACAAAATAGTCAGGGACTTATATGGCATTGTGATGTTTTTAAGTTACACTGAAGAAACAAACATTGAGATTGTTTCAAGTATTTCTTCAACAGTTTTTAGCACTGGTATAGGGTGTTTTCAGTTATTCTCATTTCTAAATATATGTAATAGAGTAAGAGATTGTATTTGTATCTTCTACCTAATGTGCGCTTTTTATTTTGTGAGAATATGTAGTACCAAGCTGCTGTTCTCCTGTGTTTAGAGCGCATTTCAAATACAGTGTGCCCTTGATAACCATCATTAATTGGTTCCAGAAGGCATGACGAGTGGTGAAAATGACTAGTTCCAAACTCCCATAAGGAGTAATGTAAATTGGGTTTAGCATGCACGACAAGTACCAAGGAAGTGTCTAGTGCCAAAGCATTTTTTGCTTATCGAGACATGTCGAATACCGAAATCAACAACTTTTGAGGTTGTCGAGTGCCAAGGGTCCACTGTAATTGATGATATTGTTCACCTCTTTACACTGTAGTATTTAACACATTGCTAATTTAAAGTGGTATGCTTTTGTATATGCTGACTACAATTGATGCATTGTTGAAATTGTTCCAGTTCCAATGCATATGTTACATTAATTCATAAGTTTAAAATAAATCCATATATGTTCTGCAGTTTACCTTAGTACTAAATCACGTAATTGATAATGTACCAACATTTTAATTATATACCGTATGTATTACCATGCTATTATTAACTTAGAAATATTTTCATAAAATGCAACGAATTCCCTAGATAAGGCATTTCTCCTTCCTATGTATTGATATTTCTTGTAACGTATATGGGAAAAAATAAAGCTTTATTTAGAATAGTTGATAGAAGTACCTTTTAAGGGTCCCAACTGAAACATTATCTGTAGGTGAAGTAAATATCTTTAATATCCTCAAAAAAGAGCTATCTTTGTGTAAAACACAGTACAACCAGTATCATAGATCATTTAATACAAGAAGGTGGCTTTTAATGCATTAAATGACTCTGTGATAATTGTTTTCTTTCAATGGAATCAGCAAATGTATTTAATACAATATTTAAACTGGTGTAAAGAAGCAACCATACTATTTTAAACTGTTGTAGATTTAAACTGAATTTGCCAAACAAGAAATCCAGTTCCAAATAGTTCCTTCATCCTTATGTTATTATTGACAGTAACAATCTCATGTTAGCCTCTTAAGCATGTACATGTCATATCCATGTTTTATGTATGCCATGTTTGCGATTTGGCCAATTAAATGGGGCTCTAAATAAGCACATAGTATATTTTTTTAAAGAAGTTTTTAGTTAATGAAAACCTTGCTTTTGGATAGATGCTTACTAACTAAAAACTTCTTTAAAAAAAATATGTTATGTGCTTATTTAGAGCCCTATTCAATTGGCCGAATTGCAATTGAATGAGGGCCTGAGAAAGGTGTATCTCACAGTAAAGGAGAAGGGTTGGAGAAAGAGCAAATACTTGGACTTTGCTTCATTGTTTGCTAGCTTTAGGGTGAGTTTATTGTATGATTTTGTAAGGTTTTGCTTATATAATTGTGCCAATATAACACTTTAGAGTCACTATTACTTGTTTCTTGAGTTTGATTGCTGCTGTTAAAGAAATCATTTCAATAATATTTCAAGGTTTCCATGTTCTTGGCTTTGTAACTAGTTCAATCCACTGTGATAATGTATTTCACTGTGATAATATTATTTTTATGCTTTGTGTCTGTCGATTCCAGATGGAAAAATTTAGTTTAGAAAAAAATGATTCAAAAGTTTAACTGGTCAGGGGGCTTGCCCCTGTCAGCCAATGAGCAGTATTTTTTTTTTACTATCTAGCTTTCCATCGGCATTGGAATTATATACATAATATTTATTTCATGTCTGACAGTAAGCATTAGTGTTTATTTCTCATGTTACTGTTTATAAAACTGTAAATATCAAAATCTGTGATGGTTTTCTAAAGATTTCTCAGTGTAACTGGAATAGCAAGTAATGATATAAGAATTGAGGAGGCTTGCTAATAAAATACTATAAAAATAGCTGAAGAACCATGGTCAAAACAGTAATGAGGTTCCCAAACTAACTTGCAACTCGTCAGTTTCTGCTTTTTAGGAAGTCACCCAGGCCTGAGCGTGTCTATTTTTTTCTGTGAAGTCGACTACATGAACCCAATGACTCAGCGTCTAATCAAGTAATTAAAGCAATGATGTCTCATTAAAAAAAGCGTAGAATCTTACAGCCCCATTAAATTCCACCAAATGAAGAATTCGAAGCCCGTGAAGGAGCCTGCAAGACTTAAGGCTATTAAATTGGCCTCTTTCAGCTACCCGCAAACGATCTGCGGGTTACAGGCTGAAAAACGCTATGAGCTGTCAAAATTGGAACTCCGTCTCAGCTAAGCCTTTGATCTGTCAAGCTAGTAAATGTTACGATCGCAAATTGCTATTAAATTGCTACGAATCCCCAAAGATGCACTGGCGTTCAAATCTGTAAACTAGAGAGGACCCGCAAGCGGGATAAAGTCCTTTCCGTAGCACTGTAAATGCAAGTATAAAACACAATACTGTATTTTAAATTAAAGGGAAAGTGATGTTATGTATTAAAATTAATAGCACAACATTCTCAAGCTCGCAAAAAAAAAATATTTTATTTATGTTTAATTTCCGGCAATCCCAGCAATCAATGTATTAATACATATAATAGAACTCACATGGACTAGAATATAATATTGATTGATGTCTCAATATTGCAGTATTTCTGAAATGCGGGTCCGATCTCAACTCGTACTTTAAACCCGTAAGTGATTGAAACCTAACCTCCATTTTTTAATGACCTAATGATGATCTCTTTTACTATTGGCTCCGTCTAAACCCGTAACCATTGGTTTGACTACTTGATCATGTTCACGTACACAATGCAACGTGCGCAAGAATAGTTGGCGGATTTGGATGTCGGCCACGTCTATTGCGGGCTTGGCTAATTTTATTGCTCTGTAACTCTGCCGAATTTCAAGCCTGCAGGCTTTGCGGGTGTACCGGTGTCGCTACGGGCTTGGAATTTAATGTGGCTGCTGGTTTGTGGGTGAATGAGAAAGGCTGATTGATAGTTAAATATTGCAGACTTTGATGTTCGTTTCTTGTAGAATAATATTATTTTAACAATATTCAGTTGATAAACTATTTGTTCTTACCTATAGTTTCCAATGAGTTCTGAACAATTAGAGTGGATTTTTTTTACAGTTCACAGCATAGCTATTTGTTTTAAATCATATTTTATGCCCTATAAAAGTAACCTTTGTCTGTCTTCAGGTATTTTTTTCCAGAGAATCCTAATAAAATTATAAAGTGTGGCATTTTTATTATTTTTTACATTGTTAGTTATTAAATTATGATATAGACTAATAGAGAGTAGATTAGTACCACTTATAAAATCTTGTAGATACCTAATTAATAAGGTTCAATATATATTAGAGTAATATGTTGTAATATTGTTTGACCATAATAAAGAGTAAACTGACTCCAGTCAATTCAGTACCAAAATATAGACCAAAAATACCATTACAGAGTCATTTTTAAAATATGTCTTGATTGCTACTCTTAAAGAAATATTTTTAATACAATTTCCAAGCTTCCACGTTCTTCACATCCTTTCTAGTTCAATCCACTGTAATATTGTCTGTTGGTATGATTATATTAATGTTTTATTCTTTGGGACTGTCCGTTCCAGATTCCAAAAGCAGGCAAATGGTTTGGTTGATAGCTGTACTTTACTGAAAAAATGTCATTAAATTTCTAATAGTAAAGTGCAACCTTGACTAATATAGAGGAACACCACATTATTAAATGACTATAATCGGTAATATAAGAGCTTCTTCGCTTGGAAGTGAGATTCATTTGGCTCCCTTCAGATAATTTGTTACAGAAATACCTTAATAAAATTATTAAGTGAGGCATTTTTATTATATATATAAATGGCTTATGTTAAATATTCCCTTGTTAAGATACTCTATGATAGTAGACAGTAAGAAATGTGATTGATTAGCATCACTTATCAAATCGTGTAGAGTCCTAATTATTGAGGTTCTATATATATATTATAGTAATATGTTGAAAAATTATTTGACCGTCTTGTAGATTAACAGGACTCCAGTCAGTACAAAATATTGGCATCCTGTGGTCCTCGATAGACAGTATTTCTTAATATTCCATTTGGACTTCTCTGCTACCATGTCCCAATTTCCATCTCATGTTTCCTGAAGAAAACCTATAACTGTAAAGAACTGAAATTCATGTTGTTTCTAAAAGTGATTTTATCTGATAAGATTTTGTATGCATCAATAGATATTAATTGAGTAATGTATTGTCAATATTATCATATTTACACACCTCACATGATAGTTAAACTTAATTTTGATTAAAAAAAGCATACCTTTTCATGGATAGTGGGATTTCAATCTCTTAAGCTATCAATAAAAAATGTTGTTGAGTCGATTGTAAAATCTTTACGATTCTGAAATTGTACATTAGAAAGGATGACACTGCCTTGTACAATGCAGATTATACACTCTATAGTCAACCAAAACCCAATTTATTAATTCTGTAATGACATTGTTGCAATTTAAGTTCATATGCAAGCTATTCAGACTGGAATACAATCTTGAAATTGCTAAAAGCAGATGGTAAACAGACATTGTAGTTACAGTAAGTTATGCTGGACAAGATGCTCATTATGTAAACTAGGATGGAATAAATCATGAACAGATGACATTTGCATACAGTGGTTAGTAGAAATGATGTGGAAGTGGACTAGACCTGATAACAACAGGGTTTAACCATGAACATAAAAAGAAAACAGAGTAGGATCAAAATAGTGGTAACAAAGTGGTAATGCTGGACTTGGACATTGGATAAACTGTTGTTGAAATGACAGGATCCTACTATGGTAATGAAGACAGCTGCAAATGCTAAATGACCCTAGTGCATTAGTGGCGTATGCCAGGAGTGCTGGTTATAGCTCAGCAACTTATTTTATACACATTAGCCTGCAAGTGACTTTAACATTTCATATAATTACTTATGCTTGAGTAAACAATTTTTTGAATTCAGGACAATCTGATACTAAGTTCTCAGTTCCTCCAAGAAGCGTAATGATGTTTACCAGGAAGTGTTGCGGCCACATTATGTTTAATTTAAACTGATTT
The DNA here is from genome assembly GCA_027410445.1 of Discoglossus pictus. Lineage (NCBI taxonomy): Eukaryota > Metazoa > Chordata > Amphibia > Anura > Alytidae > Discoglossus > Discoglossus pictus. The sequence goes on from CM050166.1 coordinate 128,825,081, forward strand.
CTAACATGCATTATACATTAGTCCCTGCTAAACTGCCTCAGTAGGTGTTGAGTTAAAGGGCCACATTTGTATTCTTATAAAGAGCTCTTTACAGAATAGTTAAGTAGATAAGAAATAAACCTTTTATTTTACTGTTACTGTGCAGTTCAAGAATGAATTACTATTTTCTTGTAATCATACCTCCAGTCTGTGTGAGCTATTTCTCTCTCCACCCCCTGAATGATGGAGTCCCCCAGAGGAGAATGCTCTCCAAACAGACATATCGTACTTTCAGTATGATAGTGGAAGGTAAATAGAAAGTGCATTTGTGTACATTGCTAGCAGCTCATGTTACAATACTGTCTGCTATTAATATGTGCTTTACAGAGCAGTCTCAAGTGTTTCTAGTTTGGTACTTAAACCCTTGGTGGTACCCACTCCAAAGGCAATGCACCATTCAGAGAATGGAGATATATGGAGTTTATACATTCGTTACCGGTTAAATAGAATTATAGTATTACTATTTAGCCATTGACACCTAATAATATAACCTGAATATTCTGTCAACACAACTCATGCTTAAAGTAACTTATTTTTATTTATACCTATGTATTTATTTATTTAAACAGCTGTTAAACTGTGCATGCTTAATCCCTAAAACCTGCAGGGGCTACTCTGTTTGTGATATGAAAAAGGGTGCAGAAGCATGTTCATAATACTAAATCAGGTGGAGATGTGAGTAGCATGAATTCCCAAAGCTATATATATACACAGCTATACCTCGTTTAAAGCTGTAGATCGGTTTCAGGCAATAAGCGAAACAGCTCTAAATGGGGCAATAAGCGAAACAGCTCTAAATGGGGCAGTTTAACCTGGGAAAGATAGGGATAGGGGAATTCATGGAAAAAAAAACAAAATTTCAATTGAAATTTTTACTTTTTATTGTTATTTGAACTTCAAAGACAGGCTCAGTTCTATAGGTTAGAGCACAGTTCGAGAAAAGACAGCATTTTGACTGTGGTTTTTTTTTTTTTTTTCGTTTTTTTTATTATCACACGTATTTTGTGATAACTCAGTTTATTTAACTGCAGCACAGTTTTTTTTTTAGCAGCTATTAAAAAACTGAATATTGAACATGATACAATTATTATTATTTTTTTAATTACATAATTATTCAATTAAGTAAGTGATGGGGGGATTAAGTCTGTGCATTAATTTTGGGAGGGCGGTTGCCCATTTGCCCCTATGCACTCTTGACTATGTGTGCTTCTGGCTTTAATATATACAGTATTAAAGTTGTTATGCCTGAGCTAGAAAAATGAATATATATAAAGAAAAAAAAAACAGCTTGATTTATTTGAATTGTGCACACATTCCAACTGTGTTGAATAATGTTTAAAGCATATGGCTGTGATTAGAGGCCATTTCTAGGTACTGAGTATGAAATTTAAAACTTTGTTGGCTTTAAAAATTAGATACACATCCAGAATATGATATATACATACATTATATGTGAATCATCCCCTTATTCAGAATCTGGTATCATCATTTCATCAACTGTTTTCACTGCCAGTAATGTGAAACTTATACTTTCAGCAATATGTATAGTATTCATAAGAGTATTAAATAAAAATGACCACATTTAGGAACTAATTATGTTTCCTTAGAATGTTTGGGTTTTTGTAAAATGAATCATTTCCCTCTTAAATGAATAAATCATATTTGCCATGTAATTTTTATAAAGCTAATGAACTATAAGATCTTACAAGAAAACAATTAAAAAAAGTTCACAGTGAATATACATTTTATTTTAAACCTTTATTCTCCTTTACATAAGCTGGTGGAATGTTGTATTCATTCTTTATGAATATGATTGGCGTTATAATGTATTAGTAAAATAGCACAACATGTTTTGTTGTTGGCTGATTGGCCAGTGAAGTACATGGGAATAGGTTTTCTATCTTGTTTTCTTATCTGATCATATTCAATTGAATGAATATATCAGAACAATGTTTTTTTTGCAGTCCAGACTTTATCCCCTTGTTTCCTGTAATATGTGATTTCAAAGGAGGGGAAAGCAATCACACCGTAAAACAAATATACTATTTTGTAATGTCTGAAATATTATTTATAATAATAAAACATCACCTTTTTAAACTATTGGTACATTAAAGGACCACAGATAACTAAAAATAACAAAAGCTGTACAGATTTCAAAACTCATTATTCATTTAAAGGTATATGGCAGTTTTCCTTATTTGTATAGGTATAATAATAATATTGTTGTTGTGTTTTAGTCGTTTAGTTGTGCCGCCCTCTCTGTGACCCTATGGACTGCAGAAACGCCAGGCACATGTTATACACTGCCCCTCTGAGCTCTCACAAGCTCATGTTCATTACTTCAATGACCTCATCTATCCATCTCCACCTCTCCCGTTCCCTTCTTTGTGTACCTTCAATCTTTCCCAACATCATAGTCTTCTCTACATAAGTAGGCCCAACGTAAGTTGGCCCAATTTGAAGCACGCAGCCCTTATGTTCTACACGTTGGATTTACGAGGCTGGAATTTAATATGGCCCATCATTGGCAAGGCCAGCATAAGCATAAGTTACCTAACATCAAGTTGTTTTAGTTAGGATTTAGTTTTTCGGTTTGAGTGGGTAGGAAATGTCTTATTATTAATATAATTTTTTATTTATAGAGAACCAATTAATTAAGCAGCAGGTTTCTTCCTGTATAATAACATTAATAAACAAAGTATTGTAGTTCACCAAGTCTGCATTTGTCTCCCTTCTGATACACACATTGTTCCATGGCTAATGTTCATTTTATGAATGAATGGGGAGAAGTTGGGTGAGGCTGTCTGGGTCATGATTGTAGATATGTTTTAGTTGTCTGGACACTATTTAGTCTGGTTTTAACCACTCTGTCAACAAAATTCATATTGTACAACAAAAACAACATTTTGTGCATTAACAATCTATACACACAATTTTATTTTGTAAACTATCTTACTGCATTTTCTTTTTTTGAATTGTTTTATTTTGTGCCTTTATAATGATGTAACGTTCTCAAGACTTTTTTTGTGCAAATAAATATAATTTTTATTCCGCAGCAGGGTATTTGGACATTTATATGTAATTGGTCTACATACAACAGAACTTTTAATAGGGAATAACATAACACTAATAATAAGCAAAGATTCAACAATTTTGAGAAGTGTCTCTTTCCTACACACTCAAAGAAAATTACAATTGTTGTTTCAAATAAGAAATGACAATTGTTATCATCTTAACTAGATTATAATAAATTATAAGCAGTTTGATGCTGCAATAATAGTTCTTTTATACCCTATTTTAGATTTGTGCCATAAAGATAACTGTGATGCTGGAATATTTCACCAAATATGTATTTACTATCTTTGTCAAATAAAGTATGTTATTAAAGTTGCCTTAATACTAATAATTTATAACAGCTTCAAAACCCACAGAAGGATCATTCTCCTCAATCAAAATTAAAATCTTATTATCCTAAGGACTCCCTTCACTCTCTGATCCTGTCTTTCTCCTTTTTTTTCCTGTTTCACTTTTTTCTTTCCTTCAGTTTACTTTTTACATTCAAAAATGTAAAATAATGGAGCACACTCATTTTTTACTTTAAATGTCTTTGTTTGGGATCATACACCAGAATGTGCACATCAGGGTATTACATATGTTACATTCACACAAATCTTCTCAAGTGTATTATACCCTTTTTATTGTTCTTTCAATAAAAATGATGAATAATAAAAATATGTTCATTTAATTAAATGTAATAACTGACTGCCTAGCAGCAAAGCAGAAAGTGTGCCCCCTCTAAATTAGCTCTGTATTTGTAATAAATGTATAAATATTTTATTGCAGTATTGTGACCATTGTATGGTAGAAAATTAGAAACTGTTTTAATTATAATTGATATTCTAGGTGCAAAACAAGCAGTAAAATATTCAGTTAAACTGGAATTCTCAAAGGTACATTGTATAGTTTAGCAGGTGCAGATTATTTATGAAAGAATTATTAACATTTAATCGGTCAGTTGGTGTTCTGTTAAAACAATATTTTAAAGGACAAGTTTAAATGATTTTCATGTCAAACCAATGTTTTATTTCACCATTAATTAACATTTAAATACGTGTACAAAAAGCAGCAACTCAAAGCTATAACAAAGGTTACCTCATTAGTGGCCGCAGCTGTGTGTGTTTGCGTTGCTCAGTCGTGTCGGACTCTCTGTGACCTCATGGACCGCAACACACATGTTGAGCCACTTGGTTTTCATGGCAGAGATTTGGAGTGGGTTGCCAGTTCCTTCTCCATCCGGCCATAGCATTATCTCCTGGTATACATAGGTGGTCTCCCATCCTAGTACTGACCAGGCCCAACCCTGCTTGGCTTCAGGGTGGTGTAACCTCTTGTTTCCCTGACTGGAATCGAACACAGGTTGCAGAGGTGAAAGCACCGAATCCTAACTACTGGACCACAAGGGACCCGCGCAGCCACTGCCTTATCCCTCTCCATATCCCTCATTGTCCTAAGCACTGTTGAAAAGAAAGTTAAAGATTTCCACTGCGATAACATAATTCAAGCCTTACCAAGATACCGTAATCAATGTTATCACAGTTTAAGTCTTCCTCTTCCTTTCAGTAGATAAACTGTGTTTTAAATGGCTAAGCATTTGCTTTACTGCTGTTTATTAATGGTGAACTAAAAAATAAGTTTAACATGAAAAGTGTGTACACTAGCCCTTTAATATACTAGAAATGCTAGTACAAGGTTTAGATACAATGTGGCTGTTAAGAATGAAGAATTTGCAGAATAGGTGGCCTTATTGTTCAGGTGTCACACAGCTCAGAACTGTTCACAGTACCTGCTCCCATGTACAAGCCAGTTGCAAAGACAGTTTTCTATATTATCCATAAACTTTCAACATAATTCTAATTGAGGAATTACATTTGAATAATTCCTATATACAGATCCTTAAAGGTGGTCCTTTATATTACTTAGAGACACCCATGGCCGGATTACCCATTAGGCCAACTAGGCAGCCGCCCAGGGGCACTTCCCTGTGAGGGGCGCCACTTCTTAAAAAAATGGTTCCTGGGTTAAAAAAATAAAATGCTGCAGTTCATAGACTGGCAACTAGGAGGTAACCACCTAGAACAAGACCGTTACAACAAGAAAGGGAACTTACACCTACAGAAAAGGCAAAAATGGGTCAGTGCATACCTTGCATACTCGTTTGCATGGGCTCCTCAACTTCACTGCCTAGGGGCTCCAAAAAGGTAGATACAGCCCTGCAAAAATAAATCTAATAGTTCTTTGACCACAGCAAATATAACTTGTTCATTTAAAGTGTACTATATGTGGTGTTAGTAGATATTGGCCATTTGATAATGACTCAACTGAAATGCAAACATGATTTTGCTTTGTTCCATAAGTTTATATTCAGTTTTATGATGTGTCGAATTTATTTGCAGAGCCTGCGTGAGGAGCTTGAATCAAAATTTTACGAAAACACTTTTGACTGGGAAAAAGTCCGCAATAACGATGCTGCAGGTCTTCTAAAGATGTTTATAAGGGAGCTGCCCGCTCCTCTCTTTACCATGGAGTATCTTCCTGCCTTTATCACGTTAGTGGAAAGTAAGTAAATATATTCACTTGGCTGTCCACATGATATGTTGTATTGATCTAGCAGAAGGGGAAAAAATAAAATGTCAAATATGAATCAAGAACTGTAATTACAAGTGGAAAGATACAAAAAGTAAACAAAAGCATTAATGTTTACAAATAGGGTCTGTAACGAGGTTAAAGCCTCTGCCCTTTAAACATGTTTGTTTAATACATTTCAAAGGTCGATGGGATATTGAGAAGTAAATGAAATAGGCTTCAGAACCAATTTGATATTCAGGCAGCAATTAGCATAAACTTCTGCCAGAGGGACTTCCTGGAAATGTTTTCAATGTATAGTTCTTTGCTGAGCTTGTTAGAAATACACTGTCAATTATTATGCCACAGGGGGGCCCTTATTAATGCACATTGGGTCTTACAACCAAATATATTTTAGTTACATGGGGTGGATGACTAAATGAATGTAATTATCAAATGTATATTTTATTATGTTTGGTTTATTTTGATTAATTACATTAGTTGCATGATATTTTGCTTTGAGCAAAGATTTCCTCTGGCAGTATGCATAATGAGAAAATGTAATAATCATCAGTAAATACATAAACACTTATAACAAACAAAGACTCAAGACTACACATGACAAAATAGAACCATGGCCCATTCCACATGACATGTTGATTAATTTAAAACCCTGTTAGGCTGCCGCTCTATGTTTATATATAATTAAAGTTCAGAAGTTGTAAAATATGTTCAGTCCAAATAGTTGAGTAGATTACAACTGAAGTTCATTACTTGTTGAGGTAATGGCAGCCATTTATAATAGTTTAACAAAAAAATATAAAACATTTTGGACATTGTATTAGGGTAGTGCATTGATTTAACCCATTATCAATTAGGTGAAATCAGAAGTTATCTTATTTGTGACTGTTATGACCAAGGGGAAGAAGGACTTGTGCCCTTTGCTGCTCTCCGTACTGCAGCATTAGATCCATTTAACAGAATCCATGAAACAGAAAGTGGCAGATATAGCAATATCACAACATAAATAGAGGAACCTGCTGATTTTGTGACAGCTTTTCACTTGAGTTCCAAGGCACAGCCTTAAATAAAATATACTTTCCTGTTTACCATGAAATGGAAAAATAAGCTGAATATATAATTAGTATATAATTAGTGAAAGCATATTCAAAAAGTTAGTACTTTTTTATGGGGGGCATCTCAAATGTGTCAGCTTACTAGTTTTCCTACAAACTCAGGTACAGGACCAGTGACGGAGCTACTGCTGTTGCAGCAGGTGCAAAGCACCAGGGCCCACAACAGATTGGGGGCCTTCTGTACAGGTAACAGCCTGAAATATAGGATTATCTTAATTTGTTTAAAGGGAGAGAGAAAAGTTATCTAATCACCAAATGGGTTTTCTGATAACCTGTACATAATTTTAGCTTTTTTTATTGACTTCTACAAAAAACGAATATGTAGAGAGATGTTACAAGGGGGCCCCTAAATACTGCACTGGGGCTCACAATTCACTAGCTCCGCCACTGCACAGGACTAATAATGGCATAAAAATATTCTAATGTATGATATAGTAGAGCTGTACTGGTTTAGCAGGATTTCATGAAACCTCAGCTTGAGCACAGTTGTCCATACAGTGATCAGAGGTAATGCTCACCACTCTTGTAGGTAAATACCTGGTGCATAGCCAACATAGTAATTGATTTTGTATCAAATGGATAATTTTTTAGTAGCATTACAAAAATGTGGACAATTAAATTGGCAATAAACCCTTTCTCCAACCACTTATTTTTAGGAAGCTCTCATATAAGCGGTATGGAAAAAATAACTTTGGACCCTATTCTATTGCCCAGTTCAGAGAATTTATACAGACTTAAAACTGCTCTTAATATTGCCATATATTCTATTAGCTACTCGCAATCTGATTACGAGTATCCTGTCCACAATCACTATGGGCCAGCCAAAGATGCAAATTTAGCCTTGGAACTCCATTGGTTTTAGCACAGCTTGAATATTACGAGCTCTAAATAATTGAAGTTACACAAAATCGATATTCTATTAGATCTGTAGCTCTAGCTCGCAAATAAAGCCAGTCCCGCAACTGTAAAAAGTATAACGTTTATGTGAAAACTAGGACTAACAAGGACTTTTTCAAACACTTATTAAAGCTGTAGCAGCAATTAAACACACAATGATGTACTTTAAAACCATGGGAAAGCATGGAAAGGCATTACAATTAATTGCACAACAGTCTCAAACCCACAAATATGCAATTAAAACATTTTAATTTTGTTAACTTACTTATTTGCACTAATTAATTCTTAGCCTCCTATACAGATTATGTGTAACTTCCATGTTTTTCTGATATCATATTGAAGGTCTCATTTAATTGTTTGCTTAAATATTGTCAGATCATATGATCATGCCCCCTCAAAATCAGACTTAAAAAGGCAGGGTTTACGCGTTTAGCCTTGAGGTCGGAATTTGTGAGCTGGAGTCAATAGAATAAATCTAAACATTTTATAAAATAAAACACCTGCAGCCAAATGTATGTGTTTGAGGCATTTGTGGGCTTCTAATAGAATATGGTGCTTTTTTGGGGTAGCTCTATTCTATTATACTATAATAGAACAGTTAAATTTTTGATTATGAAATTCAGACTTCTGAGTTTAATCAGTGTCTATTTTATTATGATTTAGTCAACCTGTTAATTAATGCCTTTCCAGGACTCACATTTTATTTATTTTTCAAAACTTTATCTCAAAAGATTACATTATTTAGTAAGCCCCCTATAATTACACATACAATATATAAAACCTTACACATATTTGCTTACATTTATCAGGACCTTATGCATCCATCATATTAAATGTGAACAGTCATGGAAACATACTGGTTCCCAAGGTAGTATAATATAAATGTAGCTATGATACCCATGGACACAAACCAAATAGCCATAGGTTTATTCTAAACATTCTACCAGCCTATTATGAAATGGATAATCGTTTAAGAGTGACAGTGTCCTAACATGTCAGGCCCAGGTCAGTGGGAATATTATATAATAAACTGAAATAAAAAAAAAAGGGAAAACAGAAATCTTCACTCCCTTGCCACTCTGATTACAATGGCAGGCCCAATAAAAATATTCATACAATAAGATTCCACTACCCCAAATAACATACTACTCATAAAAAGTAGATACCCTGTAGAGCATATATGATGTGTCGCTGATGCTTTCACACGTCACATAAGATTTTAGAACTATTACTACAAAATTGACTTCTAAAACATATGTTTTGAACTAAAAAATATTGTACTTGTTTCTATTTAATTGATTCTTGATTCAGATTGGACATTAGCTACTACAAAAATAAATTGTCACCTGCTTTTTTTAGTATGCTTTGTTGCCTAAGAACTAGAAAAGCCACTTTAACAATACCTTTGTTGATTATGAGAAATTGATGTCATATTTATTGAGTCGTGAGTACAGCTGAATATGCTAGAGAAATCTTTCAACCCTGGACTGGCTTTTAAAAGATGAAAAAAATATATATTTTCTCATGAGTCCACATCAGCTTTCATGTAAGACATCTCTCAGCAACTAATCATATTGCTGACTTTCTTATAAGAATTCTTCTTCATGTGATTTTCATTTCTTTAGAAATCTCCAAGATCAAATTACAGCTACAAGCTCTTCATCTATTAATCATGCTGCTGCCAGATGCCAACAGAGATATTGCCAAGGTAAATGAAATTAGAGACAGCATCACTAACCATTTCACCTTCCAGAGATTTCCTTGAATTTTCATGCAAAGCACTTACTATGTTTATTCTAAACATATGTAGTTTCTACCCCAAAAGAAAATCCAGATATTTTAGTTGGCATCACACACAACAATTACACAGAGTTTTCTGGCCATGTAAGATGAAACAAAGTAGGGTTGCCAGATGGTTTTCAAGAAGCTTGAATAGGAAAACTTTTTTATTCTTATGACATTATTATGCACGTGGTTTAAAACTCTACATTGTTGTGTTAAATTGTAATTAATATGCTCAGTGTTTACAGAATATACTAAACAGATGTCTAAACAACACTTTGACATGATAGCATTTCTTTCAGACATCTGAATAAATTATTAAAGGCTATAATTAGTCATTTTTGGTTTTCTCTTTACAACAATTTATAAAATGACATGGTTCTTGTTAATGAAAAAATCAGTAATGATTGTCTCTTATGGACTATATATTTCTTTAAAAGTGTTTGTTATTGTAATTGATCCAGAGGAAGGCAAATGGAAAAAAATCCATTGAAACATTGGCAATTGTCTCAAAAGAGGAAAAAAATTAAATTCCTCCCTGACCACAGATACTGGCGATCAGATTCTTCCCTCGATCAATACTCCTTCTCTAGTTATCTAGAATAACACTAAATTCCCTTTTTAATCAAAATCATATCCAATCCCTTTTAAAGTTATCTATCGAATCCTCTGTCACCACCTCCCTTGGTAAATCATTTTACAGATTAACCACCCTTACTGTGAAAAACCCTTTTCTTTCTATAAGGTGGAATATTTTTCCTTCTAACCTCAAGAGATGTCCTCTTGTCAGTTATTCAAATAATACAATTTGCTATAGGACTGACCGTAAAATTATTGTATCTTATTAAAACATTTATCGTTGTCAGTATTAAAACACACTGGCCTAGATTCACTAAATGATTAAGAGGAAACGTTTGCTACCAATTACTGTAGTAAGTGTTACTGTATTCAATAACATTTATTGATTATAATTAGGTTTGGGAAGACCAGCAGTAATCACCAGAACTTTTCTATGAAATTAATGTAGTTTACCTTTTAATTTGGAACAGATCTAATGCTAGTTTTCTATATGAGAATAGGCAACTTGCTAGCGTTGAGCAAAAGATTAAGATTGGTGATGCACGTGGTTACTCTCCCAATGCGGACAGGTAGCTACTAGGTAGCAAGGTAAATGAGTAGTCAGCTGAGAAAGTATAAGGCCAACCTGAAATTCAGTAATCTCTAGTCATTTCCCACCATCTTTTTCTGAATCAAGGCTATTACATTTGTCATCTTGTGACCAAAGATTACACAGTTTATGTTATCCATTTCAGCATGAAGATTGGGTGTGGATATTAAATGTGAAAGTTGTTCATGTGTGAATGTAAGTGGCACAAAATATTATCCAATTATCTTAACAAAGGCTCACTGTCTCCTCTGTCCCCTTCTCTCCAAGTCACACACCCTCATGGTTCAGCTCTGAGGAAGTGATGTGACAAACACAATATGGATTCCTATACACCTAAACAGAGTCTTTAAAATATCAGATTTCCCCCAAAATGTTTAATGTCCATCATTCAACTCAGCCAGTAAAATTATTATTTGTTTTAATTGTTAAGATTGTGGTTTTGCTAATTGAGGACAACAAATTTAGTTATTAAGACAAAATATTTCAGTGTATGTTATATCTACATTTGTCAGTTCAGGCTGACATGAGAGTGAACGAAACTGTAATCTATTTAATTATTACTTATAGTGCCAGTTTAATTGGCATAAGATCCATCATAGTAACAATTTTAACTGCAGTGATTTATAAAATGTGAAGCAGATTTAAAGCCATTGGTAATTGCTTTTAATCTAACTGCACTTCCTCTTACCCTGATATTTCAATAATAACATGTTCTTAGCATATTTCAAATTACACATGTGTTATTAAATGTGACCGATCTTCTACATTTAATCCTGCACTTAATATTGTTAGTTTGGTAAATACTTGACCAAACAAGTCTAGTGAATTCTGCATATGCCATAGATCAATGGTTAATTTTTATTTTACTGTGGAATTCTTAATTTGGCTAATTTGCTTTTGTTATTCTTGATGCAGTTACTATTGCACAGGGTGTTAGGACTCAATGATTTCACAATGGAGATGCTGTAAATTTCAAAATAAAATCCCCCAAGAAAAGTATGCACTCTACCCACTATAACAATAAATTGAACGCTATTACAATTTTATTGTTCAGAACTCTTTATATGCACTTGTTTTTGGTTTCTCTTTTTGTATTATGCTTTATTTGTAATGCTTCAACTTATTCTGTAGAGCTATACAGGGATTAAGTACAAAGATAAATAGAAAATTAAACACATGGCTAAAAGTGGAGGGCACTATCTTTGCATGTACATGGTGTTTTTCCCAAAGCACCATACAAGACTGAAAAGTCCCAAACAGATAATATTGCATGTACTATTCATACATTCTCTAACTTTTCTTCCCGCCTAGAAGCTGTGCATATTGGATTCTGAAATAGCACTTTTCTGAAATACTGTTTTACCATAGTCATGGAGTAAAGGGAGAGCAGATAAGATCACTTTAAAAGATGGATTAAAGGATAGACTCATGGAGAACCTTGTGATTCTTACATAATGCCATGGGGCATTTTTACAAAGATTTGCCATCTCCACGAGCTCTCCAACACTACACCCTATCCAAAGTGTTGTTTTATTTTTTCACTTCAGCTATTTATATTATTTTAATAATAGTTGCGTTTACTAGATCCTCCTATGATACAGTTATGTCTCCTGTGTCACCCTGCCTACCACCACATAACCTTTGCAGTCAAAATCTGTGCTTTTATCTTGCATGGAAAAAATACATCTAGGTAAAGACATTTTGCTTACCGTAATTTCTTTTCATTGCATGTTCTAGGTCAGTGTGTGTAACTTAATTCCCCTGAGTCCTTATTTGGGTATCACAGTGCTTTAAACCTTTCTATAAACCTTTTTTGAATCCCTGTAGGGAAGGAATTCATTGGTAATATAGGTATTATTTGCTAGTTTTTATAGAGATTTAATGGACTGTACATTTTTGAAAAAGGACGTGCTTTTCCAGTTTAGAGAGCAGGAAGCTCTGTGCCACATGGGAAGCTGTTAAGGCCGCATGCGGTCTGTGTGCCACCTGCTGCCCAACGCTGGTCTATGTATATAAATATATTTGGATTTTTACCACTATTTGTATTCCATATTGAATTTAATTATTTGTTATTTTGGCCCTGAGCTAGCTGCCTTTTGTTTAACACACCTTTATAAAGGGGGGAGTAGCGGATTGCAGTTTTGCATGAATACATCCCTATATTTCCAGTATAACCTTAAAAAACATATTCTTGGAATTTTTATTGCATTAGGTTTTCAAGGAACATGTCCCTGTGTTCTAGGAAGGTCTCGGTAGGATATCATACTTGTACACACAGACGAGAGTGTATATAAGAGAGGAAAATTACTTCCACATGCTTAAGTTTTTGTAGCAAGTATTCAGAATCAATTCCCAGGACACTTAGTCAGATTTAGCATGCTGTCAAACACATTGTGAGGCCCATTAAATAATAATATACAAGTTCAGTCACATTAATAACACATTTATAATTTGAAATGTTAAGATTGAAATATCGTGGTAAACAGAAGTGCCATTGGATTAAAAGCAATTATCAGTGGCTTCAAATCTCCTTGGCTTTAAATTTGCTTGGGAAAAGGATCTTCACATTTTATAAATCATTTCAGTTTGAAGTTAAAATTGCCCCAATTAAACCGGCACTATAAATAATAATTAAATATTACTGCATATTACTGCAACTTTAACATTACTGTTTTGTTAACTCTTCTGTCAGTATGAACTGATAACTCTAGATATGGCATACAATGAATTATTTATTCTTTATAACTGAATTTGTTGTCCTTCATTAGTGTGATGTCACAGAGGGAGGGGCCTAATGCTTTGGGGGACTGTTGAACTATTGGGAGCCATGACTTGACAAAGACTATTGGTATTCTTTCCTCCTTCTTTCCCGGGCACTGTCTTCCCAGCCTGAATACTTGAACTGTGACAGCTACATTCTTATTGTGTGCCCTGTGGGATGGGGGTGCCATGTCGTTCGTGGAGAGGGCCACAATATGGCAGTGATAAGAATTATTGTTGTGTGAATTTAATGATGTATCAGTGGCAACCAGTCATGTTTGGTATTGAAATGCTGCATTTTTTAATAAAGTGTATTACCAAGATCCCAGGGGTCCAGTACAGTAGGGGAAGAGCTGGCCAGCACCAGGGGGCAGTGGACACTTAGGTGTGAATGGGAAAGCAAGCTGGGGCATATGGAGGGTCACATACATCAGAGACTGAGTGTCTCTACTCCTGATCTGATACTTCCTGTAAAGCCAGGGTCAAAGGACCAATAGGGTAGGGGTCTGACATCACTTGATGGACAGGCCTCCCCACGTTGTCAGGGTGGGGGCTGGTTGGATTGTGTTGTGTGTGTGTATATATATATATATATATATATATATATATATATATATATATATTAAAGGTGTTGTCAGTCTCAACTACATAATTAATGTGTAGTTTTCATTCTGAGGGCATAATAATCCGTATTGCTGTGATTATTGATGCTGAACCTGCATTGGACTCTGTTACAGTCGGTAACATTTGCTCGGTGGCTGTACTGGTTCCTGTGGAATGCTGGACACTTTGGTAGTAGTAAGCTGGGTTGGTTCTGTTCCTGCTAATTGGGGATATAGAAAGAACCAGACGGTTCTACTGGGTAGGTTTGAACTAGGTTCTTATCAAGCCCAACATTTGTAAAAAATAATTTAAGTGAGTGGTGTTGACTTGTGAAATAAATAGAATGTTTAGAAATGATTGTTTATGAGAATATTTGTTTATCTGCACTCTTTTCCCTCTTAGGCATTATTACATTTCCTCAAAAAGGTGGTCTCTAATGAAGAGAAGAACAAAATGAGTTTATGGAATGTATCCATGATTTTAGCACCAAACCTGTTCATCTGTAAAGGAAAAAGTGCAAACCAGGAGGAAATGAAGGCAGCTGCATCCACGGCACATATAGTTAGATTATTAATTAGGTACCAAGACATCTTGTGGACGGTGAGAGAATGCTTGTGTAAAAATACTTTATTTGAAATTGTATGATATACACAAAATAATATATTGCACATGTAACACAGTATACACTTCCATGTAATCGCAGAGCCAGGTCAATAATGCTGTTTTAGCTGGTTTTATCATACATTTGTATGTAATAAAAATTATGTTTTTTAAGGACATTTTAGACCATACTTTTGAGTTTACAAATGACGGCAGATTATTCCTTGAGGTTTAAACAAGAGGAACAATAATTAATCTGAGCACTGATTCAGACCCTAAGGCAACATCAACATGTCAGGATTTGGGAATATCCCAGCTTGAGTACAGTTATTACTATCTTTTCTTTATATTGCGCCAAAATATTCTGCAGCGCTGTACAGGGGTTGAATACATGGTAAAAAAACAAACTTAACACCTTATAAAGAATGGAGGGCCCTATTTTTGAGCTAGAATCAAATGTACATAGTGCTCGTTGGCTCAGTTAAAATGGCTGAGCCAATGATTAGCACACCTGAGTTAAATTGTAATATTCTTAAATCCTGGCCTGTTTGGTGTGCACTGAAAACTAGGTTTTTGGTCCACTGTCCTAAGGTAAAGGCAGCAAAGTTATATTATTGATTATGACACAGAGATGTGACCTTGGATACATTGATTATCTTAAAAAAAGCCACTGCATCTGCCCTCTTTTTGATCAATGCAGGCAAAACACAATTCAGAGAAGATCCCTTTAAGCTGTACATCAAAGACGTAAATCTTTAATTAGTCTTATCTATTATGTCAGTATATGTCTTCTCAAACTATTTTTTTATTTAACTTAATTTAATTTTGTGTTTTGTATTTTAATATTTAGGTTCCATCCTTTCTGATTTCACAAGTAAGGAAAATGAATGAAGCAGCTATAAACAACAATAAGAAACAGCTTATATTTGATAAAAGTGTAAGAAAACTGCTACGACGGAAGACCATGGAAAGGGAAAGACCTGAAAGGAGAGAAGTTAGTTTGTTTAATTATTATTACAATCGATCTTTTCATAATGAAGTGATAATTCTTTTGCCAATGTCTCCCAGTATTGCCAGCAATGTCTCCCAGTATTGGAGGTTACAGGACGCTCATGGGGAATAGAATATTATGAATGAAGAACAAACATACAAAGTTGTAGTTTGAATGA
This sequence comes from Discoglossus pictus, assembly GCA_027410445.1. Lineage (NCBI taxonomy): Eukaryota > Metazoa > Chordata > Amphibia > Anura > Alytidae > Discoglossus > Discoglossus pictus. Next base: position 128,840,857 of record CM050166.1, read on the forward strand.
GTCGTAATCCTCACCTTTCATAATTAATCCATATTTAAGACTGGACAGAATTCTCCAAGTTTCAGTGTTTCATTCCTTAATAAAAAAAAATCATAACTTTAATTTAAAGTAGTACAATCAGTCAGTCAGAAACTTATAGCAATCTGCTACTTAGGTTCAACATAATTGCAGAAAAAGACTAGCTATAGCTACTAGCTATATTTAGTATGCCTCATAGCTATTGCACCTGCGGACCGAATAATTTGTAATTCATTGGTATTATACACAATCTTTAATTGAGAGGAATTACTCATATAGGTACACAGCAGGATAATATTTAGGACAGCACTATTTAAAAAGAGCATGTCCAGTTGCTTAAAACGTCACAATGAGGTTTATTTTTTTACACAAAGGCTTATATACTCTATATTCTATTGTTATTCCTATGTATACTAAATATACATCCTCTTCCTTATGGTCATGCCCATTGTTAACTTAATCACATTATTGGGAGGATCTTTGTTTGTAATGTATTCTTAAAAACTGTCAAACTAAACTAACAGTTCCACTTAAATCCTTTAAGTACAACCAATTGCAATTATATTTTTTCATAAAAGTCCTTTCTATTTCAGCAATAACTTGTCCCTTTAAAGTGCTCTAAATATATTAATCAGCAGTCTTATTCAGAAAAAAAACATATGTTGGATTTTATGGATTCTTTTTGCAAATATTATGATAAATCCACAACAAAATGAAAAATAAGCACAGGTTCGTGAAATGATGATATTTTATTCAGAAGATAAATTATTATTACATTGTGTGTTACTATCATCTAGCAACACATATGGTACAATAATATTTATCACTTAATGCACTATATGTGTCCAATAGAATAATATAGGGACAGCTAAAAGGTGTTTAATATTCTTTTGCTTAGTGTTTAGATACTCAGACACAAGGGAGGTGCCGAAGCAGAGATGGAAGAAAGCCCTGTTTCTTTATTAAACAGATTTCTGGAGGTGAATCTTAGGTGATGAATGTGTGTAGTAAGAGTCCTACTCAGACAATGAGCAAGTTTGTCTCTTAAGTGTTTGAGGGACAGAAAAAAATAAAAATAAATCTCACAGCTGGACTACAGAAAAAGCCACCTTCTAGTGAAGGCCTTTTACATTATAAAGAAGCACAAGACTGCATTTTATGATTTTATGAAATATTTTTACTCTGGTAAGTCAGACACTTCCATGTAACTATAGTTAATAGTTTTAATCACCAGGAATTGCAGGGATGCTAACAGAGACAAGGCAATTATAAGCACATTAAAGTTATACAGCCTTTCAGCTTCCCAGCTTTGAGGGATATGAAATATGACTATTTTTCTCTTGAATTATTTTGCATCCCTTGGGATAATGATAGCTAATAATGTCTGCATGTATTTCAGTAAATTTCATGACATATGATATTTGAGGTTTTGTTTTGCCTTCACTTACCTAATAAACATACAAGATTTCTAATCAGTATACATGTATATGTATACATTCCTCTTGTGTTGCAATTATTGAATGAAATGATTGGAAGTAAAATAGCACTCATCTGAAAGTACTAAAATACATTTCTCTCAAGCTATATTATTCATTATTACTTTCACAAGGTTTCACCTTGTGGTTATGTTAAGGGTGTGGCGATGGTAAAACACTCGAACAATCCCCTTCACCGTATTTACTAAGTACTAACAGCCTTATTAAATTGTGATTCAGTAAATTTAAAAGGGCTCTATTTAAGCACACAGCATATTTTATTTACAGAAGTTTTTAGCTAATGAACTTCTATCCAAAAGCAAGGTCTTCACTAACTAAAAACTTCTGTAAAAAAAATATGCTCTGTGCTTAAATAGAGCCCTTTAAATTTACCAAATCACAATTTAATAAGGCTGTAAGCATTTTTCTTTCTTGGCTCTCACAAAAAAGCTTGATCCAAAGCTTCCTATTCCCATAATTATAACTCTAATTATAACTAACAACAGAACCATGAACAAATTACCGTTTTATGTGTCTCATAATTTGTATTATAACAGAACTTGGATATTTTGTCTTCTTAGCTTTTATTGTAGTACAAATCATGGAACGTGTTGCTTGTATTTACTGCATTTACTGACTATTTGCATTATAATATACTACAGATATACAGATAATCAGTGAAAATACACATGGCTGAGCATGCAACTTAAGTAGGTGGGACATTTGAGGAAACTTTTCCAACCTCATTACAATAAGTTAATCATAATGAATATTGTGAATGATGCTACCCCAGTCCTTCACAACTAGTAAGTCTAGTCCTTTGTTGTATTGTAAATGTTATGTTTCCAGACCATCCATTATCACTGCTATTTTCTTATTACTGCATCTCTATTCTAAACAAATCCCTGATATTAACATTTACTTACATCAACAGGGAAACACAAACATATTTGAATAACAATGTATTTTGTAGAAAATATACTAATAATATTTCAATAAATAAACCCACACAGATTCTCTAGTGAGCTCCTAGTGACTATTTGTCTGTTCATGTTGCCAAGTACAAATGGATAATTTATCTCTCAAGCCTTTAATTCATATTTTGTAATATTGGGACGGAGCGGAGTGGTAGCTGCTTGTGACCTTGTGTATGTATCTATTTGTCTGACTAGGCAATCTGGGAGGAGGCCATGTATTCTTTTATGCCTTGACCTAATATAAAATAAACTAATCTGTGGCCATTTTTAGATTTTTCTATCAAATAGTTCTATTGCAACGTGTCCATCATCATCATCGATAAGCACAAGAAATGTGAAGTACTCCAGACGTAGGCAGGTTATTAAAGCTGTATTTTGCTTCTGTATTTCAGCAGTGTGATGTACCTGAAGGGGTGATAAGGGTTTATGCGCCTCTGCACTCAAAGGTTTCCATGGCAATCCAGCTGAACAGTCGGACAAAAGCCAAAGACATCCTGGCAAGGTTTCAGTGTGAAAACAGGTGTAGAGAGATGGTCTCTTTTATTTTTTCCTTCTGTCTGAAATCAATGGGATTATTGGCAACTTTAACTGCAATAACATAGGACAGTGTAATTACATATTATTATTACTTTGCAGTTTTAATTATTGAACAAAACATAATGTATAATAATCAGCTGTGTGTTGATGTGAGATATTGCATGAAATCCCATATGGTATTGCACAACTAGACATTCTGTACATCAGCAAATCATCTTGACGAACTAGACAAGTACAAGGACACATCTAGACTTGCACGCAAATCTTACAGCACACTTACTGGTAAATGGAAATAGAATTTGAAACTGTTATTTGATTTAAAGCTATAGTGATTCTTGCATGATGTCTTTATTTTTATATGTTATTTGAACTTATATATTCAGTAGGACTGAGTATGGGGGTTGTTGTTCATAGATAAACACAAACATGACATAAGTATACATACTGGGGGTCCTGCTATAGAGAGTGTGTTCAATCTTGGGTGCTGAGGATAGAAGTGGGGATAAACAGGGATTATTGTAGTGGTTAAGTCCTGTCCACCTCGCTGTGACCATATGGACCACAGCACGTCAGGCACATCTCTCATTGTATCCTGGTCATGCTTATCCATAAAGGCAAAGATACTGGAGTGAGTTGCCAGTTCCTTCTCCAGTGGACCGCAATTTGTCTGACCTCTCTGCTATGACCTTTCAACTTGGGTGACCCTACATGGTATCGCTCACAGCTTTATTGAAGTACACAAGCCCCTTCACTACGACAAGGTAGCAACCCAGAAGGGGATAACTGGAGTTAAATCTTAAATCCCTCTACGTTAACTCTGATAAATAGCTCCTAAATTAATGAGAAATAGGGGATATTTAACTTCACTTTTATATCCCCACTTTTAACCCACCTGATAAATATACCTGACAGGAGAATTTGTTTAGCAAACTTTAGGTGAGGTGGTAAGCTACTGAATAGATAGATGAGCTTTCAGAGGACATTATAATCTCTGAAGAGTGGGGGGCATCTTTAAGAGCAACGTAGGAAGCTATATACGTTAGAGACAAAATGGGAGCTGATCTTTAGTTTGGAATGAGAGGAATAATTTGTGATTCTTGATGTGTAAAGGTATAGGATATGTGTTAAATTGCATTTTATAAAATGCATCACAAGTTCAAGATCCACAGTAGATCTAGAAAACATCATTAGCAGATGTGTGGGCATAAAAGCATCTTTGTTTTAGTGCCTGTGCCTGGAGTCCATCAATGTGTCTTCCATATTCCCTCCTAGCCGTATGTCTGCGGGCGTGCTGCGGACTCCCGTTCGTCTCCAATTCCGGTGCTATTCAATTAAAGGAGCCCGCAGGTTACAGACCCAAAGCCGGCTCCATACACCATGTACTCGTTTGTAGCAGTTCAGGGCGGGAATATGATCCATTAAGCAAGACCCTAAACTTCAATTTCGAAACAGCCGTGACACTTTCTTGCTATATATATATATATATATATATATATATATATATATATATATATATATATATATATAGTAAATAAATAGTAATAAATATAAATAGTACATCTGTGTTCACATTTGAATGTCTAAAACAAGTTAAAAAACCTGATTCCAGCTCAGAATTCTGAGAAAAATCTGTTATTACACTGCATTCTGGGAAACTGAGCTGGGACATGCAAATGTGCCCACAAATGCCTTGCTCTTCAATCCATAGCCATTATCAAACATGGCTTCCTGTAAGCTTATGCATGCTGTATTACACAGCTTTAATGCAAAGTCAAGGTTGGATTAAACACAGGCTGAGTATCCAATCCATGTACAGCTGTTTAAGCTTACTGGCTATCATCAGCATGGAGCGGGATCTCAGCCTGTGTTGTGGACTTTATGAGTAGGTAGTTCACCACAGCCATCATTTATAATATGGTGGGCAAAAGAGCGATAGAAGCCCTCCTCCGTACAGTGGTGCAGTAAATAAAAAGTACATCTGTGTTCACATTTGAATGTCTAAAACAAGTTAAAAAGCCTGCTTCCAGCTCAGAGTTCCGAGAAAAACAGTTATTACACTGCATTCTGGGAAATATATACATAAACACACATAAAAGTATGATTTGAGATATAAAAAGGGAAAAGGAAGAACTGCAAGTGTGGTGTGGGGGTGTGTGCAAATCTAAATGGCCTAGGGTAGCATAAAACCTAAATACACCAATGCTTGCAAACCTTTAACCACCCTTTTGCTTAGAAAAAGAAAGTAAGTATGACTTATGGCTGCTTCCATGCACCAGCAGAGTCTGCTAAGATGAAAGTTTTCTCAGAAAATGCCTTTATGTCCATGACTTACACAACTAATAATGCTGTTATTTATGTTCACACTATACAAACATTTGAAGTATATATATATATATGTATATATATATATATATATACATACACACATGTAAATACATACACACACACACTACACCACACACACATGCATACATACACATCACACATACATACATATATACACACACGTACATATATTATTTATATTTTTCATACCCATATTATTTCTTCACCACCCTACCCCTTCTCATACCCTCTGCCTCCCACTGTGACGCTCTGAATACTATTTCTGCAAATCGCACATGAATAATCCCATGTGCGATTCAGACCATTCCATTGTGTTGGGGGGAGGGGGAAGCTGCTGAGGGAGTCCAGTGGGGTCTGAAATAGCTCAGGGTTTGTCTGATGGAGAGGGCCAGCATAGGGGGGCAAGGGGGGGGGGGGCACTACAGTGCACCAATCAAAACAAATGAAATGGAAAAAAATGTCTATTAATTTGAACTGCACTGGGCCCCAGAAGGGCCTCAGTGAATTGCACCGCCTGCATCGGCGGTATCTCCGCCAATGCTTGTGATTAAAACATTATGTTGAAGTGTAAGCATAGTGTAACAAGTGTGTGACCAATTCTCTAGGCAAGGTTTATGTGAAAACATGCATACAAAATTTTGCACATATTTACAACATTAGAAGAGAAGCTTGTGGTTGTGAGAAGGTAGCACACGTAATGAAAAACTATCCATGATCTGTATTATCTGTAGTGATTCTTGGCCTGCGTTCCACACATAATCATACTCTAGAACAGGGGTGCCCATACTTTAATGTCATCCTAATAAGATGAACTATTACCACCCTGGTCAACTATCTCCTCCTTCTATATAGGAGATCCAAAACCAATAGGGGAGCTGTTATCTTGGCATGATGATGTTTACATCTCCATTTAGGATGAACATTCTGTGTGGCTTGTTCCTCCCATAAGTGCTGCTAGATGGAGATCTAGTTTTTGGAAACCACTTCGCTAAAATGTGATTAAAGACAGTTGTAATAGCAATCAAAAAGCAAGCCAACAATGTTGATATACAAAGTTTCAAACCTTATATATCTTTTTATACTGGAAACAATATTTAAATGTAGAAGCATCATTCATAACAGCATATCTAAGACAAATAAAAAGTACTATAATATATACCTTGGATAGAAGAGATATATAATAAAAACGCACCAAAGTCATTCTGCAATTAATACACGCTAACCAGTTTTCTCCTCTCTGTTTTAGCTACGCGACACCAGAAAATACGAAAGTGCACTGCCAAGGGCTATATGAAATAGGAGGAAACATAGGTAAATATATGTTTAATGCATTTTGCATATGTTTAGTGAAGTCACCTAATATAAAACCATTCCAAGCGTAAAGGTTATTGTACAAAAGCATGAGTTAGTAGTATAAATTATTGCTTCACAACATTTCCTCATTTTTTACAGATTTCTAAACATTTCCTTGTTTTTTTTAGATTTCTGTCTCTTTTCCAAGAGTTTGAATTATTTTCTAACTGATGTGCTTTCCTGTGTTTTTAGAAGTATCCAGACTCTTGAATCGTACCCAAACAAAGCTCAGTGAACAGATATTTTCCACAGTGCGCACCTAGACATTAGCTTTGATAAATGGTTCTGTAATTGCTCAGTTAATGTTACAATCTTTCTCTATTTTATTGCCACATCAGCACATGTAGAGAATTATATTTTTATCAACTTTTTCTAGCACGTGTCTTAACTTTTTTTTTCAACATAAATTTTAATTTAAAAAGTACATATTAAAAATTCATAGTACAATTTTTTGTGCAATTACAAACAACTGTGTTGCCAAAGTGTTGTTAATATATATATATATATATATATATATATATATATATATATATATATATATATATATATACAGTTGCAAGCAAAAGTATGTGAACCCCTTGGAATGATATGGATTTCTGCACAAATTGGTCATAAAATGTGATCTGATCTTCATCTAAGTCACAACAATGGACAATCACACTCTGCTTAAACTAATAACACACAAAGAATTAAATGTTACCATGTTGTTATTGAACACACCATGTAAACATTCACAGTGCAGGTGGAAAAAGTATGTGAACCCCTAGACTAATGACATCTCCAAAAGCTAATTGGAGTGAGGTGTCAGCCAACTGGAGTCCAATAAATGAGATGAGATTGGAGGTGTTGGTTACAGCTGCCCTGTCCTATAAAAAACACACACCAGTTCTGGGTTTGCTTTTCACAAGAAGCATTGCCTGATGTAAATGATGCCTCACACAAAAGAGCTCTCAGAAGACCTACGATTAAGAATTGTTGACTTGCATAAAGCTGGAAAGGGTTATAAAAGTATCTCCAAAAACCTTGCTGTTCATCAGTCCACGGTAAGACAAATTGTCTATTGATGGAGAAAGTTCAGCACTGCTGCTACTCTCCCTAGGAGTGGCCGTCCTGTAAAGATGACTGCAAGAGCACAGCACAGACTGCTCAATGAGGTGAAGAAGAATCCTAGAGTGTCAGCTAAAGACTTACAAAAGTCTCTGGCATATGCTAACATCCCTGTTAGCGAATCTACGATATGTAAAACACTAAACAAGAATGGATTTCATGGGAGGATACCACAGACGAAGCCACTGCTATCCAAGCAAACCATTGCTGCACGTTTACAGTTTGCACAAGAGCACCTGGATGTTCCACAGCAGTACTGGCAAAATATTCTGTGGACAGATGAAACTAAAGTTGAGTTGTTTGGAAGAAACACACAACACTATGTGTGGAGAAAAATAGGCACAGCACACCAACATAAAAACCTCATCCCAACTGTGAAGTACGGTGGTGGGGGCATCATGATTTGGGGCTGCTTTGCTGCGTCAGGGCATGGACGGATTGCTATCATCGAAGGAAAAATGAATTCCCAAGTTTATGAAGACATTTTGCAGGAGAACTTAAGGCCATCTGTCCACCAGCTGAAGCTCAACAAAAGATGGCTGTTACAACAGGACAACGACCCAAAGCATATAAGTAAATCAACAACAGAATGGGTTAAACAGAAGAAAATACGCCTTCTGAAGTGGCCCAGTCAGAGTCCTGACCTCAACCCGATTGAGATGTTGTGGCATGACCTCAAGAAAGCGATTCACACCAGACATCCCAAGAATATTGCTGAACTGAAACAGTTCTGTAAAGAGAAATGGTCAATAATTACTCCTGACCGTTGTGCACATCTGATCTGCAACTACAGGAAACGTTTGGTTGTAGTTATTGCTGCCAAAGGAGGTTCAACCAGTTATTAAATCCAAGGGTTCACATACTTTTTCCACCTGCACTGTGAATGTTTACATGGTGTGTTGAATAAAAACATGGCAACATTTAATACTTAGTGTGTTATTTGTTTAAGCAGACTGTGATTGTCTATTGTTGTGACTTAGATGAAGATCAGATCACATTTTTTGACCAATTTGTGCAGAAATCCATATCATTCCAAAGGGTTCACATACTTTTGCTTGCAACTGTATATATATATATATATATATATATATATATATATATATATATATATATTAACACATAGGGCATGTATTTGTATCATTAGATACTCTTACTTTTTAAAGACGTTTCCAAATAAAAATATAAAATAAACAAATTGGAGCAAAGTCGGTCATCCACAGCCAAAAGATCATCCATCTCCTAATATATGTAAACACAAGCATTTTATGTCACAGTATTATTATTTTTTTATTATTATTAATAATAAGCTTTATTTTTAATGCGCCAACATATTCCGTAGTGCTAAATATGGTAGATACAATTTAGAAGAAACGTAACAAATTACGAAAGAATGGAGGGCCCTGTTATTGAGTTTAGAGTCAAGCATACAAAGTGCTTTTTCTAAAACATCCCAAAAGACTGAAAAGTCGCAAACTTAGAGCCCGATGCAATTCAGCTCTCGCTCAATCCGGTAGCCCGTAAGTGAGGTTGCAAGTTAATTTGTTATTCAATTGGTGTCTTTTTGCGGGTTTCAAATGGGTTACGAGTTACGGCCTTGAAAAAATTGCGGTGTTTAAGCCAGTAACTTAAAGCCTCAGAAGCCTTTGATCTTTCACTTTTGCAAGAGTTACGATGGCTAAAATTGCAAATAGCTATTCAATTGATCGATTTTCCCAAGCCCGCCAATGGTATCACACCCGTAAATGGCAAAAGGAGAAAATCCTCTGAGTGCTAGAGAGGACCCACAAGAGGGTTAAACACCTATTCATAGCACTGTAAATGCACTGTAATGGGGAAAGCGATGACAGACATTAGAATTAATTGCACAACAGTCTCAAGCTCGCAAATTGGCAGGAAATTAAATGTATTTGTATATTTGTTTTATTTCAGGGTTAAATCGATCTCGGGTATCAATGAGTTAATACATATCAAGCCACTCATATGGACTAGAACAGTATTGGCATTTATTGTCATAATTCGTTATTTTGCGGGTTTGCGAGTCTGATCGCATATCAGACCCCCAAACCTAATTGATTGACATGTAACCTCCATGTTTTACTGCCGTAATAATAACAGTCCCCTTTTCTATTGGCTGATTCGAAATGGAAGGTTACGGGCTTGCTTAATTGATCATGTTCCTGACCTGAACTGCTACGAACCAGTGCATGGTTTACGGTTTCGGCTTTGGGACTTTAACTTGCGGGCTTGAGCAATTGAATAGCATCATAATCGCTGACGAAGGGAGCCCGCAACTCACCCGCAGACATACGGCCTACTGCAATCGAGTTGTGGGCTTGCAATTGAATCGGGCCCTTACAGTCTAAAGGTTATGGGTTAGATATAGAAAGGTGAGGTACATTATATTGTGTAAATTACGGCTGAAGGTGATAAGCTTCTTTAAAAAAGATGAGTTTTTAGTAAGTTTTTGAAGGATTTGAGATCGGAGGCAAGGAGTTCCACAGAATAGGGTCAGCACAAGAAAAGTCCTGAAGACGGGAATGAGAGGAGTTGAGAAGAGAGGAGGAATGAAGAAGGTCAGAGCAGAGCAAAGAGGATGGTTGGGAGACTAATTAAAAGAGTATTACAATATTAGTTACATTCCTGTTTCTTATATCTACATTAAGACATAGAAAACATTGAAAATATAGTAAAAACTAATAAATTCTGCTTGTGTATAGAATGTTCCATGTTCTCTCACTCGTTACTTCCTGTGAACTTGGAGCCTTTCAGTATTTGACACCTCCTCTTATCCTCTTCACCTGCACATGCTCCGAAGCAGTCAAATGCATGTAAAGTATATAATCCTGCTCTGTATTCTCTCATCATGCACTGGACAAGAATAATCTCTATAATGACAACCATAGAACAAACACAGAGCGTGCCAAAATTAAAGGGACGTGGGGGGTTTCTGGATTTTACTAGTTATCTAACATACCTATGTATCTATTTACTTTTATGTACTTTATTTAATTAAGACATGCTTATAAGCTCTTTTTTGCTGACTAAAATCAAACAAATAGTACCTGATTGGGTCTGCCCTCTGCAGCTCATGTCAACACACACTATTTAGTGTTGGCAGTGTCTCATGCTAGCCGATCAGTGACCATGTCTTAGAAAAATGTCACAACATGTTGCTGAGGCTTTGCTGTTGATTGGCTAGTGGACACTGCACAGCTGTTCTGTGTCTTTATGGGCAGACCAAGCAGGTACTATTTGTATTATTTTTAAGCAGTAAAACAGAGTTTATAAGCACTTCTTAATAAAAAAAAAAAGATATTTAGTAAAATCCAGAAACTCTCCATGCATCTTTAGGATTTTTACTTATGTTCTCAGGGACATCGCAACCTGTCTGAGTGAATATTCCTGCCCTGCTTTTTCAGACATTAGAGAGGTCAAATTTCTATTAAGGGGTGCTGCATTATGTGATAAAATAAATAACACAAGAAGATGAGGTTTTAATAGCATTATTAAAGTTAACATGTTTGTCCAAATTGTGCAAAAGTTAAAATAACTAAAATGGTGTATGGTGTAAAAGACAAAACTTATACGTAAAGACTTGACCTGAATATGTGTAACTTAGAAGACAGAATAACTTTATGTACCTTAACCTCCCATCTCAACTGATCTATGCTACTAAAAGAACTTTAAGCACATTAACCCTTGGTCCGTGGTCTTAGTTGTCAGTGACTTCCAATAGGTCTTACTGTCATCTCACAACAAAGTAACATCTAGCAGGTGTATACATGGTTCTGGTATTGATACACTTCATTAAAAACAAAGGCAGAGGTGCTCAATCCTAGAACTAACCTTCTTAAGTAGGTAAGTTCGAAGGGTATAGTAACCCACTCACAGGGAGAAATGTCCTGTAGTATATCACTCTGGTCCCACTCACTAGACTGATCCAAACATGAAATACCAAACCCAAGACATACATTTTGATCTTAATTGGTCCTTGTTAGTGGGGTGTAGCTGAACTCCCTTTTGCACAGGAGTCTCCCGCTATCACCCTTCAGGAGAGTAACAGCCATATTAAATTGCGATTCGGTAAATTTAAAAGGGCCCTATTTAAGCACACAGCATATTTTTTTTTACAGTTTTTAGTTAGTGAAGACGTTGCTTTTGTATAGAAGTTCACTAACTAAAAACTTCTGTAAAAAAATATGCTGTGTGCTTAACTAGAGACCTTTTAAATTTACAGAATCACAATTTAATAAGGCTGTAAGCCCAAAGGGTCATTTGCATCATACTGATTATAATCCTTGCAGACTGCACTACCACATCCTGCAGCTGCCTCCTTGCAGAATAGTAGATTTTCTTCCAGGACTCAAGCAACCACCCGTGACACAGGGCCTCACAACATCTAGCTAAGTAGAGGCACACACCCTGCTGTTTTTCCAGTTTTAGTTACCTCCATAACTCAAGCAACCACTTCCTTCCTGCCCTACCCAACATACCCACCCCTAATTGTTGCAATTTTATTAACACTCAAATTACAGTCACCTGACATTCCTATTTGGAGGTTACACTATCTGACCACCAGGTGAAGATATTAAACTGCATATTAATGGAGGCCTCCCCACATTGCCTTTCTATCAGATTTCTACTCCTTTCTACTAAATTATTAACATCTTCACATCTTTGCACGTTTTCTACAGGTAAATTTTACTCTTGTCTAACAGCAGCAGAATTGTCTTTTCTTTCATCCTCTATTACTCTCTTCCTGGCCCATCCAAATCCTCATTTGCTACTCTTGTTAAGATTTCTGCCTCCTATTCCATTTAGATTGAAAATTCACCAATTTATAATCTTGTAAAATGCATTTGTGAAATATAGGTAAGCTTTTAAGCTCAAAGGCATGACCCCATATTTTGCCGGGTATGAATATAATATCTTTCTTTGGAATATGCTGGTGTGTTACAAATAAATAATAATAATAAATGACACAAAAAAATGTGCTGGGATGAATCAGCTGAAGGGAAATATGATCAACAGCCTGCACAATGCTAAAATGTTTGCAAAGGATGGCAGGACTCGCTGCCTAAAGTTTACAATGAATAATCACAATAAACAAATATTATTTGAAACTAAATACTTGTGAAAACTGGACCACTGCAGTTATTATTTAAGTACATATAGGAAGCATAAAATCTTAAATAATATTTAAAGTGACACATTGGAGGTTCCAAATATGGTATAATTTAAAGCTAGTACTAACAGTGAAATGCCCATTGTCTCCTGGGCATTTGCCTGCACATTCAGTATATCATATACCCATGGCCGGATTACCCATTAGGCCAACTAGGCAGCCGTCTAAGGGCGCTTCCTTGTAAGTGGCGCAACTTTTATAAAAAAAAAAAAAAATGGTTCCTGGCTTAAAAAAATGAACTGCTGCCGTTCATATACTGGCTACTAGTGAGTAACCACCTAGAACAAGAGAGTTAAAACAGGAAAATGAATGTACACGCACAGAAAAAGTAAAAATGTGTCTGTGCGTGCCTTGCGTACTGGCAGGGGCTCCTTCACTTCACTGCCTAGGGGCTCCAAAAAGCCAGATACGGCCCTGCATATACCTGTTCTCTTTCTGTGTAGGTTACTGCATGGAGTGCAGTGGATGCTCCATGGGATTTTAAATTCTACCATATTTGGAACTTCCTCTATGTCATTTGAAGAAAACAAGTAGGTTTAAGAAAGCATTTAGAGTTTTTAAAGATAGTTTTAACAGTATGTGGTTGGTAAACCTCATACCTCTCCCAGAAAGGGTAATTTGGTAATTTACAAACAATAGACTAACAGCCCTATTAAATTTGAAGCCTGTAAGTGCAGAGGCAAGCCTGCAACTGCTTCGGGCTTGAAATTTAGTCGAGTTACATAGCTATTAAATTAGAACAGGCCGCGGGTTACGGCCTTGAGACCCAAACCCGTAAATAATTTTTCGAAAGTCGGATGCACGGCCGGGAGCATGATCAATTAGTCAGTGCCTAGATACAGGTTTAGATGGAGCCAATGGAAACAGAGATGGTCAACATTGCGCCACAGAAAAATGGAGGTTGGATTTCAAAGTCCTACGGGGTTATGAGTGACAATTGGACGTGCATTCCAGAAAAAATACAATATTAATAAAGCAGTAAATATGATATTCTATTACATGCAAGATCCATTATATGTATTAACACATTGATTGGGCTCCATTTGCAGGTTAGGGGCTTGAACGCAAGTGAATTTGTTGCAATTTAATAGCATGATTGGAAACGTAACAGTAACGGGCTTGACACATCAATGGATACACGGGCGCGCAGTTCAAATTTCCACATCCCGTAGCCCTTTCACGGCACTACCCTGCAAGTCATTGACGGGTTGCTTTACTGGTCAAATTTAATAGCAAAACGTCTTGCGGGCTGCGTTACAGGTTACGTTTTTACACGTTAGGGGAATTTAATAGGGCTGTATGTAAGTATCCCCTAAAGATTAATCTCCCCTGCTGATTAACATGTTAGTCCTTATATATCTCAGTTTTGTTAATGCTTTAGTGAATAATGCAATTCTTGCCTTTCTCAATCCTTCAGCACTAACGTGTAAAACCATAGCCCGTAACACTATCAGTTAATTATATCTCTTATAAATTCTATAAGTTATATATACTGCATAATTATGTATTAGTAAAAAAAAACATGGTTATAGCATAGTGTATAATGATAACGGCAAAATGTGTATAATTATAATTTTAATAAGATCATCCAATAATCTTACCAATGATCTTAGTGTAACCTCTTTATAAATGAACCAATAATGTCTAGTGATATTTTCACATTCAAGTACATTAAGTTATAGTGATTTTAGTGTGCTAGTTCAGTTCCTTTCTTGGTGTACAAAGGTAACATGGAATCACAAAACAACCATTACAAAGGACTATTTGGAAGCAAATCTGCAGTCTAGCAGGAAGGAGATATGTGTACAGTCACTGAATTAACCTTTTCAATGCTATAAGCCAGAACCCAGAAACACACTGTATTGCAAAGTGTAGCTAGACATTCTGGCAGTCAGTGGGAGTGAATGTTAAAATGATTTCTCATTTCACGTTGTTTAGTAAAGCAATATGAAGTTGAAAAATGAATATTATAACAACAAACTTCATATTAAGTGATGAACTGTAAGTGGTGATGTCACAAACATGGCTGCCCTTTTTTCCAGTGTCAGGCACACAGTAAACACTTGGGATTTCAAAAGAAAGCTGTTAAAATATCACTGTAGTTAAAGAAATTTATTTTTGAACTATATAACAAGTATAGACATAACCAGTTCCTGTAAACCATGAACATAAAAACATTTTTTAGATACAATCTGAATTTCTGAATACTCTTATGTATAGAATATTCTAACATGTCTTTGTTTCATCATCTCCTGAGTGTGTTTTTATCTGTTAGTGGAGGGAATGGTGGTGAGGAAGGGATAGGTCAGAAATATTTATTAGATAACTGGGACTGGATCTAAATGGAGTTGTCACCCCTTGTCCTCATAGATCCAGAAGCAGACAGCTTAAATCAGTAAATACAATCACTGCTCTCCAGAAATGTAAAGGCACCCCTGCCACAACAACCAATAATAAGACACAAATATATATATATATATATATATATATATATATATATATATATATATATATATATATAATAACACACATAGATGAATTTAGGTTTTTATACTGCACTAGCCCCACTCAGATTAGCTATTCCCCCACAACCCTTTTATTACTCCTCCTTTACTCTTTCTGTAGGATGTTAGGATTGCCAAATATAATGCCAGAATTATGTATATATATGATTGCTGTGGTGCACTACCTTCTCATAAAATCCACAACACAGGCTGAGATCCCGCTCCATGCTGATGATTGCCAGTAAGCTTGAAACAGCTGTACATGGGTGGGATACTCAGCCTGTGTTTAATCCAGCTTTGGCTTTGCATTAAAGCCGTGTAATACAGCAGGCGTAAGCTTAAAGGAAGCCATGTTTGATAATGGCTATGGATTGAAGAGCGAGGCATTTGGGGGCACATTTGCACGTCTCAGCTCAGCTTCCCAGAATGCAGTGTAATAACTGTTTTTCTCGGAATTCTGAGTTGGAAGCAGACTTTTTAACTTGTTTTAGACATTCAAATGTGAACACAGATGTACTATTTATTTACTATATATATATATATATATATATATATATATATATATATATATATATATATACACAAGGGTATGTGGGCTTTATATATATAAGTATATTAGAAAATGTAGGCTACACTTCTATATACATATTTTTTTCCATAGTACACTGTCTTTTAACTTTACATTTTCATGCATAGAACACGACAAACTGTATCAGTTGCAATATATATGTATCTTTGTGGAACAGCAGGTTGTAAAGTGGAAAACAAATTGACTTTTTATTGTATTTCAAAATATTTCTGTTGTACTCAGATTTCATCAGTAATCGGTTACTCTCTTTATTTTAGGAGAACATTGCCTAGACCCAGACACATATATGTTGGATGTATACAATTTGAACCCTCATGCAGAGTGGATTTTAAAACCAAAAGCAAGCTGAAACCTGTGGAAGTACAGAAGGCGTCCTTGTGATACTAAAACGCAGTGGACTTCATTGTTGGAATGTGTAAAGGTATATTCAGTATGAAGTCTGCTTAGTTTGACTGCGCTCTTTGGGTGCAAAATCAAAGGTACTATGGAACCACAAAACAAACCTGTGGAAGAACGTTTTTTATGCTCTTAATGGGAAATATTTTTTGTGATTTTGTAAAGAGAAAAACACTACCAAAAAAAGAAAGCTGCCAACACAAGAGAACCTCAGACAGGAGGATGGATGTCTGTGGGCTTTTGATCTTCAGCAAGTATTAGAGCAGACATACAGATGTAGTGTTGTGTTACTGCTGGAAGGACTTGAAAACCATTGCCATGTGGACAGAAAAGAATGGACATTTTATACATATTATTCATTCATCAGTAAACATATATAGACATTAAATTTGTATGGTGACATGGATACCTTGCTTAGCATCAAAACTCCTTCAGAAGAGATAGAAGAACTATTGGACATCCATTTGTCTAGGAAACACTATGTATGTATAGTTCCATGTGTATACATATATGTCGAGACAATACTTTCTTTTTTAATATGTTATGTTCTTGCAGATGCACACATGTATGTGCAACTAGTTCGTTGTGCCTTGCTTTATTTCAGTATTCATGTTTAATTGTATTATTTAAGACTTTACCTTTGTGAATTAGGTGCCATCTTCAAACATTTTAATAAGTAAGGTGAGCTTAATTGTCAGTTTAGTTAAAAAAAAAATATTTTGTATATAGATATATACAACTGGTTTGGTATAATAACTATTTTATGTATTAATAGACATATGATGTTTCAATACATCTTTCATTTTTGAATTGCTTACTTTAGCCAGCAATTGTCTAAGGAAAAAAAGGGACACCTGTACCTGTTACAGAATGTCTTATATTGCTATATATTGACAGAGTGCATAATATTTGCACAATTTAATCAAACATAACTTCATAAACAGTGAATGATCTTAAATGACCATAGTAGTCATAAATTTAAAATATCCTCTTTTGAAGAATTGCTTTTGAAAAGAGGGACAATATTTCAGTATGTAAAAAAAAACTAAACTCTAATTTATTACCTTTTATTTACAATTATGCTACAATGCAATATACCACTTTGTTTTCTGCTGATCAACTTCCCAAGGCGGGAGTAGACTTTGAATGCTGAGAGGAAGCTTCTAGCTGCACAGTGGGAATGTGACAGCTATAATTGACAGTTCTTTCGCTAATGGGAGGATTATTTGCTTACAAGGTTCCCCCTCCTAAGAAAGAAGAGTCAGCTATAAGAAGAAAATGGAACCCAGGAGTGAATATTGGCATCAAAACGATAAACATGTAAAGGCTGTCATTATTTTTTTTTTGGCTTTCTAAAAATAATTATGAAGATCAATCATTCAAACAGCCATATAGAAAAAACTGACCATGGTGGTCCTTTAAGGTTATTTGTCTCTACAGTGTTCATTGTGAACTAAGAGTGCTTCCTGGGTGCCTTGCACCACTTCTTGGCTTCATCTTCAGATTGTTCAATGACTGGTTGGGGGTATGGTGCTGCCATTGACTGACTATTTAATTAACACTAAGGGATCTTGTTTTCTAACTAACCTTTCCCGCAACCAAGTTCCACATGCAGCCAAACATTTTGCACATGAGATTTTACACAATATTGAGTTTTTATATTCTATATAATTCCTTGCTACCTGGGTCTGGCCAATTTATCTCTGTGTAACTTAGATGCCAAAGTGCAAAGTGACTTTAAGCCCTGTGGAAAAATAGTTTACATCGCCAGCTCTGAATGACTGCATGTGTTATAGTTTCAATGCATAAAAATCTAGGGGCCTGCTGCCAAAATGTATCTTATATGCCAGTGATTAATGGTAGTTCTTGAGTAATCCACCTAGATATTAAAATGTTTCCCAATAGTATTAATCACATTATTCATTACCTGCCATGGAGTTACTGTCATAAACCTTAGCTGATTTAAATAATCTTCATGAAAACATTTGGAAAATGTATGACATTATACTAGTATCAGCTGTATATCCAATATTGGTGCTTTTACAACATACATAAAGACCAACAACGGCTGAATCATATTAGTTCTGTTACAAATAAAATCATTAGATGCATTTACCCACCAGGTGTGTTGACAAATGTTTTTATTGCAGCTTAAAATTAAAATTTCACCATTAAAAAACTCAGTCTTTACCAGTGCTTTGTAGCGGTAAACACCAAGCAGTTAAAAAAAGTTCACTTTAGATCAATATTATATCCATTCCAAGGAATGTCCATAAACATTTATCACTATTGCGCTTTACATAATGATAATTGTGGGCTGGTAAGAAGTCCCATTAGAAGCTTTAGGTAATAATGTAAAGCCATTAGCCTTCATGTATATTAATTTTAATTGAGCAAAGTTACTGTAACAGCACCACATCTAATAAGAAGCAATGGGTTACATGTTCTAACTGCACCAAATGTGAAGCTACAGGTAAGAAAATATATACTGGTATACTGACAGTTTTTTAATAGTGAATTTACTAGTACTAGTTTGATATAGCTCAGTAACTACTTTATATGATGCTTAGAATTAGATAGAATTTGGAGTTATGCATATTTGTAAATGTTACATATTTAACACAGATGTGGATTTAGTCTTATTGATTTAATCCAGATGAAAACGTGACCACTCAATTAGCTTTCTTTTATTACCTGTGAAAAGTTTATCCCATTTATATTTAAAATGTCAGTAAATGTAATTATTAATTTCTGTGGAAAACATCTTGAATAAACTTTTCTCAAACAATATATAACATTAAAAATAAATTGTTAATGTCACTGCTCTTTGAATTTAGTTTGTTGAAGGAAAGATAGATGTATTGAAATGATAAATTTAGCAGATTGAGCTGACAAAGTTGGTGCCTTGAATTCTTAAACCAGATAAATACTTTTTAAGCACTTTTTATACATTTTCTGAAATGTCTTTGATTTTCTATTAGTAACCACTTTTTAACCAGTCCAATCTTATATGTCTTACTAAACCCAAAAGCAATCTTGTCTTGCAACTCAATGTGATAGAAAACATATATATGCAACCAACCTCTACTGTTGTTTGATAAGGGTGAATGTGAGACAGATGACATTAGGATCAGTTTTCGATTCTCTAATGCTTTTAGCCAGATACTGTATATTGTAAAGTATGTTGTGAAGAATAATGACATTTTGGGTTTTCAACCACATTTTTAATCTGGAGTATTGCTCAGACAGTATTTGTACTTAAAATAAAATGAATGCACATTTGGTGGTCTCTTATATGTGTTTATAACATTTATGTCAGATGTATGTAAACCCCAGAAAGAGTATTTGTTACTGAAAAATAAACTCAAATTAGAAAACTATGTTTGGCCGTTATTGTCCTACAACCAGTGTCTCATTTCTGTTTTGAATGCACAGTAGACTCTCAGTTATCAGGCACCTACAGGGATTGGTAGATGCCCGGATAAATGTAGTTTCTTGTTGCTTGAGAGTTATTATTAAAAGATTAGCTGCACATAGGATGCTCTGCTAAGTATATTTGTCAGTGAGGGCTGTTCTAGCAGCAGCAGCTTTCACTCCTCACTTACACACAGGTACGTTCGACTGTAGGGTGCAGTGCTGAACCCGGGGAATGTAACGCCAACACTGCACTGGCTCAGTCACTCATGCCTGTCTGCTTCCAGGTAACATTAAATTGTAGTGGATGAAATCTAGGTGCATGTAAGCATTTTGTGGCATGACAACCTTGCTCCTGGCATTTGTTGAGCCCTGTCAAATTGTATTGTATTCTGGTTGCTTGAGAGTTCTGGTTGCTTGAGTTCTGTTTAACTGAGAGTCCACTGTATACTATATTTAATAAGAAAACTAATCGTATAAGTCAAATGCTTTCAATGCTGCATTTTTGGATATGTTGTAATACACCAGGTGAAAATATAAAATGCACAAAGAACAGTTATATATAGATCAGATTGGTTTATACTGTATGTCTGCATATACAAATATCACTGCATGAAAAGTAGAGGTGTAGTTATTATTTACATGTAGTTTTACTCTTGGGTTACTCCTTAAAAAAAATATTTTTCATCCTGAGACATCACTAAGCTTTTAAAATGGTTTGCTCTACAAAGTAAACATGATGTTAACTTTCCACAATCATATTAGATATAGCAGGCTATACAGTATTGTATTTTCACAATGGGTTTATCACAACAGCTTTGGTCTTTCAAAATTGTTGATATCATTGTTATTTTATTTGTTTAGCATCAGCATATTCCATAGCACCATCATGGAACCTGCATTGTCTATAACTAGAAAGAAGCACAAAGAACCACCTCATCAATTTACCATGTTTGCCTGTCGCTAAAATATTACATTTCAAAAATATCTTATCACATCACCAATTCCGTTCCCCATCCATGTCATAGGATTAAAGGGCCACTGTAAAATGCTAACAAATATATACATTTGAAAACTTTCCATCTAATTAACCACTGAAAAAATGCCATAAAGCTAGACTGTTTAGGTATCCATAATTTTTTGTTTGGTTTCCATTTTTTTGAGAGCAGTTCTTGCATCTATTGATTTAATTAACTTCCTAAAATTATTAACTTTTTGCTTCTGGGCCAGTGAGAGGGAGCAGTGTGGTTTCAATTTCAATCTTATCCAATTATCTACTGACCTCTCCTTATTCTCTTCTCCCTCACCACTCCTTCAACTGTTAGGTACAGAATACCACGTATGATCCAGCTTTCAGGAAATGATTTAAGAAACAGAAAATTGATTGTGGCACAATATTAAACAAGTTTGTTTTTAGGTCTTACATCTGCTAATGCTGTTAGTTGATTACAGACATCACAAAGTACCCCTTTTCTTGAACTACAGTGGCCCTTTGAGGATGCAACAAGACTCTGACACACCTATTGGACTAATTTTATAGCTAGAATTGCTTGTCGGTTAACTTTACAAAACCAATCAAATAAACACATAAATTCAATAAATATACATACAGTCTCTCAGACCAACCTTCATTCTTGCACTTTCTTTTACTACTCATTTCACACTTCAAAATGTTCCCTGGCAGAAAAATAACACAATATTGCAGCCTGTAGACTCGCCTTTAGGGGGTGAAGATGCTGCTGTGAGAGCTGTCACTGCATGGTGAGAAAATGTGGGGTATTTTATATATATATATATATATATATATATATATATATATATATATACTAGCGTATTGCCCGTCAAAAAATGACGGCAATGAGATGTGTATGTTTGGAAAGTTGTTTAGTTATTAATATACATATGGAATTGTAAGGTAGCTAATGATGTTTTGTGTGTACTACTGAAATATAGAATTTAAATTAATAAATGAATATACTTTACCTATTTGTATGCATTGTGTTGAAGAGCTGGCAATCTGTGTTGATGTTGCTGCAGCATTAGTGGTGTGGAGGTGCTGTGTAAGCGTGATGAACGTGTGCAGTGTAATAGTGTGCGTGCGCGAGCCGAAACCGTTAACGTAGCTGTGTACTTCCGCATTATCCTAAAATGGCGGATAATGTGTGGTATGCGTCTTAGCGTATTATCGGTACGTGTTTTCTGTGGTTATAGTGCTGTAGCCTTGTTTTTGTTCTGTAGCCTCGTTTTCGTTTTCGCCATTTTTTCTGCGGCGCTCATTGCCAAAGTACTACGGTTTAACGGCTCGCAGGGCAATGATCGCCAGCAGCGCTCATCGCTAAGCCCTCTAAAGTACTACGGTTTAACAGTAAATATGGTCAAACGGTCAAATGACGGTTAAATGTTGTGAAATTTGTTTGCCACACAAGATGACGCTACATTTGGCCCTTTTTTTTACGCTACATTTTTCCCTTTTTTTTTTCTTTAAATAAATACAAATTATTTTTTTTAATACATTTTTTTTTGTAACTTTCAACTTATATTTCATCAAATGCGTTGGTTTAGGCGGTAAATCCGATGTTGCGCAAGACAAAGGCGTTAAATCTGTGTTAATGCGTAAATCTGTAATTGCGTTTCGTAAAATGTACTCTGTACTGTCTTTTTACTCATTGCGCGGTTAATCCGCATCCTTTATCTCGTTGTTTTTCAAACACATACGTCTGTGGCTGTGTTTTACGCAGTTTGTAGTAGTATAGCCTCGTTTTCATTTTCTTTGGTGGCCATTTTTTTCTCGCTTAGTCGATTTTCGATCTTTGTAACTCGGCTAAATCGATGTAAATTGGAGTTCCAACTCACTTCCAGACGTCCTGCCTGGTTCGCCATGCTGTAAGTGACCTTTATTTTAGTTTTTAGTGTGTATTTAGTGTTTTTTTTATTGTTTTGGTTCCGCCGCTTATCTCGTAATTTTTTGCATCTCGTATTTTTTTTTTCTAAGTGCTACGGTTTAACGTCTCGCCTCGCTATGCAAGGCTCGCCTGCAATGAGCGCCTGCGCCGCTCATCGGCGCTCATCGCTAAGTCGTACGCACTACGCAACACAGTGGTTTAACGGCTCATCGTAGATAGACAATTAGAATATGTGATATATATATATATATATTCCTGGCGCTTATATCATCCACAAGCTCTTTAATCTGAATGCATGTGTGTTACTGTGCATGTATTTTGTTGTGTGTAGCTACAGTATATATATAACAGTCGATATAAAAAGTCTACACACCCCTTTTAAAATGTCAGGTTTCTGTGCTGTAAAAAAATGAGACAAAGATAAATCATTTCAGAACGTTTTCCACCTTTAATGTGACCTATAAACTGTACAACTCAATTGAAAAACAAACTGAAATATTTTAGTTAGAGGGAAGAAAAAATATAATGGTTGCATAAGTATGCACACCCTTAAATTAATACTTTGTTGAAGCACCTTTTGATTTTATTACAGCACTCAGTCTTTTTGGGTATGAGTCTATCAGCATGATTTTATTACAGCACTCAGTCTTTTTGGGTATGAGTCTATCAGCATTTTGACTTGGCAAGATTTGCCCACTCTTCTTTGCAAAAATACTCCAAATCTGTCAGATTGCGAGGGCCCTCTTCAGATCACCCCACAGATTTTCAATCCGATTCAGGTCTGGGCTCTGGCTGGGCCATTCCAAAACTTTAATCTTCTTCTGGTGAAGCCATTCCTTTGTTGATTTGGATGTATACTTTGGATCGTTGTCATGCTGAAAGATGAAGTTCCTCTTCATGTTCAGCTTTCTAGCAGAAGCCTAAAGGTTTTGTGCCAATATTGACTGGTATTTGGAACTGTTCATAATTCCCTCTATCTTAACCAAGGCCCCAGTTCCAGCTGAAAAAAACAGCCCCAAAGCATGATGCTGCCACCACCATGCTTCACTGTGGGTATGGTGTTCTTTTGGTGATGTGCAGTGTTGTTTTTGCGCCAAACATATCTTTTGGAATTATGGTCAAAAAGTTCAACCTTGGTTTCATCAGACCATAACACCTTTTCCCACATGCTTTTGGGAGACTTCAGATGTGTTTTTGCAAAATGTAGCCTGGCTTGGATGTTTTTTTACGTAAGAAAAGGCTTTCGTCTTGCCACTCTACACCATAGCATATGAAGAATACGGGAGATTGTTGTCAAATGTACCACACAGCCAGTACATGCCAGATATTCCTGCAGCTCCTTTAATTTTGCTGTAGGCCTCTTGGTAGCCTCCCAGACCAGTTTTCTTCTTGTGTTTTCATCAATTTTGGAGGGAGTTCCAGTTCTTGGTAATGTCTCTTTTGTGCCATATTTTCTCCACTTGATGATGACTGTGTTCCATGGTATATCTAATGCCTTGGAAATTCTTTTGTACCCTTCTCCTGACTGATAACTTTTAACAATGAGATCCCTCTGATGCTTTGGAAGCTCTCTGTGGACCATGGCTTTTGCTGTGGGATGCGACTAAGAAAATTTCAGGAAAGACCAACTAGAGCAGCTGAACTTTATTTGGGGTTAATCAGAGGCACTTTAAATGATGGCAGGTGTATGCTGACTCCTATTTAACACGATTTGGAATGTGATTGCTTCATTCTGAACACAGCTACATCCCCAGTTATTAGAGGGTGTGCAGACTTATGCAACCACATTATTTTTTATTTTTATTTTTTCTTCCCTCCACCTAAAAAATTTCAGTTTGTTTTTCAATTGAGTTGTACAGTTTATAGGTCACATTAAAGGTGGAAAAAGATCTGAAATGATTTATCTTTGTCTCATTTTTTACAGCACAGAAACCTGACATTTTAACAGGGGTGTTTAGACTTTTTATATCTACTGTATATATATATATATATATATTTATATATATATATATATATATATATATATATATATATTGGGGCAATTTTTGTATAGATATCTGTAGTCTTGGGGGCTGTGTAAGGAGTGTGGTATTAGGAGCTATATATTGTATTTATCTGTCTAGTATGAAGGAAGCATTGGGTATGTATATCAATAAAGAGAGCAAGAGCTGTGTACTTTATTTATCTGCCTTATTATGGATGGAGCAATTTGTATAT
This sequence comes from Discoglossus pictus, assembly GCA_027410445.1. Taxonomy (NCBI): domain Eukaryota; kingdom Metazoa; phylum Chordata; class Amphibia; order Anura; family Alytidae; genus Discoglossus; species Discoglossus pictus. The sequence continues at coordinate 128,865,878 of CM050166.1, forward strand.
CTACAGAGTGAGCGAGCAGAACCTGTTTGTGGGGGTAGCAGTATGTGCATCACTGTAATGTGTGAGAATTGTATTCGTAACAGTAAAATATTGGAGAGGTAGTGTGTATATATTTACAGTGCCTTGCAAAAATATTCACCCCCCTTGATTTTTTTACTATTTTCTTACATTACAGCCTGAATTTTATGTGATGGATCAGAACACAATAGTCTAAGTTGGTGAAGTAAAATGAGAAAAATATATACATAAAACTATTTTTTAGAAATAGAAAACAGAAAATTGGCATGTGCGTATGTATTCACCCCCTTTGTTATGAAGCCCATAAAGAGCTCTGGTGCAACCAATTACCTTCAGAAGTCACATAATTAGTGAAATGATGTCCACCTGTTTGCAATCTAAGTGTCACATGATCTGTCATTACATATACACACCTTTTTTGAAAGGCCCCAGAGGCTGCAAAACCTATGCAAGAGGCACCACTAACCAAACACTGCCATGAAGACCAAGGAACTCTCCAAACGAGTAAGGGACATTGTTGTTGAGAAGTACAAGTCAGGGTTATGTTATAAAAAATATCCACATTTTTGATGATCCCCAGGAGCACCATCAAATCTATCATAAATCATAAAATAAAATAAATATATCATAAATTCAAAAGAAGATGGCACAACAGCAAACCTGCCAAGAGACGGCCGCCCACCAAAACTCACGGACAAGGCAAGAGGGCATTAATCAGAGAGGCAGCACAGAGACCTAAGGTAACCCTGGAGGAGCTGCAGAGTTCCACAGGAGAGACTGGAGTATGTGAACATAGGACGACAATAAGCCGTGCGCTACCATAGAGGTGGGCTTTATGGCAGTGTGGCCAGAAGAAAGCCATTACGAATTTGCAGGGTTTCGCCTCTTGAAAATTGCCTATGCAAGAAAAAAAATGGCAGCCGAAAAAACGAAAACGAGGCTACATGGCCCCTAAGCACGCAAAACGCCACAGGCACATGACACTTTTACCCTGGAACGTATAAGGTACAAAATACACTATTACAAACTACGCTAACACATACACAATCGCCACCATTTTACAACACTAACTTGAAACTAACATTACCATTCTATACTGTCGCACAACTAAACAAACGGTTTGGCCTCGCGCACGCATCCTATTTAGACTGCACACTTGCCACATTGCTGACACTTACAGATCAGCAACAGTGCAAATGTACATTGTATGCTGCAGGAAAATCAAAAGCAATTGTTGGCTCTTCAGGATATTGATTGCTGGATATATTAATTACAAATAGGTCAAGTATATTAATTTATTATTTAATTAATTAATTATTATATAAAAAAAAAATATATATATATATATATAAAAAATACCAGAGGAGTGTCTCGCAATGAGCGCCGAAGGCGGGGCTCACACTGAACGCACAGGGTGCTCACAGAACCAAAAGTACACCAGGGGAGAGCCTCGCAATGAGCGCCAAAGGCGCTAAGCGCAGAGCTTTAAATGAGCACCGAAGGAGGTTACAAGACCAAAACTACATCAGGGGAGCACCTTGCAATTCGCGCCTTCAAAGGTGCCCACCGCGAGGCTAGCAATGAGCGCCAAAGGTACTCGGAGGACCAAAAGCCTTTCATTGTGTGGCAAACAGCATTACCTGCCTTACAATTTTATTGCTGTCATTTTTTGATGGGCAAGTCGCTAGTTGAATATTAAATCCTGACAAACATGATGGCCAACAGATTAGCCTCCATATACTTCCTAAATGGGATTTGTTCAAGACTGCCAAGAACATATTTGTCTATTTAGCAATTATATTAAAAAGTGTTTAATAGTAATGCAAATCCCTAAAAGGTATATTTTTCTTGATTGTATCTCTTTTATGTGCCATATACATTACTTTGACATAAAATACTACCTTACTTGACTCGTACAGAGTAAAAACAAATTTAGATCAGATTTGCAAACTTTGTTTTGATCCATGTTATCAATATCTCAGAGTATCAGTCCGCACATTCTTTGATGTCACATTTTAATGAACTTTCCTTTCAGCTCTCAAATACTAGAGATTATTTGAAGCTTAACAACAAAAGTATAATCACTGAAATTGGCCTGCTTTAAAAAGATAGGGAAGCCATACTGACTGTGTCATAATCACCTTGCAGTCACAGTGGAAACCTTGCTTTATTTTGCTTTCTCTGTGTGCTACTTTGATAAGGGAGGCTTTAATGTTGTTTTTCACATTACTTTGTGCCTGTATTGCTATTTGTGATTGTTTTGTTCCTCGAAAATGTACTAAAAATAAATTTGTGCAAGTTACTTGGGTTGACATGTTTTAGAGTTTTCACAATGAATGATTTTTAAAAAACATTAAAGGGACATTATCATGTACTCAGTATACACTGTCTTTATTAGTACAGATCACAGAAGCATTAGTCTCATAGGTCTCATAGTTACAGCAGGTTCTTAGATAAATACTTGACAAGGGCTATGATTAGAAGGGGCAGCTCCAAATTATTGATATATTTTCTCTGACTGGCTAATATCAGCCAATCAGAATTCAGTATTTAATTTCTCAGGCCGATTGGCTGAAAGGTGATTGACACTTATACTATCGGAAAATAATATGTACTTCTCATAGGATAGGTCCATAGTGGTTTAAGGTAAATATTTTTCTAGAGCAGTACAATTGTTTCCTTTTTTTTAATGGCTGTTTTCCAATGGCTTATGCTAGAATAAGGATGGTATAAGTAAGTATATATATATATATTTTTTTTTCTCTGCAGGATATTTTATCAGCAGTTAGGTCCCTATTAAATTTGCAGGAGTTACAGAGCGATTAAACTGAACAAGGCCACAACCACAGGTCCGAAGCCTCAAGCCCATAAACCCTTCCTACGCCCGCAAGCTGAGAGTGGGCTGGAATAGATGCGGTCCGCAGTTACAATCCAATCCTGTTATTAAGCGGTGCGACACAGGCCTCAGAGCCAATGAAAAGTGGGCTCCTGGAAAATGATTGATAGTTTAGATAATAAAGCTGTGTTCCACATGCCAATGTGTTTACTGTGTTGTAGGTGATATTGGAGAGCAGGTTCTTACACTTCTATTCATTTCTATTATCAGCATAACTATTTTTCACATACATTTTGATTACACATATATACTGATTACACAATACAAATACACATAGAGTAAATAACACACATAGATACACATAGAGCCAGGTACATACACTCCACCCCCCACCCTATACCCCCCACCCTATACCCTAACAGTTATCAATTACACATAAAACATAAAAAATGTTATATCACAAATATTTATACACATACATTTTTTCATGTATCCTTATATTATTTTCGGGATTGATATGGAGGGAGGAGAGATAAGGGGAGATGGTGGTACTCCTGCATGCCATATGTCAGCTGCCTGTTATCCTTTCAAGGGGTAGGGAAGTTAGGCCCAGGCCTAGGGCTCAGGCATGGAAGGAGGTAGTGGCCGCAGTAACAGCAGTGGGTACAGTGGAAAAAGATGTGAGGTCTGTGAAGCACATATTTGATGACTTCAGGGTCCTGGATCGGAGGAAGATGGCGAACGAGATGGACGCAGCTTCAGCAACAATTGGTAGCCCCAAAGTGAAAGTCACAAGGAGTGGGTAAGGGACCTCAAGGACCTACTGAGTCGGGTGCATGCCACTGGAACTTCAGGCCTGGTGGCCCAGCAGGATCCAACACATGTACATCACACACACTACACATGTACAGGTTAACCAACAAGGACACTGACATTTCAGCTTTGTGGAATTTACAAGGGATAGATGGATCAGTCATGTGTCATTAAATCCATGAGGCTGACAACAACAGTGGGCACAACAACATTAATCAACCAATAAATAGTCCACGTATGGGTGTGCCCACTGCAGCCAGAATTAAGAGAGCATTAAGAGCTAAGAATCAAGATCAAGAACCCAACAAAGATCACATCTAGCAAATAATAGCTACTCAGAGTTGAAATCAAAGGGACAGTTACCTTACTATCGGTAATATTAATTGTGTGAAAGAGCACAATATTCTATGCTAAAGTGATCTATAGCTTTATTGTAATTTCAATAAGAACAGTTAAACATATGGGCCCTAATTCAATTGTGATTTGGCCAATTGAATAGGGCTCTCAATAAGCACATAACATATTTTTTTTAAATAAGTTTTTAGTTAGTGAAAACTTTGTTTTTGGATAGATGTTTACTAACTAAAAACTTCTTTAAAAAAATATGTTATGTGCTTATTTAGACCCCTATTCAATTGGCCAAATTGCAATTGAATGAGGGCCATGCAGTCTAAGGTTTGTCTAGAGACACAGTGTCTTGTCCAGGGCCTGACTGGACTGCTTTGGACCACGGCCTGGCCCTGAGCTGTCAAGAAATTACCCTGTTTTGTTGTTATAGTTATGTATTTTGTATTACTTTTGGTTAAAATGACATATAAATTGCACGTATTGTGATTATGTTACAGTATTGTTATATGGTGATAACTCACTCAGCCCCACCTAAATAAACAAACACAGGGGGGTCTTGGGCAGATAAAAAGTCAGAGTGTTTACAGCAAATGGTGATAGGTGCAATACAATCACCAGGATAAGCTCATCAGATGTACAGGGTTTCCAGGTAAGCAGGGGCAGCCTATTATGTTAATTGGTCCATTTTCTATGTATCTAAGGATGTGGCTTACTGTGGTTGGCCAGCCTGTGTGCCAGAAAATTGTATAAAATGTGACAATTAATAAAGGTATGACAGTTGTGTCTATACTTACATAAACAAGGTGTAAGTGTCAGTCTGTGAATTAATCCTAATTCTATAGGATTAAATGTGTTCCTGAGATCCAGGAGATCCTGGTCTGTGGAAGTTAGCTCCTTGGCTCCTGTGTTTGGTCCATCTTCAGCTATCATAGGTGTACAAGGACCACACAATTCTGCTGGATAGGTTTGAACCAGGTTCTTACCAAGTCCAATTGAAGTATCAGATTGTGAAACAGCAGCTGCAGCCATCACCGGGGACGCTTTTTATAGGGCATGCCCCTACCTTTTCCTCCCCCCTGCAGTACGGGCTGCAGTGTCAAGCCAGTGATCTTTTGGTCAAACAACAATACCCTGTTCAAATGGCTGACTACTGGATAATGAGGGTCACAAGGGTGTAGGTTGGGTACCCTACATAACATCTATTTGCTCAGTGTTGTTCCCCGTCTATCTCCACTACTATCTATAACTAAATCCTCCACTAGACTCATCTACTACACTCAATTATCAGTGCAGTGCATCTGTCAGTCATTCCACTGGAGACAAATAGCCACCAGATAAAGTGTAAAATCCTGAACCTAACATATAAAGATCCTAACAACTGTACACCCCTTTATATATCTACCTTTGTCTTCAAATACTCCCCTAATCACCCTCTTTGCTTTGCTCATGACCTGCTCTTGTTACATCCTTTCACTTTCACCTTCAGGACTTTTCTCGACCTGCTCCTGCTCTGTGGATCCCAGCCTTACTCCATCTGATTATCTTGCTTCAAAGCTTTAAAAAAGACTCACTAAAATGCATCTGTTTAAAGAATCTTATCATCTTTAGCATTAACATACGCTACCACATTGCTCACATAATCTCCAGTATGACACATAGCCACCTCTACAGTAGCCCATTGCCTTGACCATTGCCATCTTGCATCTGCCACCTTCCTTTCTCACACCCCAACTTTAGCTTCCATATTGTAATGACCTCAACCCTGTTGCACCAAACTGTTGGTTCACCCATTTGTATATTTTTACTTGCCTTAGAATTGGTTTATACCTTTGTAATTTGACAATCATGCGCACTGTACTCAGTCCTTTTTTGTAAATAGTGCTACAGAAAATGCTGGTGCTTTATAAAGAGTAATAATAATAATACTAATAATAATAAAAATAGCTATAATGGACTACTAGCCCTAAGCTTTTTAGGTCATGAGTCAGGACTGGGGATACTATGGTCTGCCATATCATCTATTGGGAAGAAGGAAAAGTATGCAGGAAAAGTATGCTTTTTTCACCCTCTAGCCCTTCTGGCTAGTAGAGGGAGTGGTGCATTGAGATTATGGGTTACCTGCTCACTCTAGTCCATATCTAATATATTGTTTGTTCTTTTTTATTTTTATACTTTACTAGGAACTTGCCTGTCAAAAATGTCAAAAAATAACAGGATTAAAATTGTAAGGCTGGTGATGCTGTTTGCCACACAATGTGAGGCTTTTCGTCCTCTGAGCACCTTCTGCTCTCATTGCAAGCCTCTCCCCCCATGTACTTCAAGTTTCCTGCTTTGCACTGATCATCTTCGGGGCTCATTGCAAGCCTCTCCCGCTCGAGGTGCTCATCGTGAGCCCCGTCGGCGCTCATCATGTGGATTGCAATGAGCTCCTTTCCTCTCGCCTACTGTACGGGCCGCTCATTGCAGGGTTCTTTAACCTGCAAGTTTAGTGCTTGGGAATGCCATGTGGATCTTTCCACCATCTCCCCCCTGTGCCTTCCCTGTGTCTTTCTCCTCTTTGTGTCTGCTGAATGTTTGCGTGGCGTACGGTGACTGACGTTGATTTTATTTTCAAAGTCCTGCGTGCTTGACATTGTTGGTGTAAGTGTTAGTGTGTTCGGTTTGGTGTATTTTCTAAGTCCTGCATGCTTGTCGTTGTACGTATAAGTGTTACTGTCTTAAGCGTCGTGTATTTTGTAAGTTTTGCAAGCCTGGCAATGCTGAGCCTCGTTTTCATGCTGTTTCATGCCAAATATTGGTGTGATTCACTTATAACCTCACTCCCAGGCTTCATGTGTCTCCCCCTGTGCTGTGTGTGAGTGTGTTATCATTTTTGGTAGATGATTTCTTATTTTTCGTGAGTTTTTACAGTTACGCGCTTGAACAGTGCTGCGTCTCTGCCTAAGTACTGCGCCGCTGGCTGCAATGAGGGCCTTCGTCTCTCATTGCAGCTTAAGTGCTGCACGGCTGCTTCGCTTTGCGAGAATCGCATGTGTGATGGCGCCGCTGGCTCGACTTGCAGCCTTCACTTTGCGAGGGACGCAACTGCGTGACCAACATCGGAAACGTTCCGGGCAAACCGTTGCTTTAGTTGTGTAAATCTCCATTTTAGATTTGTCGTGTTAATGTTGTAAAATGGCGTAATTTGTGTATGTGCTAAGCAGGTTGCGAGCATTTTCCATACTGCCTAAGTGTGTATTTTAGTACCTCGTACGTCCCTGTCAAAATTCTGATGTGTCTGGTGGTGGTTTGCGCATTTCTGGGTTGTGTAGCCTCGTTTTAATTTTTTCCGGCCGCCATTTTATTCCTTTCTTAGGCGATTTAATTTTTTTTAAATTAAATTGGACTTAAATTAGCGTTCAACCTTACTGGCAAATGTTATGGCTGTTCCCTTATGCTCTGTGTGTGTTTTTTTGGACACTGAGATTAATCATAAATCCACAACCTAGAGGAATTACTGTAGCAGAAAGTGTGTGGTGATGCACATGGCTCCTAATCTCTGGGTTTTGACATTTGATCTCTGCACATATTCTTTAGTAGGCAAATAAAGTGACCCTGTACCCCCATTTCTTTAAGAAAGTGCCACAACTTTTTCTTGTTCACAAATAACAATAGCTTTAGAGTAGTCTGTGAAGCAAAAGTATATGTTTTACTGGAACTTCCTTACTTTCTGCATTATCCAATGGATGTCAGCAATTTGGCCTCTAGTGCCTCAGGCTCATCTGAAACCAGCTTGTACATCTGGCATTTTGCATTCCTTAAGTATCTGTAGCAGAGCTTGTAGGATGTTGAGCATTACCTTCCTGACATGTGAAACCAGCCCAACTGTTTGATAATTTGAACACTCTTTGGCATTTTCCTTTTTTGGAATTTTAATTTAAAATGACCTTTTTCCAATCCAGTTGCCATTGCTGTGTTTTCTAAATTTTCTGGTATATTGTGTCAATGAGTATTACAGGAATATTATTATCACTATAGTGCTGGTAAAAATGTGTTTAAAAAAATATTTATTCAGTTTATAGGCTGCCTTGACATAATTAATATTAAGTTGCAAAAAACATATTTGAGTGGTTAATTAGCATATATTTCTAATTCTGCTCCTTCACACACACACATCACTATAATGGTTATCAGTGTATGTAACATTTGCAATGTTGGTCACGCAGTTGCGTCCCTCACGAAGCCTCACGAAGCAATGCGAGACAGCGGCGCCGTCACACATGCCAGCCTTGCGAAGAGTCAGACACAACTGAAGGACAGTACAACAACAGCAAGACACAGAGAGGGATATGGACTCAACTGAGCTCTGCTGCTGCTTCTGTCTGGTATAGGCCTGGGTTGTGACAGACAGATGACAAGCTTGCTGTGTGGAGCAGGGTAGTCAGAGTCAATAAGACCAACAGAGAATTGAGAAAACTGAGGCTTTAAATGCAGCTCCTTTTATCTGCATGTGCTTTGAGCTGGGAGTTGTTGTTTTTTCAATACACTTTATTGAGATTGCATCAATGTATTCACTTTCAGGGGGACTGTGAGAGCTGCAGTCTCTGCAGGATACAGGACTTTTCCCTCCCGACCATTCTGATTGGATGATGCTGTGTTTGACAGACAGGTTCAGCTCTATCTGTTATAGCACAGAGACAGAGACCCAAACAGTTTAGGTAAGTCATCAGCAGGGGGCTAGATGTGATAAGTCAGTGTGTTTAACTACAGGACAGGGGTTTTTTAAATGTAAAGTGACAGCAGCAGAATATTGAACATGATAAAACATTTTTTTATTATATAAATTATACAATTAGGTAAGTGATGGGGGGATTAAGTCAGTGCATTAATTTTGGGAGGGCGATTGCCCACTTGCGCCTATGCACTAGCCGCCCCTGCCCAGTTCCTACACCCTTTTTACAAGGGACTTCTATGAAACTTGTTGCAAAAGGAAGGGTTTTTAGGCCCTCCTCCTTATTATTATAAGGATTTCATAGGGAAGATGACTGTCCTTTGCTTTAAGGCACACTCTGAATCAAGTTTTGGAGCTCCAGCAGCAATGTGATTTAAAAAAAAAAAAAGAAAAATAGAACATGTAAATCATTTTAAACAGGCACTTGGGAAAAAGGTAGAGTTTTTCATAGGCACATATGCAGAAACATTTGGGTAAAAACTTTTTTTAATTATAGGAAGTACATTTTACAGTAGTGCTTAACGCTCAAAGACATTATACCAAGTTAATTCAAGTGGGACAAATAAAAAAATAAAAAAATGTATTTACAATTTTGACACAAAAATAACAAATATTTACAAATTTAAGAGGTATGCAAAATTTTAAAGCAATGCCAGTTAGGGACAGGATATCCTGTGTCTGACGACAGACGCTGACATCCTTAGAGACATCGAACTAGGCTGTTATAAACTGAGCCACAACCTATTAAACTTAAAAAGGAGAAAGGAGGAAAGAACTAGATTCCTTTACAATATGGATATAATCACTGAGTAGACGTTTTCAATAAAACTGGAAAAGTGATTTGTGTATATACAGTATCTCACAAAAGTGAGTACACCTTCATATTTTTGTAAATATTTTATTATATCTTTACATGTGACAACACTGAAGAAATGACACTCTGCTACAATGTAAAGTAGTAAGTTTACAGCCTGTATAACAGTGTAAATTTGCTGTCCCCTCAAAATAACTCAACACACAGCCATTAATGTCAAAACCATTGGCAACAAAAGTGAGTTCACCCCTAAGTCGAAATGTCCAAATTGGGCCGGGAGTGTCAATATTTTGTGATGCCACCATTATTTTCCAGCACTGCCTTAACCCTTATGGGCATGGAATTCACCAGAGATTCACACATTGCTACTGGAGTCCTCTTCCACTCCTCCATAATGACATCACGGAGCTGGCAGATGTTAGCGACCTAGCACTCTCCCACCTTCCTTTTGAGGATGCCACACAGATGCTCAATAGGGTTTAGGTCTGGTGACATGCTTGGCCAGTCCATCACCTTTACCTTCAGGTTCTTTAGCAAGGCAGTGATCGTCTTGAGGTGTGTTTGTGGTCGTTATCATGTTGAAATACTGTCCTGCGGCTCAGTCTCTGAGGAAGGGGGTCTTGATCTGCTTCAGTATGTCACAGTACATGTTGGCATTCATGGTTCTCTCAATGAACTGTAGCTCCCCAGTGCCGACAGCACTTTTTTGTGTGTGTATATATATATATATATATATATATATATATATATATTTATTTATTTTTTATATTTTTTTATTTGTTTATATAAATATATGTAAATGTATAATTATATATATACTAGCGACTTGCCCGTGAAAAATGATGGGGCAATGATATTTGAAGCCATGGGAATGCTGTTTGAGACATAATTGAAACTGTTTTGTACTGTGAGGACCTTCGGCGCTCATTGCAAGGCTTGCGCTGAGCGCCTTCAGCGCTCATCGCATGCCTCACAATGAGCACCTTCGGCGCTCATTGCGAGCCTCTCCTGTCATGTACTTTTGGTCCTCTGCAAGACATATATATTTCTATGTATATGTAGTTAATGAATAATTAATGATTTATTCAATTAATTAATTAAGTAACAATTAATTATTTATGCAATAAATTAATGTAGTTTAATTATTTGTAATTGATATATGCAGCGAGCAATAGGCTGAAGAGCTAACAATCTGTATTTTGCGTCTGCATAGAATTTACATTGTGAGTGTTGGTGTCCTGCTTATAAAGTGTGAAGAAAGTTTGAAGTGTGCATTCTAAATAGGCTGCGTGCGCGAGGTAAAGCCGTTGGTTTATTGTGTAAAGTGTCATTGTATAGTCGTAATGTTATTAATGTGGTACGTGTCTCTTGAGCATTTTTCGGCTTTTGTAATATATTTTATAGGTCGTAGTGTGATGTGTAAAGTGCTACGCGGTTTGTAGTGTTTTGTGCGGACCGGAGTCGTGTAGCCTCATTTTCATATTTTTCGGTGGCCATCTATTTCCTCGCTTAGGCGATTTTCATGTGGCGAAAATTGTCTAAATTCAGTTAAATTCTCGTTCCACCTCACACACTGGCTGTTGCCCCATGCTGTCTGTGGATTTTTTTGGTGTATTTAGTGTGTCTTTCGGATTTTTGGTTCGGGCTCTAATCTCGTAAATTTTTGCGTCTCGTAATTTTTTTTTTCTACGTCCCGCGTCTCGTATTTTAACAGCTCGCCTCGTTTTGCAAGGCTTGCAGTGGCTAAGTGCTACTGTTTAACGGCTCGCCTCGCATTGATGAGCGCCTTTGGCCTTTTGCCTCTATTCGCGAGGTTTGCAACGATGAGCGCCTTTGGCGCTCATCGGCTAAGTCCTACGCATTAACGGCTCACCGGCTCGCAAGCGATGAGCACCTGTGGCGCTCATCGCCTATGTCGTACACACCTCGCAAAGTGTGACGACGTCTCGCAGTTTGACAACTATTATATGTGATGTTTTCTCTTATTCCATCTTTACTTTGAATCAATCTTTATTTATACAAGAATTGAATATTGAGATTGCTTCCAAGCAGTATGCATTTCTTAATAGTTCATCCAGTCAGATTTAAATGGATGGATTATGCTGTGTGAAAATCTTATAGTGTTAAACCAGTGTGTTTAAACAGAAGTGGAAGTCAATGCATGCAGGATTTCAAACCAAAGGGATAGATCTCCTTTGCCATTTCTGCTCCTCTATTTCATTCTCCCATGTCTCTCACTGTTTTTTCACTCTTTTCACTGTCTTTCTTCCAATCCTTCCCACTAATTATCTCCTCTAATCCTTCCCCCAATCCTCTCCCCTCCCCATCCTACCTCTTTCCCCTTTCTCTATTTTTTCCCTTAGTCTCACTCTATTATTTGCTCTCCCTCTGCCCTCTATTTCTCATTCACTTCTATTCTCCCTTTCTTATTTTTTTGTTCTCTTTTCTCTCTCCCGCTCTTCACTTTTCTTCTTGCACCCTTCTCTTTCAAGCTCCTGTTTTCTATTTCTCTCTCCCTCTTTTTCCTATATCTATTTAACCTCTTTTCTCTTCTTCTCTTTTCTCCATCTATGGTCTCCCATTCTATTTGTATGCTCACTCCCAATTTGTCCCACTGCTTTTCTTTCCTATACTCTTTCTCCATCTCCTTACCCTTCTTTCCATTCCTACTTGTCCTCTTCTATTTCTCAATTTCCTTTTTTCTTTTCTCCCTTTTACCTTCCCTCTTCTTCCTCTCTTCCCTCCTCTTACTCTCTTTCTCCCTATATTTCACTTTCTTTGCTCCCTCCATGTTTTCCCTATTATCTTTTTTTTCTTTGTCTGCTTCTCCCTTGTCATAATGTTATGTATTCATCCCTTTCCATGCCTTTTTCCCTTTCTCTTTTTTCCCTGTCTATCTTTTCTTTCTTTTTATCTTTTCTCTTTCCCTCTTTCTGCTGTGCATTTGATCCCTCACTTTTTCATCTACCCCTCTCTCTATTCTCTACCCTCTCTTTACTCACCTTCTCACGCTCTCTCCTCTTACTTGTCTTTTAATTATTCTTAGCCTTAGTCTTCTCTATCTCTACTCTCATCTTACTGTCATCTCCTACTTCTCAAGAAGTACCTCTTCTTACCTTAATGCACATCAAGACACTTAGTTCTCCCCTCTTTCTTATACAGATACTTGTTAGGGGGGTGCAGAGTCACCATCATGTTATAGAAGAGGAGATGACCCACGGAACTGGAGAGGACATAGCGGGTCAAAGCAACTGACGTCAAACAGGTGTAAAATCAGGGTAAACTAGGAGGGGGCTATCTTAGGTAAGAAAAAAACAAGAGGTGTAATGGATAACATGTTAATTACTTGAGGGAGTGTGAAAAGTTAATATATCTACACACATTATTTATAGATTCACACTGCTGTTTTTTGGCAAGCTGCTCCCCCCTCCCAGATTTTTTGGGGCTCCTATGCCCTTGCTATCTAGATGCAGAGTGCATTTTATGTTGTCTGACCTGCAATGTACAGGTAGTTCCAATAAGCAGTTTGTAAAATAGTAAAAATTAATAAATACTATTTAAAAGTTTGAAAACTGGAGTATTACAGTGTCCCATTGACGCTATACATATTCTTTTTAAAAAAGAATATGTAACAATTAATATTGCTGGTATAAATCAGTAGGTGTTTGTGAAGATGGGATATTATAAAAGAGGCAATTTATAAATTATATTCAATATAATTTATAGTAAGTTTATTTCATCTTACTGTTGATCCCTCTTGGCCCTATCTCGGTATACAGCGTACAAACCATAAACTTTGTAATAATATAATTAATGATCTAACCTTGAATTATCCACCCACGCATGAGTTGTAGACAGAGGAGTTGGTAAATCAACATTTTCACAACACTGACACTTTTGTATTTCTTTCATTGGCAAACAATCCACAAGTGACACAATGTTCTTGCATGTGAAACATTTACTGAAGACCTTGCATATAGTGACGATCACTTATTCAGTGTTTCATGGGTTAGTTACTTTATCAATATAGACATTTAGCTGTAGAACTAAGAATCATCTGAATATCGCTGCATATTTTATATTTCAGCACCAACAGATTTAAAAAAAAAAGTGACAATTAAACACATTTTATATTTAATGAATGTTTCTCCAGGCACATCTGTCAGCCTCTGCGCCTTTAGGCTGAATCAAGCTCATCTGGTGGTGGTGGTCTGGTGCTACCTATAATGCTATTCTGCTCTTCCCCAGTAATGTGGTAGACACCTTCTGACCCGAGGGGCCCATCTTCCGTCTTGTCTTGTCTTTGTCCATAAAGTTATCAAAGCAAAGTTACTGGAGTGGGTTGCCAGGTCCTTCTCTAGCAGACTGCAATTTGTCTGACTTCTACCCAGAAGGGGATATATATATATATTTGCATGTCTCTGCCCAGGCACCCAGAATGCAGTGCAATAACTGTAATTCTCAGAATTCTAAGCAGGAAATATATATATATATATATATATATATATATATATATATATATATAAAGAGTGAGGTATATATAAAGAGTGAGGTAGCCGTGAATGTCCAGTAATCCAGTTGAATAATCAGAGTATTGCAGTGAATAGTGCTACCTTTTTTATTGGACAAACGTATTCATAATAAAGCGACGAGCTTTCGAGAGATAATCTTATTTCTTATGAATACGTTTGTCCAATAAAAAAGGTATTTCTATTCACTGCAATACTCTGATTATTCAACTATATATATATATATATATATATATATATATATATAAAAATACATATACTTTATGTATGTATGTATGTATGTATGTATGTATATATATAGATATATACAAATGCTATATACATATACATATATATATATATATATATATATATATATATATATACATGAATAATTGAATAATCAGATTATTGCAGTATATAGTGATATATATATATATATATATATATATATTTATATATAATTCTGTATAAAGGTAAATGCATATTTTTAACAGGAATAAAATGTTTCTTGATCCTGAATACCACTGCCTTGGAGGTTATTTATCTGTATGTAGTAGGCAGGTCCTGCTTTACTGTTTGTGGGAAATGTTTTTACAGCATCCATATTTGTTTCTGGCAGTGTTTGTAGCATGGCTGTGGTCAGAGGTGGAGCTACCGCCTGTGCAAATGGTTTCCTGTGGCCTTGCAGGCCCCCAGTGGCCCCTGTGTCCCTCCTATGGCCACCATGGGTCCTCAGTGGCCCTCACAGGTGCTCAGTGGCCCTTGCAGACCTCTTGTGGCCCCCACAGATCATCTGTGGTCCTCCATGGGACCTTTATCGCCCAATTGCAGGTCCCCTGTGCCACCCTGGATCCCTGTGACCCCCAGGCCCCCCTAAGGCCCCCTTCTGCTTCTTATGGCCCCCTACATCCCCCCTTGGTCCTTGTGGGCCCCTGTGGCCACCTACAGACCTTTGCAGCTTCCCTTAGCCTTTTGTGGCCCCTTTGATGCTTGCTGGCACCTGTGGCTCCTGCGCAGCCTCTGCAGCCCCCTCGGCCCTTTGGCTTTCCGTGGCCCCTCCTCACCACAGGAAGTGGAGTGCAGCATTGGGCAGGTATGAAAGTATTTATAAGGATATATATATATATATATATATATATATATATATATATATATATATATATATATATATATATATATATATATATAGACACATATATATATATATATATATATATATATACAAATATATTTATATATTATTTTTTTATATATATTTAATATATACTTTATGTATGTATTGTGTTGATATTGGAGGGGGATCGGGAAATGCAAAAACAAATTGTTCATGCCGCCACCTGGGGCCCCCTTCGCACTAGCTCCACCACTGGCTGTGGTTATAGGTATGAGTGATGAAATCAAGCTTGAACTGGATAACTGTACCAGTATAGTACCACTTATGCTTCATTAGATGATCCTTAAAAGAAATGTGTGTACCCACATCATTTTATGGGCATGAGTTTTTAAATATGCATTTTTTGCTATTTCTAATTATTTGTTGTTCTTTACCTTGCTGTCATATGCAATCTTTGTACTATACTGCTATTTTTATTGTCTGATTTCTAGTGACGGACAGAACAAAAACATTTGTAATCATTGTGAAGCCCACGCAAATGTACTATATGAACATCTCTTCCCTCCTGTGGGAGCTCAGGTTCTGCAAAGATTCACCAGGTGGCCTGTCTGTCAGTATCAGTAAGCATGGCTGCACTTCATGGCAGGATCCATCAGCTCTCCTAGGTTTCTCTATGGGAGGCTCTATCAGTCTGGCTGATTCAGTTTTGCACCTGGTTCTAGCAAAGTAAAGGTCCCACAGAGGAGATACATAATAAGCACAGTATGAAAACATTTTTTGTTTTGTTTTGTAGACGTCACATTATTGTATGGTCAGGAATTATTTACTGACAAATTAAAGGACATGGGATTAGCACAAATTAAATAGCAAACAGGATTGAAAAGCACATATATAAATCAATATACATAAAAAAAAGAGTGACTATTACAAAGATAATGTGGCTTAATTGTAACGTATTTTAAGAATATGTTACTTGAAAATTTAATTAATTGACCTTCACAGTCAGGGATGATGGGAAAGAATGCATTGACAAGCTGGTATTCATAGGATATAAGACAGAAACTTTGGACACTTGCAAGCCTCTGTGATTACACTGCCTAAACCAACGGGGCATGCTCTTCCTGCTTATCCCCCCCAACTGTGAGTCATAATTTATGTTTAAAGAATCAATTTTCAAGCACTATAATCCCATTCACTCATTAAATGGTAATTTGTAGGTGCTCTTGATGGTATGAATTAGCACAATATTTATGTTAAAATTATCTCTTTTTTTAATTACACTCATAACACCTAAAAATCTAGTTTTAGGTCTGTTTGAAACACAGTCTACCCTGCCTACTGACTGTTTTATGATTAATAACATATGCCGGTGAAGAAAAAGATTTATAGCATTTTTTTCTGAACTTAAAGGCCAGTTAATCCAGCACAACTTTAAGCACACCACTGTTAAGTTATCCTAAAAACATGTTGAAGTACTTTTTGAATTTTTGAAATAGGTGAAATCTCTGTTTACATGAGTGACTGTCAGTGCCCCAAGACAGACTCACAGCAACAGGTCCGTGCAGAGAGCATTAGCAGAAAGAGAGTTACCCCTACACAAATTCACCTGTGCAGAGAAGTGACTGCTGGAATCAGCTAAAAATGACAGTTGGGGTTTAACATGTCCTGCTGCTTTCCTGAAGTTCAGTAAAAAAATATAAATATTTGTCTTCACAGGAGCCTTCACCGCTTGGTGTCTGCAGATGTTCTTAATCATGGAACAGTCAGCAGTGTGTTTGTAAACAGACCTAAGACTAGATTTTTAGCTGTTATTAGTGTAATAAAAAAAAATACCTAATTTTAACATAGAATCTCGTGCTCATTCACACCATGAATAGCATTTATAGTGAGTTAAATGACCCTTTAAGAATGCAGCGACCAGTTAACCCATAACTGTCCTGTTTAAGTGATTCCAGCATTTCATTCTCTGCACAGATACATTTATGAAGGGTTAACTCTTTTGCTGTGGGTATGCCAGTCACACATGTAAACAAAGGTTTCATTTATTCATTCCTCTGGGGAAAATGCACGTATATCAAAAATTTGAAAAGTATTTTGACATGTTTTTAGGAGATCTTGACAGTGATGTGCTCCAAATTGTGCTGACTTAAGTGGTTCTTTAACCACAACATATTACCATTATATTTATAGATATACTTTTCAGTTCTACAGAACTTTGGACCTTTGCTGTGGTCATTTAAACATTACTAAAAGCATCTGCAAAGCTTTAGAAACACAACAGAAATGCAACGTTTTAGTACTGTCAGGATTTAAAGGGTGTAAATGATTTATACATAAGTTCCGTAATTGGGCAGGTGATGTGCCCTTATGTACATTAATTAGTCCTACAAAAGGAAGATGCACTTTACAGAGGGATTACAGGTTGTTTAACCACTGCATTGCTCATTTTTAACAGAAAAGTTAAATGTGTGTTATGTTTGAAACATGCTCCTTAAACTGAGAACAAACAAATGTTATTTGAGGTCACTTTATCATAGAATACATAAAAAGGTAGATTCACTAAATCTTGCCAGGGCTGTACAATGCATAGCTGCTATTATCCTGTGAAATGTCGCCATTAGAAATAGACCCCAAAACCTTCAGTAAACTACTTTGCAGAGCTTGAAAAGCTTATTGAATCTTGGAAACCCGATGCTTGTCTTTATGAAGGTGCAGGTATGTGTTGCATGGATTACATTGATTATTGGTATATTCAACAACAATACTGAGAGGTGATCAGTATTGATTCCAGAACTTTTTGATTCCAGAAAAAGAAGATGCATCTTAATTATAAATACAGTAATAAGGAGCTCTATTCTATTAGAAGCCCTGAATGACTGTAAACCGTGATGTTAGCTGGGGGTGTTCTTTTCTCTTAATGTTTAGATGTATTCTATTGACTCAAGCCCTGCAATTTATGTCTCACAGCCTCCACATGTAAGCATTGGCTTTTTTAAGTAGGATTTCAGGGGGCGTGATCATATGATCTGACAATATTTAAGTAAGCCTGTAATTTACTTCTTAGACACAGCCAATAGTAAATGAGACCATCATCATGACGTCAGTAAAACATGGACTTTAGGCATAACCTGCAATTGGAGGCAACAAATTAATTAGTGGGGCTCGCAATCAAGCACTCTATAAGATGCATTAGATCATCTGTTCTAGTTCATGTGGGTTTCATGATATGTATTAACCCCTTGAGTCCTGTGATTGATATTATTCAGAAATAACAGTTAGAAATAAAAAATGTAATTACATATTTGTTGGTTTGAGACTGTTTAGCAATTCATTCGTATGGGTTTTCATGAATTCCCATGCTTTTAAAGTATTGTGTGTTTAATTGCTGTTACAGCTTTAATAAGTGTTTGAAAAAGCCTTTGTGAGTCCTATTTAGCACTCGTAATATTTTTGACAGAAACTTGATCATTTTTTCAGTTGCGGGTCAGACTTTATTTGTGATCTAGACCTATTAGAATATCTATTTTGTGTAACTTTAATTATTAGCACCCATAATGTTCAAGCTGTGCTAAAACCAGTGGAGTTCTAAGCTAAAATTTGTGTCTTTGGCTGGCCCGTAGTGATATGTTGCATTTAAAATGTGTCAATAACTATTTGTAAAACACTTTAAATTTGATTACTAGCTTGCAAACTAATAAGAGCTGCACCCTTCACTCTAAGTGTAAATATGTGCAAATGTAAGCAGTTAACATAACAATTTAATTGCATAAGCCATGTTTCCCAGATTTTAGATCATTCACTTTTCATCATTCACTTTTCATGATAGAAAAGGGGACTTCAGTGTCAGTGTCATTTTCTCTATTTTTAAACTCAGGAAAATGCTCCACACCACTGAAACGGTCTTGTTCATTTCCACTGTTATGAAGAGCTATTGTAACCATGAAGTCTCGGGTCTCTGTTGCCAGCCTTTACAAACACTTTACTGACGTTCCTCAGTCCCTCTCACAATAAACATTCCACAATAATTGATCCTCTATTAAATGGAGGAACCAAAGATTTTTGGCTGCACATTTCCCAACAGCAGTTACTAGAACATTAATGTATCTGAAATATAGGTTAATATTCTATCAATGACAAAATAACTTTGAAGCAGTGTACCAATATAATATGCTTTATTTCCTATGGGGAACATTGTCATTTTAACATTGTGCACCCGATTGCAGTCCCGGAAGTATCTTAGTAAATATGAAACCAAATAGCTGACTAGGGTAGAGCAACTATTTTTTAAAAGAAACCCTTGAACATTGATATATGTTGGATGGCTACTTGTAGTGTTGTCATTAATGCCTTTTCATCAAATTTTATAAGGCTTGTAATATAAACCAGTACACTGAATTTTTGCATATATATCAGGGATCTGTTTTTGCCTAGCCCATAAGGCCCAGGACTAAGGCAGCATGGTGCTGGATGGGTCACTTTCTGACATACTATATTAACATAAATAGACATATACTTATGAGGAAATTGAACTTATCACATGTGTTGTTAGAAGTGGGTTTAAAAATGGAGGAACTTCAGAAAGCCCTGGTAAAAACCACTGCATGCACACAGCAGTTTTTGGAAGTACAGCAGGTCCAAGCCACAGAAGAAAGAATACTTAAGGTGGAAACAATCCAATTACTTTTGGTCCAGCTGCAGCACATTACTCCTGCAAGAACTACTGAGGACAGTGGCCAGTGGCAAGATTAAAGCCAATCTCTTTATACAGAAAATGACCAGTGAAGATGATGTGGAAGCATACCTCCTAACATTTGAAAGAATTGCCACCAAGGAAGCTTAGCCCCAAGGCCACTGGGCTTGTATGAATGAATTATGATGATCTGAAAGCAGAGATGCTTGGCAGATTTGGAGTTTCTAGATGTGTCAGAGCACAACAATTCCACTCATGGAAGTTTTTGGACAGTAAGACCCCCTCTCTCACAAATGTTTGATCTGCTAGCAAAACAAATGGCTGTGTCCTGGAAATAATAGACATGGGAGAATTATTGAACTGCTGGTGATGGATCACTATTTAAGGAATCTTCCTTCAGGCTTTGAGAAAGTGGGGCATGAAATGAACAAAAGACCCCAACATCAATTTGTTGCACTGACAAAAAGATGTTTGTTTCGCCGTTCAGTCGTGTCCGACTCTCTGTGATCTCATAGACCAAAACACACCATGCTGATTCACTTGGTTTTCATGGCAGATATACTGGAGCTCCTTCTTTGGTCGGCCACAGCATACAGCTTCTGTAATTCCTAGGTGGTCTCCCATTCAAGTACTAACCATGCCCAACCCTGCATGGCGTGGCATCTTCCTCAAATCATGTGATGGTGTGAACTCTTGGTTCCCTGACTGGAATCAAACGCAGGTTGCATTGTTGAAAGCACTGAATCCTAAACCACTGGACCATCAGGGAATCCAACATAAATATACCTTGCAATAAATAAATTCTCATGTTGCCCAAGGGGGGTGCCTGCAACACTGAAAGATGGCTTAAAACCCTGTAGGCTCAAACCAATAACTGGGTTAGAATGTCTGGATTAAGACAAGAAAATGTGAATCCAGATTCCGTAAAATATCCACTACAAAATACTCCAGAAAAACTGGCTGTTGAAAAGCCAAAAACCGACATAACCCTATAGTGTTGAGCTGGGGAGGGGGATGTGTGACAGTTATCCAAGGGGTTTATGTGAGTCACAGACTCTGCAAAGCTCAATTCCCAATAGTACTGCAGGGTTGAGTTTCCTGCTCATGTAATTAGCTGCACCTGAGCAGTCGTGATTTAAGACTGCACCTTGAATATATGTGGGGCTGTGTATGGACTGATTCTTTGCAGTTTGTCTGAACTGGAGCCACACACAGTAAGACAGCAGCCTGCAGCTTATGACTGCATGGAGCAGAATTGAGACCTGAAAATCCAAAGAAATATATAAGCCAGTGATTTTATAAACTACTGGACTGTTTGTTTTGCTCCACCCAGGTATAGATGGATGAGAGCTGGTTAGTGAGGAGAACTGTTTATTGGTTAATGTAGTATTTCAGTGGCTGTGAGGCCTATTTTTGATTTGATTTGTTTTACATTTACATTTTTAGTAAAACTTGGAAAAGTATATACACTCCCTTGTATTGGGTTCTTCCATCAATGTGAACATGGGCACACAATCAGAGGCGACTGTTAAATTGTCACAGTAGATATATACGGGAATGAAAAGAGAAAATATTCCATAGTGAATTAAATACTTCCCCTGACATTTATATTTTTTTTTATTTAAAGATGGCTGGATTACAATAACATGATGTAAAATATAATTCATTATGATATAGCACCTGTTACTGCATTTGTATTTATTTAAATCCAATGTGTTCCAATAACAATAAAAAAAACATTATGGTAAAGAAAATCACTCACAGTTTATTGAATTTGTGTTTGACAAAGTGATTCTGAATGGTGTCTTATAAATCAAGCACCACTGGATAAAATACATCAAAATACTGTCAAGAATTCAACACAACCCAGTAGTAAACAGATTATTAAACAATTTAATAAAATACCCATTCAATGCTAACATGCTATTGGAGGTATGTGTTGTATACATTTCAAAAATATTATTCCTGAGTTGTAAATTGATTCTGGAAGAGGTGTTCTGGAATGCATTCAAATGAAACACCTGGTAGGTTTGAAAAGTTGGTGTTTCACCCTGTTTAGAGTTCTGTTCCAGGGCAGGAGTGAGGGAAGACTCCTCGCATCTCGAATGCTTTGCTGAAATCACTGGCCTCTGTCTGCAAGCCCTTCACCAGCTTCATATTCCTAATGCATCCATGGAATGACGTTTGGCTAGTCAAACAGTTTTGTTTTACGTCAGCTATACAATAGGAAGAAAGAAGAAAACATATATAAAAGATTTCTTGCTGTTATTTGTCAAACAGTTTATGTTAGTTCTTACTCATCCTCTCTCCTCAACCCCCCATCCTCAACCCCCCATCCTCAACCTCCCTCCTCAACCCCTCCTCCTCATCCTCAACCTCCCTCCTCATCCTCAACCTCCCTCCTCAACACCCCCATCCTCAACCCCTTCCTCAACCTCCCTCCTCAGCCCCCCATCCTCATCCTCCCTCCTCAACCTCAACCCTCCTCAAACCCCCCTCAACCCCAACCCCCTCCTCAACCCCCCTCCTCAACCTCCCTTCTCATCCCCCCCATCCTCAACCCCTTCATCCTCATCCTCGCTCCTCAACCCCCCATCCTCAACCCCCCTCCTAAACCCCTCCTCCTCATCCTCAACCCCTCCTCCTCATCCTCAACCTCCCTCCTCAACTTCCCTCCTCAACCCCCCCATCCTCAACCCCCTCCCCAACCCCCCCATCCTCATCCTCAACCCCCCATTCTCAACCTCAACCCCCCTCAACCCCCCTCCTCAACCTCAACCCCCCTCAACCCCAACCCACCTCCTCAACCTCAACCCCCCTCAACCTCCCCCCTCTATCCCCCTCAACCCCAACCCCCCTCCTCAACCTAAACCCCCCTCCTCCACCTAAACCCCCCCTAAATACCTCCCCCCTCTCCCCTCACTTGCCTGCTTGTGCTCCGGCCTCTGCTCCTTGACCTGGCGCACATGTGACGTGCGTGCCGGCGCTGGGTCAAGGAGCGAAGGCCGGAGCACAAGCAGGTAAGTGAGGGGAGAGGGGGGAGGTATTTAGGGGGGTTTAGGTGGAGGAGGGGGTTTGAGGGGGTTTAGGTTGAAGAGGGGAAGGGAAAGAGACACGGGGGGGTAGAGAGACACACAGGGGGGTTAGAGACACACGGGTGGGGTTAGAGAGACATGGGGGGGGTTAGAGAGACACGGGGGGGGGGGGTTTCAGCCAATTTTTCAATCAAGCAGAACCTTGAAGGATGAGGTCAATTATTTGCCACAGAGTGAATACCACTTTGTACTTTTATAAGAGAGCCCTTCAGAAAAAAATTCCATCTAGGTTATAAATACAGAATTTCAGAGTCTCATTAAAAAAAAATTAAAACACTATGGATAATGTACTTATCGACATAAGTATCACCATATTGACATCCTCTGGATTAATTAATAATTTTAAAAATAAATAAATAATTGATTGATAATTAATGAATTAAAAACTAATTAATTAATATTTAATCCACATATTGCAGATCAGAGGAGATCTTAAAAGGTTGAACTTGATGGACTGAAAGTCTTTTTTCAACATTAATCACTCTGTAACTATGTAACTATATTTATATAATCTGTTTAAAATACTTGAATTATGTAGCAACTGATATAAGAATGCTGCTGCTGTAAATAAAAACATATTTCCTAGTATATTTTATATATTAAATAGTATGTTTTATAAAAATGATCACATATAAACATTAGAAAAATAAACCAACTTCTTGCATTAAAATATATAATAAATAGCTCTTACCAGGATAACCTCCAATGTAAACTGGATTATTAGTGTCTGCAGAGGTAGACTGGACATGAGGACTTTCTGCCTGGACTGTATTCCCATCAACAGTAAGAACAATTTGATGCTTAATCTTATTGGCCTGAAGCTTGTGCCACTTCCCATCACACAAGGAGCTTGAGTCCTCTGGTTTGTAAACAGCAGTTATTCTGCCAGCACCATTATTTACATGAAACAAAACCTGTGAGAAAATAAAAATATAACTGGCCTTAAATTTAGTTGACTTTCAGTGTATACAACAATGGGTACAAATTAGCAGATATGAGTCTTTCCAATGCATTTTTTTCATTAGTTGATTTCATTTCTGAAATTCTGAATTTACTTTGGCATTCATAGTTATGCTGACTGACAGTGAACATACCTTGCCGTTTACAATCTCCAGGCCAACTGCGTCAACTTTGGCACTGCTGATTCCAAGTAGGACACCATTCATGGCTGTAGTTCTGAACTCTAAGGATATATCCAGATCTGAACGGACCTTGTAGCCCTCTTTAACTGTAGAAAGATATATTAATTTATTTTAAAGTATGCACTCAAATAAAAAATAAAAAAATATAGATATATAAAGATAGATAGGTATAGCTATATGTGGATATATATCTATATAGAAATATATATAGTAATTTAGTTATTATTAATCTATATAGATTAATAATGAGTATTGTAGTATACCGCAATACCTTTTGTATTGGATAAACGCCTTATTTATATTGACAAGATTTGACCTCTCTTTATCAAGTCTGATGCAATACTAACATGAGATGGAGCCCTCAGTTTGAATATAAACAGCAGATGCAGAGAGAGTGGCATAATTAGGTAAATACATATAGGGGGATTTAACACAACATAATATAGGAAACATATATACACATGCTATATAAACATATACACCAATATCTACATGAAAAAACGGAGCACTGAAGTCCACAGTAGAAATATATAGAAATGTATCTGTATTAACATGGATTGTTTAAGGATTTGTATCATTTAATTTACAGAACATGCCCACAACTTTGAAGATGTTTTTTTTTATTAATATTATTATTGGGAAGCAAACAACAAATAGGACAAAATAACAGAACAAGTCAATGTGCTTAACTATTCACCCCCCTAAAGTCAATACTTTGTAGAGCCACCTTTTGCAGCAATCATGGTGGTGGCAGCATCATGCTGTGGGGATGTTTTTCAGCAGCTGGGACTGGGAAACTGGTCAGAGTTGAGGGAAAGATGGATGGGGCAAAATACAGGGATATTCTTGAGCAAAACCTGTACCACTCTGTGCGTGATTTGAGGCTAGGATGGAGGTTCACCTTCCAGCAGGGCAATGACCCCAAACACACTGCTAAAGCAACACTTGAGTGGTTTAAGGGGAAACATGAAAATGTGTTGGAATGGCCTAGTCAAAGCCCAGACCTCAAACCAATAGAAAATCTGTGGTCAGACTTAAAGATTGCTGTTCACAAGCGCAAACCATACAACTTGAAGGAGCTGGGGCAGTTTTGCAAGGAGGAATAAGCAAAAATCCCAGTGGCAAGATGTGGCAAGCTCATAGAGACTTATCCAAAGTGATTTGGACCTGTGATTGCCGTAAAAGGTGACTCTACAAAGTATTGACTTTATGGGGGTGAATAGTTATGCATATTGACTTTTTCTGTTATTTTGTCCTATTTGTTGTTTGCTTCACAATAAAAATAAAAAAAACATCTTCAAAGTTGTGGGCATGTTCTGTAAATTAAATGATGCAAATCCTCAAACAATCCATGTTAGTTCCATCCTTGCATGTCTGTGTTCCCCACTAAAATTAACCTTTCAATACCTTTAGCACCATGTGCCTATGGAGGCATGCAGCAACCTGTTATAAGCCTTGGGATCCATGGCCCATGTCACCTGAAGCTACATGCCAGTGCAGTTTGAGACATCATTGCATCGCTGTACATTATGTTACCGTATGCCTCCATTAGCACCTCGTACTAAAAGGTATTAAAAGGCTTTCATTTTGTTTGTGAGGGATGGAGGGAAAGGAACGAGGGGTGAGAGGGAGACAAGCAGGGGAGAGAGGGGGAGGGGAGAAAGGAGAGAGAGGGAAGGGACATATGGACATCACGGAATCAAAACTTGCTGTCCCTAAAATGTTGTTGGCATGTCTGTAACTTTTGTATCTTGCAATTTAGCTGACTTAATGGCTGTTTGGGATGTTATTTACTATGCAATACACTTTACACTGTACTGTAGGCCTGAAAGAACACTGGTGACCACTTGTCACACATGGCTATCTTACCCAATATTACAGGAAATGTAAATATAGAGTAGCTCATACAAATTGTACACTAAAATCACCACAGCAGGGTGTGTCCTATCACATGGATTTTGATGTACAGAACTGTTTTTTTATCTCCCATCTTACAATAACAAAAGCATTTTTATACAAATAATTGGACATTCTGCAAGTGTCATGGATGCTTTCACCTTGGACTCTTTGTCTTCCTGTAGCTGTGGGGCATGATTACCTACTGGGAGTTGCTCTGCTATTTATTTTTATTTCTCTGGTTAGTAAAAGTATCTCAATGGAGATATTATCTGAATCTACAGTTCCTCCTATTCCTATCAGGTATATAATGCTGTTGGGTACATTTAGCAGGCAAAATAAAGTAAAATAAATATTTAAATATTTATAACAGTTGTATTAAGTCAGGGTCTTCATAAGAGCTACCCTGTTTGTGAAAAACTGTAACAAGCATACTATATCATGTTAGGTTACAATCGAATATTTTCTAAGCAAACAGTTTATTCAGCAAAATAACAGCATTAAAAAATATATATATATTTACCTAATGCCGCAAATCCACTTCCATCAAAGTAAGTTCCTTGTTCTGCAGTTGCAAAACATTCTTTTACACCATGCATGGAGATAACATTCACCTTGCCTAGTTGTTTGTTATTTAACATCAAATTGCCAATGCATGCTGGGATGCTGTGGGTGATCTAAACACAAGAAAGACAAATCTATTTAGCACATATTTATAGCATTCTTTTATCAGTGCATGATGGAAGTACAGAGCAGAGAAAACAGGAGTTGCACTTTGAAATGCAACTTCCTGCTTCTGAGCATGTGTGGAGACAGAAGGTGTATTGCTTGCAAAATATGTAACTCACACACCAGTGAGGTGGCAAATCACCCTCTGTGTGCTCCATGCTAGCATGTAATGCTATAAAAGCACAAAATAACATTCCACAGACACAAACAAATGCTTTTATATTCATAGCTTAACGTGGCTAATGTATGTTTGTTACACACGTAATAAATATGTTTTTGTTTAGCTATGATGATCCTTTAATAATTAATAGGCGCTCTGATCGCAGCAGAATATTTAAATGTCCTGTTATTTGACACATGCATTCAGCTCTGACAAGATGAATGCAGAATGCAGAACTTTACAGCAACTACATTTTGGCAAGAAACAGCTATATTTCCATGTCTTTTGTATTTTAAATAATACAAACATAACTATAGAGGTGTTTGCCCCTTCTCTATCCTGACCTGATATATTAAACAAGGGAAAGGTGAAAGACTTGTTGAGTGCCCATACATCAATAGGATGTATATTCAGAAGGATGTACAGAGCTCTTTACTTTCTTCTCGGTCAGTATACATTTTCAACTAATAAAATAAAAATTAACTTCATATTGGTAATGATGATTTTACATTACATGTTTCCTTGTGGCAGCAGTCGAATACCTCGTTCCTTCCATTCCAGAACACACCAAATGACGCTCCATTATAGCGCAAACAGCTTATATATATTTTTTCAATATAGTTACTTTTTTACAGTCTTTTAGCAAATATACATGTATTGTTTTCTTTGGTGGGATATGTCCTCAAATTGCTTATTTTATATTATAAACACACTGAATAATATTTTATTAATCTGTGTATGCAACATTATATGATATTTATGTGTTGTACTGAATTATTTTTTATAGACATTTGGACTATTTCTGAACATTTTGGGACATATATTCTAAAGTGTGATGTGCTGAAGAACTCTTTGAGATGTTTTAGACAACTTCTCCATTCCACTCTTATTCTTTGTGAGTTACATGCCATTCATTTAATCAGTTTAATTTATCGAATATATATTTCCAACACTTCACTCTTGTGTCTTATAGAAATGGAGAGATTGTCCAGCATTTCACCCTGTAGCATATCTGGCCCATTATTTTTGCAGACATGATTACAGCTATTATGGAATATATGTCCAGGACCAGCATATTAACAAACTCTTGCTTACATTTCCAATGCTCTTTGCAGTGTAATCCAGTGGTAGGCCACCAAGGTAGAGCTTTCCTTCCACATCAAGGGTACTGCTATCACCAGGGACAGAAACTGGAACAGACTCTTGACCATCAACGGTGATTGTACCTTTCTTCTTAATGTATTCAGTCATTACCTTTGAAAGAAAATGTCAGTGTCAGATACAAAGCCATAAACAGAGAGCAGAATATTACTATAAACCACACTCAGTAAGTTTGCATTATATTTTATACCGCCATAGGTTCCTGTATTAGTGTGGGAAGTCAAGCTCCTTCTCCTATATAAAAAGTATTTAATTCCTCTATAGACATTTATTTTTCAGAACTTTTTCATATGTATTCATACTATTTCATATTTAAGTCACAGCACACTAAGACCATGTTCAATAGGATAGTAACTACCGTAGGTCAAACTTATGTTTTTTATATTTGATAACTAGTTACAACATTTACAATAGTTACGTTGCAATGTTTGCCTGATCAAACTCTTTGCTTCCCCATGTCTTCACTACCCCCAACTAACCGACAGGGATACCTTTTACGTTATCTGTATTTATGTAAAATGTACTTCTTTTTACTACTGTAAATATAAACAGACTGATCAAAACATGTAATCTATTACACACCGTGTGCCATTTGCCATCACTGATAAAAGCTGGATGGATGGTTACAGTCTGCCCTTTCCCCATATCAAATAAGAAATATAGTCTTCCTTCATGGAGTTGGAGAGCAGCATAGTCAGCCTGGTTTTGGCGAGCCATGTAGTAAATGAGACCACTAGAGGCATATGTTCTCAGAGTCAGTTGTACAGAAAACCTATGAAAGAGGAATTAAATAATCAACATCTATAAATGAAATGCAAGCATATTATGGGATGGCTTGTTCTCCATTCCAAATTGATTTCTTTCTATTTATTACATTGCTTCTACAATTTATAAACCCATGATTTGAATATCTAGCAAGAAAAAGCTTGTTTGTAAAAAAAATCATTACAATCCACTAAAAGCAACAGTCCAACTTCACATATAATGTTTATCACATTTCTCAATTAGCCAAAACATTTCAATAATGCAATTTGTAATATTTTTTGTAACTTATTTCTAAGGGCTGTTTCTGAATAGGTTTAGTATTTGTTTAAGAGGTAGCTGTCATCGTGGGCCTTGTGTACTAACAGGACAATAAAAAAACAGAGATGTATTTTAAGCCTTCTACCTTTCACCTTTCTGTTGACGCTGTGAAATTCATACCATTATAATTTCCTCAAGAATTCTCTTTTATAACAGCTAAGGTAACTCTGATGTGTGATGCTTTTCACACCAGTTAATATTGTGTTTATGCATATTTTTATTTCTAATATCATTATTTATTTGTGAAATTATGCACATAATTTAAAATTAAAACAAATTTCTTACCCTGCATTTTTAAACATTAAAGCATCAGCATTTTTAAGAAGAAACATATAAGTGACACTATCTACCTATACTCTCTTGGTAACAACAATCATTTTTATAATCTATAACATATTTTCTATTAGTTAGCTTTAATTGATGCAGTAGTTGTTTTTAATTGATATTTGCTATATATATATATGTACAATATAAAATTATACCAGCTCTGTTATAATCCTATTACAAAGTGCTATAAGGACAAAACCAGTCAAGATGCTCTTTATATACATTATGTAATGTTTTGTGCGTTTAAAATTCAACAATAAAATGTACAGTAACGTTTTATTACATGGAGTTTGCAAACCATTTTCTAGCTATTGCTGCATCATGTTCTAAAGAATGGGAACCTTCAATTTTTGTGGAAGTAGTTTGTGAAACCATATGGTAACGCAATTTGTTTATGGCCAAAACGTTGATATGTTTGCAATTGCTGAGTGTGTTTTGTGTACTACAACACTGGTAATATTTAACATACTTACTTTCTACGGACTGCAGATTGGTCAAAAGGCAACACAATATGGCTTCCTTTAGTGAGCCCAAACTGATGAGCATTGGGTATATAGTCTGGTAGTATCTCCTGGGCACACTGTAATGGCTGTAATAAAACAAAGCATTTGATGAGAAGTGTGAGCATCTGTATAATCATATACGGTAATATGCGTGGGCATATAGGCAGATAGATAAGTGCTCTCAAACTTACTTTGGTGACGTAGGATTTTTGTATTGGTGAAGTTATTGCTATTTTCCTCTCAGTGACTGGTCTAGCAGGTGTTGGTGTTGGCTGCATTTCATGTTCTTCAAGATGCTCAATGGATTTCGGCTTCTCAGTTAGCAGGCAGCTGTCCATCTCCACTTGCTCATATTTTAACACAGTAGTGAAATCCATCAGCCTTATGTGAGAACAAAGCAGTATTAATATTTAGTATATATAACACACACACACAACTTGCATGGTATGGTGACACTGAAGGCACAGCATGGAAATAAAATATATTTTTGAGCATAGATGTTATTTTCAAGTAGTGTATCAGTAATTGCTGTATCTTTCTGTATTTAGGGCATGCAATTTGCCAAATTAGATGTATAATGCCATTCTTTCTAATTAATTTAATGGTCTTTTTCAGTGGAGGAGAGAGGCTGATCACTCCCAAACAGGGTAATAAGGCTGCTGTGAATTATTTGATCTATTGCATATTATTTAGTGCAAAAAGCAAACAACAAAAATGGTAATTATACAGCTTGAGATGCCAAGTCTAGGGAAATATATTGTAATAATACTTTTTAAAATAAACTATTTTGAAATATATTTTTTTCACTCAAGGTATTTCTGAATTAATGATGAAGACACTGTACTATACATTACACTTACTCTTTATTTAAAATCAGGTTACGAATACATCCATAGAATGACTTGCTTGTCTTGAGCATTGTAAAGCCTAAGTTGGCAGGGACTCCACCAACAAAAAAACTGGAAGTGTTCAAAGAGACTGATTCAACAGATGGACCGTTTAGCTTCATTTCTGCCGGTTTCCCCTCATCCACTTGAACACTCACAATTCTAGAAAGCAAATGATAAATAGTTAATTGTACCCTATGTTAAACTACTATATAATGAACAAATTAGGGAACAGAGGGTTTTGCAATGAAATCGTCTTGCCAGTTCCCATAGTTTTGTGTGTACTATTTGTTGAAATTCAATGAATATTTCCTGCCAGGATACTTAATAGGCACCACAAACAAGTAATGGATTTTCTATTTATTCCTTTATTTATAAAGAGCCTATTTTTAAAGCATTGCTATGAATACACAAAAAGACAACAATAGGTATTTACATTAATACCTGAGAGCTTACAATCTAGAAGATATTGGGGTGGTGTGAACTGCATGGATGGTTATTTTATCTGGGATTGTATCCTCCAGTGAGGGTGAGTCTGAATTAGAAGGGTGGGACAGTCAGAAAAACTGTTCTGATTGAGAGTTTGCATAATGATTTGAAGTTGTTAAAAAAAAGAGTTTGTGAAATATACATAAAAACAACTTCCCAGGTATGTAGTCAATGCACATAAAATATTTTTTAGAGAAAAGCAGAATTTTTAAGACTGCTTATGAATAGAAGAATTAATTTTGTCTGTGTTACATCACTGGATTGAGGGGTGTTTAATATCTGTAGAGGGAGGATTAAGGAAGGATGGAAAAGGGAGACTTCAAGGGACCTCGTTAAGTGACTGGATCTGATTGGAACTGACACAACACCCCTTCCCCGTCACAAACTTTTGCTAGCTGCAATATGTATGCCTTATAGAAGAGGGAATGGTAAAAGCAAGTTTACTGTTTATAATAAATCGACACTAAAATAGGAGATTGAGGAAAACAAGAGAATCATATTATGTAGAATAGAACAAGGCATTCTAAAGTAGTAATATGTCTTGGTTAAGTGTGAGTTGAATATTGCTATCCACTATAATAGTTTGCAGATGTTAGTAATGCCTGCACAGTGTGCACTGGGAGGAATCGCGCAACTGGAGACAGAGGGAGTGAGGGAGAGAGGGAGAGAGAGAGAGAGAGAGAGAGAGGGAGGGGGACAGAGAGAGAGAAAGAGGGCGAGAGAGGGAGGAGGACAAAAAGAGGGAGAGAGAGAGAGCGGGAGTGAGGGAAACGGGGGGAGAGAGAGAGGGATGGAGGGAGAAAGAGAGAGGAGGGAGAGAGAGAGAAAGGGAGGGGTGGGAGACAGAGGGAGGAAGAGAGGATGGGGGACAGAGGGAGGAAGAGATGGTGGGGACAGAGGGAGGGAGAGTGGAGGGGGGCAGATGGAAAGAGACGGACAGAGAGAGGGTGGGAGAGAGAGGGAGAAAGAAAGGGAAGGGAAGAGAAAGAGAGAGGGAAGGAGGCAGAGCGAAAGGGAGGAGAGCGAGGGGGAGGGCAGACGTAATCTCAACACTTTAGAAAGACAAGGTGAAATGCAATTACATGACAATATAATTGCATTTCACATAAAGGCAAGGAATGAGTTACACAGTCCCTGGGAGAAAATATGCATACAGACAAATTATGGTAAAAGGGTAAGTGCATTTGGAAGGGAAGGTGCTACTAAGAGTCTTTAAGTGCATCTACTGTTGGAAAGCATCTTTAAAGAAGTAAGTTTCAAGCTAAGCCTTGAGAGCAGTGAGATTAGGGGTTTCTCTGATAGTGCGCTGCAGTGCATGCCAGTGGTGTGAAGCTAATAATGAAAATGTTTTCAGTACGGGCTCTAGAATTCTAAGACACAGTGAGGACATATACCTGAGTAGAGCAATCAAGACCAACTGGGGTATACTGACAGATGATAACAAAAACTTAAGTAGAAGCTGAACAGCCAAGCAGCAGAAGTGGAGCATTTTATAGGCTATTGAAGACAGTTAAAAGGTATTTTAGTATAGGAGTACAAACAAATTTAGAAGAGTGGGAGAATAGTTGAGCAGATGGCCAGAAAGTAAGAGGTTGCACTAATCCAAAGGATATAGGATAAGGCCCTGGGTAAGAAAAGGATGTGTCTTTGCTCTAGGTCTGAGGAAAAACAACAAGTTTGTGCAACGGTTTGGATGTGTGAGGAGAATGTTATAGGCAGATCAAGTATTATACCGAAATCTACACATCCAGGAAAGTTAAGCAACTGAAATCAGCACAGGGGAGCTGGAGAAGATATTTTGAAATGTAATCCCCTTCATAAGCCCAGGAAGTGTTAAACAGAGTAAAAGCAGGTGGAAGCATAGTAACCCAACTGTTAGCGACCTTGATTAACATTTACTATAAATTGAACCTACGGTCATTTTATAAGTAAAAAATTACCTCTTATTCCGAATAAGTATAATGGAATGCTCTTGTCCATCACTGTATGTCCCAGTTGGAGATTTGACAGTGACCTTTCGTGTGCTGGCACCATCCACAGGATTCATATGCAGTTCAATATGCCCATTAACTATCATTACAGCAAAAAATGGCTACAAAAAAAGATAACATATATAAATGATTAGGCAGTGTTATAACATATAAAGAATTAGTGGTTGCACTTGCAGATAATAGAATATGCTAAACTGTCTTATATTAATTGAATATTAAAGAAAAATATCCTATGAAGAATATGCTCCACAACGTAAAATATGAAAAGTTATTAATGTCACTTCCCTAACTACCTTTGATAAATATACACTACTATACTATTTCTGAGTAATAAACCATGATATTAACTACCCCTACTAAGTATTACAATACCATATTTGCCAAGTTATAAGGTCATTCCAAAGTATATGATGAACCCATAACGCCTGATTAGTGAAATAAAATAAAAAAAGGGCTAATTGTTGTCTTATTAAGTGAATAAAAGTAAACATTTTCAGATATATAATTTAATATGTCCAAATGTATAATCCACATTACTATATATTTTGCTAATTATATGTGTTAAACTAAAGGACACTTGCTCATGCTTTGCCATATAATTATCATATGCGTGTTAATGAACTGACAAAATAACATATAAACAGTTTTGTTTGTTTTTTTACTTTTTTATTACCTATTATATGTTGTAGTAAAATGCATTGGTCATCTCCATTGTTATTGATAAGACTTCACCCTACCTGAGCTGATAGTCAAATAGGAGGGTACCTTGGGCTTATTGTAACACAGCAAATATCCCTGTTCAAAGTTACATAGTAATTTAGGTTGAAAAAATACTTTAGTCTACCAAGTTCAACCTTTCCAGATCCCTGATCTGCATTATGCAGATGTATTGTTAATTGATCCAGAGGAAGGCAAACAGAAAAAAAAAACAGGGAAACTTTTGTCTCACAGGGAAAATTGTCTCAACAGGGATAAAAAAATTCTTCCTGATCCAAGATACTGGCAATCGGATTCATCCCTGGATCAATACTCACTCTCTATTTATCCAGGATAGCCCTGAATGCACTTTTTATTTAAAAATATATCCAATCCCTTTTTAGAGTCTATCGAATCCGCTGTCACCACCTCCCTTGGTAGAGAATTCCACAGATTAACCACCCTTACTGCGAAGAACCCTATTCATCTTTAATGTGAAATCTTTTTACTTCTAATCTCAAAGGATGTCTCCTTGTCAGTTAAAAACCTCTTGGCACAAAAAGTTTCCTTGACATAGCCTTGTATTGACCCTGGATATATTTATATAAGGTAATCCTATCCCCTCTTAGACACATTTTTTTCTAGAGTAAACAAGTTTAATTTGGTTAAACTTTCTTCATAACTTAGCCCCTCCATTCCCTTTATTAGCTTTGTTGCCCTCCTCTGTACTTTTTCCAGCTCTAAAAATTTCCTTTTTATTTAGTGGTGGCCAAAATTGTACTCCATATTCCAAATGAGGGCATACTAGGGATTTGTATAGTGGGAAAATTATATTTGCTTCCCTTGCTTCTATACCCTTCTTAATAAATGCTAATATTTTACTTGCCTTTGCAGCTGCTGCTTGGCATTGAGCACTGCTACCTAGGTGGTTGTCCACTAGTACTCCCAAATCCCTTTTAATATCTGATACCCCTAGATTTGCTCCATTAAGATTATAAATTGCATGGCTATGTTTTCTTCCCAGATGGATAACTTTACATTTATTCATATTTAATCTCATCTGCCACTTAGATGCCCATTCCTCTAATTTATGCAAATCTCTTTGGAGGGAAAGTATATCATTTTCTGTTTAATTACCTTGCACAACTTTGTGTCATCAGCAAAAATGGAGACACCACACTCCTATCCCACTTCCAAGTCATTCATAAATATGTTAAAAAGGGACCTAATACTGAACCCTGAGGAACCCCACTTACAACATTAGTCCAATACGAGTATGTTCCATTTACCACAACCCTTTGCTTCCTGTCTTTTAGCTAGCTCTCAATCCATAAGCAAATATTTATGGCAATTCCTGTATCCCTTAGTTTGCTCAATAGTCTCCCATGTGGCACTGTATCAAAAGCCTTTGCAAAATCCAAATAGACTACATCCACTGAGTTGCCTTGATCCAAGTTCCTAATAACCTCCTCATAGAAACTAATTAGGTTTGTTTGACACGACCTATCCTCATACATCCTTGTTGGCTCAAACATATACTCCTGTTTGAATAGACATATTCTTGTATATTATCCCTTATTAACCCTTCTAATAGCTTTCCCACTAACGAAGTGAGACTCACTGGTCTATAATTCCCCGGATTTGCTCTTGCTCCCTTCTTAAATATAGGTATCACCTCGGTCCGTCTCCAGTCATCTGTTAGCGACCCGGTGTTGAGTGAATCTGAGATACAATGGTTTGGCTATTACAGAACCCAGTTCCCTCAGTACCCTTGGATGTATTCCATCAGGACCCGGGGCTTTATTACATTCATGTATATAACCCTACTGAAAATCTGCCTTGCAAAGCAGGAAGGAGCTTAACACAAAGATAGTCTTAAAGGATCACTGAAGAGTCATATTTATATTATGCTCTTTTGACTAACTTTACTTGATAACGTGCAAAATAGTTTTAATTAGTTTAGTTAAAAAATAAATATAGTAGTAAATGTAAACGTATTTAATAATACAATGAACTGAAAGTGTGAAGCCCAGTAGAAGATCCAGTCTGGAAACTGTCACAACCAACTCTGGTAAATTAAAAATTTTCTCTAAAATGCTTTTATGTTCATTGCTTACATAGCTTCTAGTGTATGCTACATATTTTACAAACATCTGAACTATTTCACAAGTACAATGATCCTTTAATCCCTGAGCTGCACATAATAGTTAATAAAATAAATATTGTATTCTTAACACTCTAAAAATATATTTATCATTACCAATACTAGTTCTTAAAAGAGAATGCTGTAAATATGGGACTCCAGTGTCCCTTTAAAGATATTTCCTGACATGATAATACTAGTGGCCCTATTTAATTTAATATAAAAACATTTCTGCATTAATCATTATTAATTAATTGGAAAATCCTAATATTTTGTGGAGACGTTTTCATCCTGTCAATTTGTATAAGACTGTAGCAATGTTTATAGTATATAACGAACTGCATTTCCTATTAAGTATTAACATGGTAAACTGTAAAAGAAAATGATCTATACTTAAAAAGTGCTGATTTCATGTCCAAAAATATTATGACTCATATTACTTTGTAAATCAGTGCTGCATGATCTCCCCTTTCAAGTTTGCATTATGCTTAGGTCAGATAGTCCCTGAATTGAAAATAAAGCTAAAGCTTTCCAACTATATTGTATGTAATGATTTGGCTTCAGGCTTTGCCTCTGGTCATATAAGTCTGAAAATCTAATTTCACAAAGAGCCTGCGGCTTAGTCAAACAGCAGTAAGTCTCTCACACTCTGCTTAAACTGATAAATCACAAACGTACCCATCCGGTACTCTACACTCTGCAAAATATCACACTTTTTGGATAAAATATAGCACGTGTACCCAATCTCCCTAACGTTCAAAAGGTGTGGGTACATGCTCTGGCTCTTAGAACTATATAAGTGAATGTTTAAATGAAATATGGAATTCCTAGTTTTGCAGTTATACATTTACAGGATCACATTTCAATTTTGCATTTTTTGCAAGAAAAACTAACATTAAGAAAGGTATTTTTAATCCCTGCATATGGGCAGCTTTTCCAAGTGTCAGGAAAGAACAGATTTGGGAGTGTTAGTTACAGTCAACCAATACTGAAAGTGTAAATAATTTTTCTACAGAGCTCAAAAATTTGGTATGTGCAGTGCCCTGGCACACAAGTTTGTCAGAGAAAGGACTAGACATTCGCAAAAGTAATTATTTTTTCACCTCTTCAGCACAATTTTTCATGCTAATAAAATATAAATATAAAACTGGCATACAGCAAATTGATGAGTTAGCACTTGCAATCAAAATGGGCAAATACTCTTAGGTTGAAGTTTATTAAACAATGCAAATCT
The DNA here is from genome assembly GCA_027410445.1 of Discoglossus pictus. Lineage (NCBI taxonomy): Eukaryota > Metazoa > Chordata > Amphibia > Anura > Alytidae > Discoglossus > Discoglossus pictus. The sequence continues at coordinate 128,903,269 of CM050166.1, forward strand.
ACAGAAATTGCGCATATGATTGTGCTTTAAACCATTTTTTGGCATGAAGTATATAATTGCTTGTACTTTACTATCTATGGCCTCCATCCCACAGCTCCCGTGAGAAAAGAACCAAGTGAAATTCATTCACAAGCCACTACCGAGCTATCACATCATACATATATATCTCCGAGATATGCCAGCCGATGGCATGGAAAGGCCCTAATATCCTAAGCCCAGAGTACCTGTCACATAGCTATTTAAAATTATTTTAAAAGTGTTCTTTTAACCCCTATGTAAAGGCAGAAAAATGCCTCAATGTATATAAGGTGAAGGCACGGTTAAAAACTGTTAGTCGGCTTGAGTGCTCCTCAGAAGAGGAGCAACATTAGGTTATTATTTTTTTATATGAAGCGGCACATTTTTAGGCAGAGGCCCATTTCCCCAGGCTGAAGTGCTTCACTTAAAATAAAAGAGGACAGATTCGACAATCAACATGGTAGTGCCCACTTATTCAGGACTGAATACTGAGGACCAGGGCACTGATGATCACAGCTAGAGGGCGTTAAAAGGATAGGTAATGGATATTTTTCCCACTTTCCAAATGTAATTTTTTTATATTGTGTAGTGTTTTTCATGCATTTAGTGTAAGAGACCCTCATGGGGAGTTAGGGTCATGGGGGTCCAACATGGAACCCTGTGGTTTTAGGAAGGGTGGCATGAAGGTCCATGAGCATACCCATGGTCATAACTTAGTAGTAGGACACTTATGGTACACAAATTCAATTTAGGTAGCATGGGGTCCATGTTTATATTTAGTTATATTTTGGTGCCCCTGGTTATACTTTAGTTGTGGGAAACCCTGGGGTTATCCAGGCTCATAAGTAGTAGTGTGTCATAATACCCCGCATTCATTTTTATTATAATTTAAATTCTTCCCTGCCTTGGGAGTAGGTTTATATAGATAGATCACATCAGTGGGTACCATTCTGTAGCATTGCCATGGAGACTACTGAGATTCAGAATTGGAGTGTCCTTCAAGCAGGTTGTGAGTACACGTAACAACTACAGAGCCCCGGCCAAAACCCCTTGGATATGAGTCAGTACAGGATTTTTTTTTTGCAGGAGCCATAGAATAGCTCAATATCCGGGTATTTACAATTTTTGTTAAAGCAAGTGAATAAACACTGCAATGACTACTCCAGAACAACATAATTGCATAGATAATAAATCAAGGAAGTTTTGTTTCCCTATAAAACAATCTGATCATATTCTTCTTAAAAGCTCCAATTCTATATATGGGTTTCAGAGGTTCCTTAATTATTGCATTACATGCCAAATAACAACCTCACTAAGACAAGCTTGAATTATATGCATTATTAAAAAATACAGATGATCCCTTTAAAACTGTATAATAAAACTCTCATATTACTCACCATAACAGCTTGTCTGCGTCTGCGTTTTTCCATTCCTTTGCTAAGCCCAGCCAAGATAATTCCGGTGTCATTCATAGTAGAAAATGACACCATTAATTCTGACTCTGCTGACAAAGATACCGGCAACATTTCCACATAGCCGCCATTTAATACAGTAATGCTACGAGTTGGCTACAAAAAAACGAATAAAGACAGAGTGAAAATGACTTTTTAGTGCCTTCAAGAAAGTTTGATATCAACTATAAATATATCAGAGTCTTTCATTAGATTATACCATAGTAATATTAACAATACAATGCAATACTTTCAGTGTGAAATGTAAACGTGAAACTAAATCCATACTAGGCATCTACCTGCAGACTATGGATATTTCATATCTTTCAAACAATATTTATCAACTAACATGGAAATGTATATCACAGAGAGATGGAAACATCCTTCTAATAATAGATATATATATATATACCACATTGCTTTAGACTCTATTTGTAAATACAGATGTGATAAAGATATATCCTAGGGTTATACTATTAATAGCAAGTAAAATCCAAGCTCCATTTAGTGCAGGGTTTGCCAACCTTTTAATAACTACTGCCCACTTGTGATGGTAAATTTTCCTTGCTACCCAACTGTGCTGCAGTAATTGAATTTCTGGTTACATAAATCATATGACCCTGGCTATGTATCGCCCTGTACTTTTTAGATATTGATCTAGTCCTGACTGCTGTCCCTAGGCTCCCTCACCAGCTCTCCAAACAGCCAAGCGTGGTGTTGCTGGTCTCTGGCGTGTGACATTACTTGTCACTGACGCCACCTATCGATTACCTAGCCACCCACCATGAAAGCTTGGATCGCCCACTAGTTGGTGGTAGGGACCAGGTTGACTACCACTGATTTAGTGTACAATCTCTCATACATAAAATGGCTAACCAGTGTATGTAGGGATTGCTTCCATTCATTTTATTGAGTTTTTCCACAATAAATTCTCACAGACCCCGAGGAAAAAAATCTTGATAAATGTACCCTCAGTAATGGGAACTAACCAATCAAAGCTAAGCACTATTTTTTTTATATAACCAGAAGATTAAATATGTTGTACCTCCAGTTTGCAGCCTTTTCTCACACCATAAGCATTTCTCAGCAAGTCAAAGTTTGAACGGGAAATTTCCAGATTCTTTATACAACCGACATATGATCTGCTGCTCAGCTGTTTTCTGATAAAAAAGGAATAATATATGAAGAGAAAATAACTATGAATTCTATTAACTCTTGTTAACACAATTTTATAGCATTTTTATTATATTTGCCTTCCAAGTTTTTGAAATCTGTAAATTATGTTACTAATTATAACAGCAGTACATGACATTACCTGACAGTCCTTGATCTGGGAAGTCCACCAATATAAATAGGATCCTTTTCAGATCTGTTAAGATCTGAGGTGACACCAGGAGCTTCTCCCTGCTTTGTTTCCCTTTGGCTTGAGTTGTAGGAGTCCATGACTGCTAAAAGACCTTTGCAAGAATAATATAGAAGTTAATTGTTTATTATTCCTTTTTATATTTATTCTACAAATTGTTCAACTTAAAAAATGTTCTAGCAGTAGGCTTGATCAGTGTTTCTCAAATCCAGTACCTGAGTAGACTGAACAAGCCAGATATTTAGAACATCTCAGCTTGAGTCAAGGTGGCTCAATCCATATAAAGCAAAATTACCCTTCATGTTTTGCCTGTCTTAAGCATTGGAACTGAGAAACACAGGCCTGAGTGCACTATACTCTGAAGTCTTTGCGAGGTTCTCCATGCCAATTGTTAATTCTGTGGCTCTCCATAATTGTATTGAAAAAAACAAGGTCATGACACTGCTCTTCATTTGAGTATTGAGAAGTTTAAATCTCACAACTAATCAGATCATCCATTAACCAGATCATCCCTAAATAGTACATTTGTGTGTCAAAATAAGAAAAAAAAAAGGAAAAATTCATGTTTAGAATTACAGTTGTTACACTGCACTCTTGGAACTTGGGCAAGGATGAATCAACAATGCATTATCACTTAAATGTGAACACAAATGTATTATTAACTTACTATATATATATATATATATATATATATATATATATATATATATATATATATATTTGTTTTTAATAGTAAATTGTGAAATGTATTAATAGAGAGTAGACTGTGTGCCCAGTTAAGCATCCTACTAGATCTAGATAGATAGATAGATAGATAGATAGATGAAGGACAGTTCTGCAGTATATTTGAGCTAATATAGAGATAGGAATGTATAGACTATCCCAGTTTTACATAATTTATAGCAGTAGACCAGGGCTATGTCTGTATGTCTGTCTGTGTGTAGAGAAGCCTGGAGTGTATTTATTCTGCAGTTTATGTGTTGGTGAAGAGATGCCATAAGTATGTCTGTTCTAAAGAAATATATGTGAGTGTAGATAGGTGGTAGATATATCAGACAGTCGGTGTTCTGACCCACCAAATCAAAAATTTGCCAGCAGCCATAGATAATAAAGATACATATCAAACGAGGTGGCAATCAAATTTTGAGTGATTTAATGTTGTTGCATAAAATGTGTTAAACACCAGATATCAGTGCTTATTTGAGGGAAAACACTACCAGACTCTAGATTACACAAGTGGCTTCATGGTTTATTCTCTGAATGCATTACATCAAGGGTGGGGTGACATCCAAGAGATAAAAGCACAATACATACAGTACTGATCACATTTCTCAAGTTATGTCTTGAAAAACTAAGTTTAGATTTCACTGCATTTGGTGAATTAACTGCAAAGTCTAATTTGTTATAATCATGTCACCATACCTTGTTTTCGGTTGCGCTGGAAGGCAACTTTATACCATTCTCCATTGTTGTAACGTTCATCAGTCATCAAAATTAAAGGTCCTGATCCAAGTTCCACAGACAGTCTCAACTTCCCATCCACTATTTCCAGGGATAAGAAATCTCTCTGATAGGGATAAAGAGCACAAAATAAATAAAAGTAGCTAAATTTTAACAGAGACAATACACAATACAATACATTTACTTAAAGAACTACTGCATTGCAAGAAATTATTATTATTTTTTTTATCAAGTATGTACCAAACTAACAATACTCCTTGGTACCAAAACAATACAGTTTCTTGGTGCTCCTGCTTAGCTGAATGCATTGTCAGCATTATGGTGTCTCCTGTACAAATACAGGGTTGAGTTACATTATTATGACCACCACCTACTTTTGACGTCATCAGCCCGTAGCCAATCAAATACGGCACATGTCGTGAGCTGGCTTGGTGGGTATATAAGATGACATGTAGGCATTCTGCAAACATATCAACCATTGCTGTCATTGGGTAACACATGCAATTTATCTGAATTTGAAAAGGGGATGATCAATGGCTTTCGGGCCAAGGGTGGCAGTATTTCTGAAACAGAGCAGTTTGTGAACTGTTCGTGTACTGTTGTAGTTAAAGTGTACTGTGACTGGATAAATGGCACCATTGAGAATAAACGGCATTGAAACTGTCAGAGGTGAACATCAGCTGCTAAGGTGTTTGAGGGCCAAGCGAAAAGTTACAGTTGAGCAACTCACCATCCAAACGAACCAGGGGGCTACCAGAAGTGTGTATAAAACGACAGTACAGCCAACCCTGTTGCGTTGGGGCTCTGAAGCAAACGGCTGGTCATTGCACCCATGCTGACGAGGGTTCATCATCAGAAATGGCTTAAATTTGCACAACATTACCAAAATTGGACCTCTTCTGATTGGTAAAGGGCTGTCTTCTCACCTTTTCTGCTCCAACTACTGGACGGACATTGGTGTGTCAGACGCGTAACAGCTGAGAACAAACACTCTGCAACCATTATTCGAATTACACAGGCTGTTGGCGGCAGTGTATGGTCAGGTCTTGGCATTGTCTGGATACACTAATACCTCTGGAACGCACTCTCAACCGACTGGGTAATCTATGCAACCTGGCAGATCAAATACACCCATACATGTTGACTGTCTTCCCTGGAGCAGATGGGATCTTCCAGCAGAATAATTCAACATGTCATACGGCCAGAATTATCCAGAGGGGTTGGAGGAGCACAACAAAGACTTCCAAGTACTTCCTTGGCCTCCAAATTCCCCCGACTTGCACCCCATCGAGCACCTGTGGCGCCACCTCGATCACCATGTTCGCTGTATGGGTCCTCCATCCCACACTTTTCAGCAGCTGTCAGATGCACTGCAGTCTGCATGGCTCCAGATACCCTTCCAGCATCTTATGGACTCACTGCCATGGCGTCTAGCTGCTGTCTGTGCCGCACACAGCGGCTATTCAGGATATTAGCTTGTGGACATAATAATGTAACTGGCCTGTATATATAATCTTTTGTAAGAAAAGCTTCTCACAATTATTATCCAATGGCTCATACCCATATTTAATTGTACAAGAATCAGCAAATGTTTGAGAAGCATTTGGATAAAGGGGTAAGGTATGAATACTATGGAAAAAAAACAATGCAGATCAAAGTTTTAATAAATTCTTATTTTTTTGTGTAAACTGTGATTTCAAAATATTTAGTATTTTTTAATTACTAATCTCCCACAAGAAGTTAATTGAAGGACAAAAAGATTGCCATATCTATAAACCGGAGAAATTATGATTTGTTTCTAAAGCAAATACCTTGACTGAGCTTTCTCATTTTATTGAATCCCAAGTCAATGGAAAATCAATTTAAAATACCTAAAAAGAATTACATAAAGTATCAAAATAATTAATGGGTTAAACTTACAGTTCCATTTGAAGCAAGATAAAGCAGGAGACCATTTGGAGAGAAGGTGCGGAAATGTATCACTATTTGTGTTACTGTTGAACGCATGGTCTTTTCCACAATGGAGTAACCACTGCCATCAAAATGGAAGGCGGTTTCTTCCTCCTGTGGGCTAGAAGCAAAAATATGCAAAGTCAAAAAAGCAATTTAAAAGGGACATTGAGGTCACCATATGTGCTCTGCACTTTCAGCTAGAAGTTGGAAAAGCATGTGATAAAATGCTTTAATTTTTTTTAATTGTTGCTAAATTAAAAGACCACTTTGGTCATGTTTTTAAAATGTATTCTTTTTAAGAAATTCACTTGAAAATGTGCATCAAAATATAAATACAAAATAATATGGCCTCTAATGTATTACTTTTTCTATGCATTTATGCGGCTGTGCAATCTGCCATTTCGTTTTCAGAAACAACCTGAAATGGGATTAGACTGAATACAGAGAAAATGTGTATTTGCAATGGTTGGTAAGTGGCAGTAACTACTGTCAGTGCTACCAGCAGCACTAGTCGGAAGCTTTTTAATATACAAGCATCTCAAAAAGTAACAGGCTAACAGTTTGCCCACTATCTTGTTTAAAAAAAAAACATTGGGCAGAAAAAAATGAACACAATAGTCAATGGTTATAAGCTTTAAAAAGTTAATCTCAGTTTATAACAAGGTGTGCAGGCTGCAGAAAGAACTTTTACATTTCAATTATTAACTCTATATTTGATAAATTGTTCTTTTTCACCAGCCAGAAAGTATGTAGATATTTAGTTGTAAGTAGAACAATGTTGTAGACATGGGTTTGATCCCTCTACCTGACATTTATTTTTAATAAATAGTATTTTTTATTTTATTTTAAATTATATCATATCACAAAAGTCACATTTAAATATAAATCATTTTACTGGACACTGAACATTTTGATTTGTCGATATACTGATTTTTTTAGTCTACAATTCTACAAAAAAATATATTTTTTATTCAATTTAAAAGCATTTTAGAAAAGGGCACAATTCTAAGTGGTACTATTCTTATAAGATAATATAAGAATTCATTTGAGTTTGATAGTTGCTAAAATAAACATGTTGGTTATTTAGAAAAAACTACTGAACCCAATGGAGTGGCACACTTTATTTTATAAATGTAGTTATGGCTCTGACTACTTTATATAAATAATATATTTTTTATTTTTATAAGATAAGTAGTAGAAAATATATATAAACTGTAAATAGGTTATATAAGACAAATAAGGGAGTTGGAGAGTTGTAATGATTTTTAAATAATTAATTAAACTAAATAAAAATATTAATGTAAAAAAGAAAAGAAAAAGAGAATAAGGAGAGGAGGAACTAAACTGAGTGCTTACAATTTTAAAAATAGAGGGTTTTACCCACTGCACCACATCCCTGTTCAGTCCGGTGTAGATCATGAAGGCACAGACTCTGCTGTACTGGCTGTGTTGGGTCTTACACTAGCCAGTCAGTGACCTTGCCTCAGTAGCATGTTGCTGAGACTCTGGACCCGATTAGCTAGTAACAGCGACTGCACCCCCAGTACTACAGTCTATGTCTTCATGAGCTGCATAGGGCTGACCCATGCAGGTACTATTTATATTATTTTAGGAAGTAAAAACAAAACTTATAAGCATTTCTTAATCAAATAAAGTACATAAAAGTAAATAGACACCTATTATATACCTAGTAAAATCCATAAACCTTCCGTTTCCCATTAACCTACCTTAGATCAAATAATAATAAGCCTGGAAGACTTAAGTTAAGAAACAGTGCTTTGGGCAACTCTCACAGATGTGACCAGTTTAAATGAAATTGTATTTTGTGCTGGTAAAATATTTAGCTGGCATTTCATTACAGTACCTGAACGAGGAATGTGTGTGAACGTTGTCTTACAACACCATCTGCTGGCTTCAACAAATATATCAAACAATGTAAAATACTGTGTAAGGTTGTGTCTGCAAAGCTGCACTACAAACAGCTACATTTAGGCTCTGTATATCTGCAGTGATGAGGGCAGACAGATTTTATCAGACAAGAGATGAAGAGAGTGGTACTTCAACACATCAGGGCTAAACCAACACAGCACTAGCAAACCAAGTGGTTTATTGGCCTTATAAGGACAATTGTTTGATTTAATATGCACAGATATTTGCTTTAGCATTAAAAACTGAAAGCATTTTATCTACTGCCACCCAGAATTCATACCGGTTCAAAAAATTATGCTGATTATGCTTATCTGCAGCTGAGTATCTCTGCTAATAAATGGAAAATGCCCCAGGATGTTAGATATTATCACTTCACCAGCAGTTATTATTGAACTTGATCACTGTTACATATTCGTTTCGTAGAATAAGAATATTTCAGATTGCAAAAATGAATACACTAAAGATATATAACAAAAGAAAACCACTGCATATTTAAATCAATGTTATAAACTGACTAAAAATAATGGCTCATGAAATGTCAAGCAGATAAATACCTTCCAAAACATCCACCGCACTTCCCCTCTCTTCCAATGTAGTTCCACAAACCAATTGATTTTCCATTAAGAAACGCTTCACCCATGCAGCCTTTGAAATGAGTGGTCTTTATTGCTGGTGATTTCTAAAGAAAAAAAAAAACAATGAAGGAAAAAATAAATAAATTGACGTATAAGGCTGGTGAGTAAAAAATGGATATGTATATAGAGCCATGTGTAGCATGAAATTGAATACTGTTGTCTGTTAGACTTACCAGAGTGAGGCCCCTAGTCAATTGCCCAAATCGCAGTTACTTAAGCCCGTAATGGAGCCCATAAAAGTTACTGATATTTAATTGGCTACATTTTGCAACTTGCATAAATTTGCGAGTTGCAGGCTCAAAAGCAATGCGGTTGTCAAATACGTAACTCCTTACTATCTCTTTCTATGATGCTTTAAGCCCGTAAATGTTACCAGTGCTAATGAGGCAAAATCCATCCATGTCTAAATTATAACTTAAGGGCTTACTTAATTGATCATGCCCTGAAATGCTACGTACGGGTTCATGGTTTGAGTGTTGAAACTGTGAGCCTTTACTTGCGAGCTTGAATCAATCAAATACATCTGTAACTGTATCAAATTTCTAACTAGCAGACATATGGGCAGTGTGAAGGTAATTACGGGCTTGGAATTAAATGAGGCCTGTGTCTTTTTGTGAATTAAGTGATATATTTAGAACTTATAATTAGCTTTCTAACCTGAGGTTGTTCATAAACAGATAATAACACAATGTACCTTTATTTGGCCTTCCAGGCCCCCAACAAACATTAGTGTTGAGTTGTTCACTTCAAAAATGGATGATGTTCCAGGAGAAGAGGCAGCTTTGGTTGAAGTTTTTAGAGAAGATCCAATTTCTTCTACACTCAGAGTACCTGATTTACCAAATCTAGTGAGGAAACAAATATTGATAAGTTTAGATTTTTTTAAGCCACCAATGCTGTGAATGCATAAGAACATTAGCCACAAATATTTGTATGTGTGGGGTATAACTTTTTATTGTTTTTACCTTGTTGCATGTATTTTATGCCACTTGTTGTTGTTTATTTGGATATCAGGGTCTTCAAGCTTTGTGGAACCAGAGCCCAAATCCCAAAGGAAAGAAACTTTGCCATTTCTCATTTCTACTGCCATGAAATCAGTCTGAAAAATAGCAAAGAACAACAATGTTCAGAAACAAGAAATTACATTGGAACAAATACAAACTGATATTTTCAATATTTAGGTAATATATATGCTAATTAAATTAAATAATAAGGGAGGTTGCATAATCCTTGCATACAGTTCATCATCATCAATAATGATAGCATAGGATGATGTATCCTAGGATCAGTATTGCCCTAATTAGTGAAGTCTATGAATTATTTTTCATGCTTTTTAACATATCAGCTTAAATAGAATTATTTAGCAAAATGTACAAAACACTAGTTATATATAATTATTAATTCAGTAACCTGCCACTCAGCATTTGTAACCCATTTCTTCTTATCAGGTTCTCTTCGGTAAGATGTTCCCATAAAAATAACACTAGCTTCACAGTCATAGAAAAAGTGCTAGAAAAAACTCATGCTAGCCCATTAATATTTATGTACTTTCACAACTGCATAAATTATTGAACTCTTGAGAATTGGTGACCTACTTGATTTTGCTAAGGTAAAGAGATTAATATCATGCCTTTTGTTACTGACTTCTAAATATATTATCCTTACTTTTTATCTTATCCTTTAGTTATAAAACATAATATCACAAAGCCCTGCAAACAAATCACTTTTTAACAGTAACATTTTAATGTGAGGATGCAGTAAACACAAATGATTTAAAGGATATTGTAAAGTTATATATCCAACCTATGAAAGCTATTAGATCTCTCTTTATTTTGCACTTCACAATTTTGAAACTCAAATAAATATTACTTATTCTAAATGTGTTTTTTCAGCATACTTCAATATTTAATATTGTGCTAGTGGTTTAGCTCCAATGCTTTTAAACAATTGTATAGCACCATATGTAGATAGTAATGGGGTAATGTCATTAGCAGAAAAAATAAAGATGTGAATCTTAGGTCAATCTGTAATCATATCCCTGTGTGTTATCCAAAAATGCTTAGGTAAAAAAATCTGACTTTTACCTTGTCAGTCCACTTCATTAGCTAGGTCACTTACCTTAGCGCTACCACCCATGTAAAAAAGGAGGTTGTCAGGCTCATCAGTTTTCACATTTAATGTTAAAGTGTTAAAGTTTGAAGAATAAATTTCTGGTTGGTAAGAACGAACACAATCTCTGTCAGCAGAAACAGCAACTTTAATCTGTAATAAAAAAAAAAGTAATTCAACAAAATGAGAACTAAAGACCATGAAAGAGTTGTCTTAATATTGTAACTCTTATGTGTGTGTACAGTTTAAAGTGATAAAATTAGAGATGACAAATTATTGGTTGAGTATGCGCCATTGCTGTTTATTTGAGAAGTGGAACACATTGTTTGTAGAAAGTGATATTTATCAGAAGACTAATCAAATATTCGTTGTTGAGGAGCTGAGCTCCTGAAGCTCAAAATGTGTATTCTTCAATACCTTTAGGGTATTGACAGCTTTGTAATTCATCAATGAACAATTTTTAGTAGGTGGTATCACTTACTACAACTAAAGGAACCAATATTTAAAAAAAACTAAGCTTGTGTAGACAGCAAAACTTGGGTTACTGATTTAAGTCCACCTTTGGGACCCAAGCAAACACTTTGTCCCGATTTAATATAATTTTATTTATGGCAACAAAAATCTCACTGGAAAAATGCACAAAACTGATCTTATTTTGCCAGAGCAGAAAATATGTGCATTATATAATGCATTTTTAACCTGGCTATATTTTCAAAATCAAACATATTATAAAAGTAATAAAAAGTTGGATTAATGAGAGTAGTTAAATTCCAATGGGAACAAATCCTTCAATGACTTCAGTAGGAAAAAAGTGTCCCACAGGTTAAAGAACTAACACCTAGATACTCCAAACTTCCATATAATTGTCAAGTCATATATATGTTTTTATATTAAACAAACTACTACACAATAGTACTAAATGTTACACATGTTTTTTGAACATTTGACCTTTAAATTGAAATACACTTACCGATGCCGCCTGTTTTCGTGCCTGACTAATCAGCTCTTTGATTTCAGATAGATTTCTGCTCAGGTTTTCCTCAAGCAGTTTCATGGGTTTCAGTCTATCCAGCAAAATGTTGGCTTGTGCTTCAACTTCTTTTATTTTATTTTCAGCAGACAGAGCTAAGACATGAAACAAATGTATGGAAATAGAAATCAATCAATTGACTAAAGTAGGATAAGTGTAATAAGTACAGGGCATACAATGATTGAATAAAACAAACATGAAGTTACATACTGGTACACAATTTGTTGAGGACTTTGCTCTCGTAAGAGCTCACAATCTAAGGGCCTCATTCAATTGTGATATGGCCAATTGAATAGGGCTCTATATAAGCACATAGCATATATTTTTTACAGAAGTTTTTAGCTAGTGAACTTCTATCCAAAAGAAAGGTCTTCACTAACTAAAAACTTCTGTAAAGAATATACGCTATGTGCTTATATAGAGCCCTATTCAATTGGCCGAATCGCAATTGAATGAGGCCAAAAGAGGGTAAGATTATTATAGGGAAAAAGATAGGAGGATGCTAACCTTATATTTAGTAAATAAATAGTTTATTTTGTGTTCACATTTGAATGTCTAAAACAAGTTAAAAAACTTGTTTCATGCCCAGAATTCTGAGAAATACAGTTATTACACTGCATTCTGGGAAATATTAAATCTTTATAAATATATACATTTATTAAATAAATAGTACATTTGTGTTCAGATTGGAATGTCTAAAATAAGATAAAAAACATTCCTGCAGTTACAGTTCTTCCACTGCATTCTGGGAACCTGGGTAGGGACATACAAAGGTGCCCAGAAAGGCTTTGCTCTTGTAATCCAACACCATTTTAAATATGGCTTTCTTTAAGCATCTGCCTGCAGAATTACACAGCTTTAAAGCAAAGCCCGGGACGGATTATACACAAGTCAGGAAACTACTAACTGGCTTACTTTGTAATGTTATACCTAAATGTATCTAACAGATAACTGTAAAATGACTTCTGCTACATCATTTGCTTTGTAATATTAGATTGTACTGAGCCACCTGTTAATGCAGTGACATTTTCAATGCAGGAAGGCAGATAACATACCGGTTTTTGATGAGTCAATTAGAAGCTCGTTGGTTTTCTGTAATGTGCCATTAACCTTGGATAATGCAGTAGTAGCATTCATCAATTTTTGTCTAAAATTCCTGATATGGCTCAAAGTGCCAGCAGCACTAGCATTAGCAGACAGAGCAAGCTCTTTAGCATCTTGTAGCTTTCCACTTGTATCTGAAATATAGAAAAACAGTATGCCTTAGTCTTGAGCTACCTTTTAGTTACCACCAAAAATCTTACATAGCATTTGATATTTTCCTGAGTTACTTAACCATAGAGGTGTTAGATTATACTAACTGTCTGAATCCAGAGGTATTATCACTATATGATATATTGATCACATGCATTTTAAAAACATAACTCTTTGTCTTCTTTATGTCAGGCAACAACAGGAAAGCTATTCTTTTTACTACTTGTTCCCGGCCTTTGTTATGAGCCATCATGATATTTATGAGAAAAATGAATACCTGCAATAAAATGTATTATGCATCATAAAAAAGACATTCTACAACGCAAAATATAAACCCTGGGATATACACACAAGCAGAGCAGTAGTATAATTTGCATTTTTTTTTTTACTAAAAACTCTAATAAAAAAAATGGCACTGTTACGTATATTGTTAGCAATGGCTTAGCTACTGTCAGAGCAGCAGGTGCAATTCACTAGGGTCAACAACAGGATAGGGCGCCTCTGATACCTGGAGTGAAGGGACCTCTTATTTATTAGGGAAGAAGGGCAGACAATTATGTTATAGAAAGGTGATCTAATCATATTTATGGCTTTTATTGAGCCCTAAAGGTGCATATTTTAAATAGATAAATAGCAAGGGGGCAAGTTATTTTGCACCTGGGCCTGCTACTAACTAGCTTAGCTACATTTTATCTATTAGCATTATGGATATAGCCATTAACCTATGAACACTGATGAACCCTTAACATCATTTTATCAGTGGGGTAGATTTATTACGCTTTGCATATGCTGCAAAGTCAATATCCCTGTAGAAAATCGCTGTTACATTCTTCAGCAAATCAAGTAATTGTTAGCAAAAAATGTTAACTATTTATCAGCTGCATTTAGCGGAAACCAAGATGAACATGTGGTTTATTTCCATAAAGGAAAGCAAAAATGCAATCCAATGTCTTCAGACATATACTTTGGTATTCAGCAGGCTTTACAAATATGCAAAAAAGAAATATTCTAGACCTTAAATTTAAAATCACACAATTTAATATATACACATTTTGTCACTGTAATTGGATGACAATGAAAATATAGATTTATTATATTTTCATTACCAAAACCGTTTATTCCATGTAACTGAGAACAATGTTAGTTTTAACATCCCAAGTGAAGCATTAGGTCACAAATACGACTGCAATCTTCTGAGTTCAATATCGATTTTCTGCTGAATTACTTTACTGAAAACCTTTTACATTCAAAGATATTAACATTTATGCTACCAAACATACAATCAGCTCAAAGTAAATGAATAAATAACACTTCTACTTACCATTTGGTAAGCTTCTCAGTGCAAGTAATTGGTCATTTATCTGACTGGTAAATGCATGAGTGCGTTTTTGTATCTTATCCACTTTTGTTTTCAATCCTTTCAGATCAGACACAAGACCTATGGGAAAAAACACATGAGGCTTCAAAATTGGCACTATATATTTTTTTAAACGTAGCGGTCAAATGCTGAGTATAAAACATTTATAAAAAATGCAATTTTCTTCTAAATATTGTATTTTGCTGACAGGTCTCATAATAGTAATATAGAACTGTGTTTCAATACAAGTAATTATTAGAAATAGGCTTATAGATACTGATGACTCATTTTAGCAATTCATTATAATGGAAATAATGGAAATCTAGGGGGAAATTTTACTACAAAAGAAGTAGAGAGTTAAACAAGAGTGAAGATGAACTTAGAAGTGTGAATATCTTAATGTGTGGCTTTGTTTATCTTGGGGTGAATACCATATATAAAGAATATATACATGTATTTTGATTTATATTCAAATTAATTATTTAAAATGGTGTTATTAATTAAAAGGGCACTTTGAATCATTAAGATTGCAAACATATTTTGCTTGACTCGCTGTCACGTGACTGTTTAGTGAATACAGCAGGAGAGATTGTTGATATTGCTTTACATACAAGCATGTCTATAGTACAGCCACAAAATGCCTACAAAACACCTGATACATATTTGTTATAGGAACAGGATATAGTAACCAAAGAAGAACACTTATTAAGCAATACAGAGAGGCTCATTGCTACATAATAACCAGGGTGCCCATAATTTGTCTATAAATTATATAGTAAATATAGCACAGAGGTGAGCAAACATTTTGTTCCTGGCCCACTGGATACCTTCTGTGCTGTTCTCTGCCCTCATCTCCTCCAAAAGCTTTGTGATTGCTATCCTCCTTAATTTCTTCTTTCTACTCTTCTCCCTACTCTCCCCTCTTTTAATGTCCACATTTTCCTCTTCTTCCATCTATTTTCATTACTCAATCACTCCACTGGCTTCCCATAGTCTCCAGAATAAAATTTAAAATAATGACCCTAACTTACAAACCCCTCAATAACAGTGCACCCCCCTTACATCTCTGCTCTCATCTCCAAATAATCCCACTCCCGCCTTATGTACTTTTCTTGTGCTGCCCCTATAAAGGGAATATGCTGGCGTGTTACAAATAAATTATAATAATAATAGTAATAATTAGTAGAGAATATCTGTATGTAGAGAATATCTCATACTCTTCCATTTTCAGGATTCTTTCAGGGACCCCAGCTGAATCTCTCATTTACCCCAGGGGGCCACACTACAGTTTGAACATCCTTGATCTATTACATAGTCTTCAACATGCAAAAGTGAAGCAACACTGAAGCAGAAAATTCTCTTGGTTAAATCGGATGATTCTTTTGTCAGTATATTATATTTGTCTAACATTTGCAGTGAGGAAAATGCAAAAAACTAAAAAAAAAGGAACTCATTGAAACTTATACCACAATCTACAGTTCACTCAATAATATGCCATAAATACTAACAAACAGTACAAAGCAAAAACATTAAGTAACTGTTCCAAGTTTTACCTTCTGTGTGTCTACTTAAATTTTTTGCTTCATTTAGAAGTTGTGTACTGAATTTCATAGATTTCTTGGCTAACAGCTGTAAGGATTCTTCTGACTCAAATACCTGTGGTTGAGAAGAAGAATAAGATTTTAGCAATATTTGTAAAAGTACACCTAAACAAAATAACACTATGGGGCAGATTTATACAGCTTCACAAGGGATGTATTGGATCAGATACACTACAGATTGTGCGCTATACAGTCTTCTATACAGTCTTCCCCCACTCTGTTCTCTTGCATATTTATAATAATGGAAATACTTATATAGATGTAACATATGATAGTACTAGTGAAAAATTCACTCTAAAGGAAAATATATAACAAAGTAAAAAAACAAGTGATGTAAATTATGTTTCAGACAGCAGTGATACTTTAAAGGCATGACAAATATCATCCCTTTATTACAAACTTAGACAGTCAGAGGAAATATTGGCATACATTGCCATTTTTGAAATACATACCAAGGTCTGAGCTTCTGTTATTGTGTAGTTTGATTGTTCTGCCAATGTCTCAGCTTGCTCAATATTGCGTTTAATGTCTGAGTATGCTTGGATAGCATTGGTTGCGTTCACAGATGTATTCCTTATATCTAAAAGGGAACTGAAAACCATACAAAAATGCCTTAGTGCAGGAAACAATGGCTAAGACCAGGTCAACATTTACTTTTTATGTTTATATTTGTCTGACCCCATTGCCCCAATAATTCCTCCTCATTTTACCATTGTTATGCTCCTATATATATAAATGAATGCTTTGAGCTGTGGATAAATGAGAATTATTTGGAGCAAGAAAACATTATATGCAATATGTACCTGTTTAGTGAATCAGCACGTTTCTGGAGGTCAGCTGCATGATCCTCAGCCTGATATACCAATTCAAGTGCATCTCTCTTGGACATCTCCATAACCAGATGATCTACATGGTGTCTCAGTTTTGCATTCCAGATGATCAGCTCCTCTTGGTAGATCTCCAAAACCTATGCAGAACAATCACAACAATTAAATCTAGTATACTCTAAGATTCACATGTATATGTATATGGATATAAGAGCACTTTGATACATACAGATGTAGCATTAATGGTGTCTTCTGCCAAAAGAACAGCTTCATCAACAAGACCAAGACCTTCCTCAATCAACACTACAGACCGATTTTTGTTTTCTTGGAGATTCAGTTTTTTCACCTGTGAGAAGAAACATGCAAATTGTAAATGTATCCATTCAATCTTTCATATATCAAGAGAGACCGATTGAAAACCTCAGGATACTTTTGTACTTTTGTTAAACCAGAATTTAAATTCCAAATGCCAATTAATATTAACGACAATATTTTTAAATGCAATGTTAATAATGAATGGACAGCACATAAAGCAAATGACTATGTTTGTCTAAAATAATATGTGTAAGTAACATTTGACACCTTCCACACTGTTTTTTTTTTTTAATGGAATAATAACGAAATACAAGAGAGAAGGATTCTATCATTTGAAATAGAGCCAGACATGTTTGGCTGCCATTAACCTCAGAATTCATTTTTCACTCTCCTTTGATAGGAACAAGCTTAAAGTGATTTAATAAGAATAGAATTCAGTTTAAATATTTATATAGTTTAAACTACATACATTTGATATTATATATATATATATATATATATATATATATATATATATATATATATAACTTTAATCCTTGGTGACTTATTGTCATAGTAAGATCAAAAACAATAAGCAGAGAAAACAATGAGCATAATATATATGGAATAAGTACTTACATTAAATTCATACAGATTCTTTTGACTGAGAACCAGCAGATTGTTGGTATTGTTGGTTCCTACAGCAGCTTCATGCAACAAGTATTTGGCTGCCAGTAATGTGGCGTTATGTTGAGTGAGGGTGTCTTCAAGGCCTTTTTTTAACTTGATTAAATCCCGATGTGGCTTCTCGTACTCTCTTTGAACTCTAAGCAGTGAGCCCTCTGAAGCTCTAAGAGATAGAATTAAAGAAAGTTTAACTGTAAATATTTAAATATATATTGTTTCAAAAGAGATCAAATTATATATGTACATAATATTATTACTGGTAGTTGCATATATTTACTTAAATATATTGGCTATTTTTCTTCTGAATGGAAATTACAAACTCAGATTTGCTATGGGCTTGGTTGAAGGTATAGATATACTCAAGGATGCAAGAGATCTGATCCCCTGTTTTAGAAGAATCTTACTGTATCACAAGTATTCGTTTCAATCCACTGTATCACCTCACAGGTAACGTGAACATTTAAAGTGCGTATTTACATAAATTATTTGCAAGGAAGTCTCTTTGTGTATTGCTAAGTAGACAGTGGACAAAGAACCTCACAACTGTGGTGTGACTTTTACTGTAATGTTATTTGCCTTAAGTCTATTTGTGCATTACATTACAGTACTGGTGAAATGCTATTTTATATCCAATGTTTTTATTATAATGCAGATTAATTAATGTATTATTATAATGAGCATTGCATATAAGAACCTTTACATTCAAGAAGCATGTATCAGACTTATAAAAGTAGCAAATATAATGCTTATGTAACTTACAGCACAATATAATTATGTTAGAAATAATTTTAGACCTATAATATTAATATAATTATAATTTAATAAGTGATTAATTATAAATATAGTGGATTGTGTATTAGCTTAGGAAATAATATTAGGTTACATTATGATGAACTTTGTAAACATGTCTACTGTTATATTTTCATACTAGAATATTGCCCGTCAAAAAATGACGGGAATCAAATTGTAAGTGAGCTAATGCTGTTTGGAGTATGGTAATGAACTAAATAATACATTAATAAAGGAATATACTTTACCTATTTTGAAGTAATAAATGCAGGAAACATTATGCTGAAGAGCTGGTAATCTGTTTGGATGTTGCTGCAGCATACAATGTGTGTTTTAAGCGCTGTGGAGCTGCTGTGTAAGTGTCAGCAATGTGTGTAGTGTAAATACTGTGCGTGCGCGAACCAAATCCGTTAGGGTACCTGTGTACTTCCGCATTCTGTAAGTTAGTGTTGTAAAATGGCGCCTAATGTGTGGTATGCGGCTGTTGGTGGTTTAGCGTCCTTGTTCTTGGACCTCGTCCGTTTTTTTCAGGAAAATCCGTAGGTGTTTGGTGGTGTTTTGCGTGTTTAGGGTCCTCTAGCCTCGTTTTCGTTTTTTTGGAGGGCCATTTTTTCTCTTGCTTCGGTAATTTTCGTGTGTCTAAACTCTTCAATTTGGACTTAAATGGAGGTGTAACTTCACTTGCAGAGGTTCTGGGTGCTCCCTCTTGCTGTGGGTAATCTTTTTATGTGTTTGTTGTGTGTATTTATTGTGTTTTAAATGTTTTGAGGTTTGCGCTGGTCGGCGTCTCGTATTTCTGTGTCGTAAGTCCGTCAATGTTGCGAGGTCCGCAGTTGCTAGCTTCGCGAGGGCAGCAGCGTTAGCAACAACGTATGACAACCCGCAGTTATGACAACTATATATGTGATAGAATTCACTGTCTGATACTACTGTACAAGGATGCTTGCTAATGTGACAACTCCTGTTTTTATTAAATCATTTTGAATAATTTTGAATCAGGAGAGCTTCATGGAATAGAGGAACTTTAAGTATACCACTTGTAATACGTCTTTGTCAGCAACTCACATATTAGTAAATCTTGGCCTATGTCCTCAGTCAGAGAGGATATTTTTACTAAATATATTTTTGAACTACATTCACTAATGTTCTGCAATGATAAATAAAGTAAACTTGCTTTAACAGTTACTCCACATTATCTAAACAGAATAATCCGATTTTAAATAAAGTATTTTAAGAAAGCTTAGTAAAAGCTTTGGAAAATACCAGGAGGGATAAGAACTTGCTATTTTTAGGCCTTTTCTAGCTTGACATTAAACCTTTTACGTAGTGCACGACTCATTGGTGTTGTTTTACGTATTAATTTACATACCTTCATTACATGGAATTTAATCTCTATTTTAAAGGTTATAAAATACTGCCACCCCTAACTTTCACAGCTATTTGTTTATTGGCACTGTATATTTTTTAGTTCTTACTTATTTCAGGAAAATATATTTGTATCTGTTATTAACGTGTATAAAATCACAATCCATTTTCTCTGGATGTCACCTTCTAGAACACATTTTAAAATAATATTGACAATTATTATTATGTTATGGAATTATTTGCTGCATCGCGCTCAGTTTCGCTGTGCTCTTCTAAAAACTTTAAACCCCAAATTACGATTATACAATTAAAATATAGCTTTTTTGATTATTAATAGTAGTAATATTATCCTTTATTTGTAACTCACCAACATTTACTGTAGCACTATACAGGGGTTAAGTACAAGGCAAAAACAATTTTGACACATTGCAAAATAATGGAGGGCCCTGGCTTGCTCTTAAAATCAAGCGTGCATAGTGCTTTCCCCAAAGCACCTTACAGGATTGGAAACTAGTAAACTTACAATCTAAAGGGTTGATAGTTGTTTTGTGCATATTAAAGCTGAAGGTAATAAGCTTCTTTAAAAAGATGCTTTTTAGTGAGTATTGAAGGTTTTGAGGCAGTAAGATATTCTAGTGGAGCGAGGCAAGGAGTTTCAAAAAGCAGGGGAAGCATGAAAAAAGTCCTGAATGCTGGAGTTAGAGGGGGTGATAAGAGAGGAGGAAAGAAGAAGGTCATTATCAGAGTAAAGACGGAGGTTGTGGAGTATTTTTAGACAGGAGTAGAGATATAAGAGGGTGCACTGTTGTTAGGCATTTATACATTAGGGTCATGATTTTAAATTTTATTCTGGAGGCTATGGGAGTGGAGTGACTGTCAGTGATGTGCTGCAGGCACTGAGCAAAAAGTAAGGTCTAACAGAGGCGTTCATTATGGATTGGGGTGGAGACAGACAGGTGACAACAGTACGCGAGCACCTCTGGATATAGTGTGTTTGTGTAGTGTGCCATAATTGTGAATGCAATCCCTGTGGTTTGGGGGACAAAAGTGTCAAGGGTGGAAGTTAGAGTCATATTGTACTGTGAGGTAGCAATGCCAGGGCAGGTGAGAGTGGTGAGGGAGCTGATCAGGGGTGGTTGCACATTAAAAAGATGTTGTGGGTCAAAGACTTGTTGGTTTCTTTGTGTTCTGGTGTCCAGGATTGAAGAAAAAATAAGGTCAATTGAGTGTCCTTCACAGTGAGTTGGGGAATTTATCCATTGTGAGAGGACAAGGAAAAGGTAAGTGAAAGTAATTTAGTGGCTGTAGGGTAGGTGAAAATGTCAATGGCAATTAAATTGTAAAGAAAGAGTGAATGGTCCATTGGAGGAGAGAAAGTGAGGCAGCCAGGTGGCAAAGTGATCCATACATTAAGAAAGAGATGATCAAAAGATGATCAAAAGATGAGAATTGTAAGGGAAACCAGGGGTATACGATGAAATGTGCACCTTGCTTGTTCCCAGGTGTATGACTGAAGTGAAAGCCACAATATGAAAGTCCTGCAGGGGAGGCAGTGTCTGATGGAGTGAGCCAAGTTTCAGTGATAGCCAATAGAATGAGGGAGTTGGAAATAAATAGGTTATGAATGAAATAGAGTTTATTGCAAATAAACCATGCATGCCAGAGGGCATAGGAGAAGGACAAAATAGATGGTTTGTGGCAGAAGATGGGTTTGCTGTGTGTGGCTGATAGGTAGCAAAAAATAGGTTGGTGCCAAATGCCCCTGAAGGCAATATTAAGAGAACTGCATAAGATAAAAGAACTGAAGAGGTTCTGCAGTACATTACCTGCAGTTTACCCTTAAGTGCATCCAGTCCTGGATATTTTTAAAACACTCAATTCATGAGTATGGTTCCACATTGCAGTCTAAAATGTGTTAACATCTTGTGTTGTGCATTTTTTTTAATGAATGGCCATCAAGGCGCACAGTCGTGTCAGGATTTGTTGATAGTACTACCTCTACACAGATTTCTTTTGTTTGCCTTCAAGAAACTATGGTTGGTAACCACTTGTGTAAATGTTACAAAAACAATTAATATACTCTATACTACGAGAACTTTACTAAACATCTCAAGTGCATCTCACAGTATCTCCTGATTTGCTACGTACTGTTTCATATAGAGAAAACAGCCCTTCTCACCTTACTGTATCTCAGCTCTTGATGACTCAAGTGCTTAGTAAATACCCCCATGTAAATTCTTTCATTTTGTGCATCACAAGAAGTAAAATATTGAAAAGAACAATTTTTTCCATAAACAATCCTATTGTACAATTTTATATCATATTAAAATAAAATAATGAATATCCATTCCTTACTTGAGGTTTTTGGTAGCATTTTGATGTTGATCTCTGAAATCTTTTGTACTCATAGATCCAAGCCTGGATGAAACATCTTCTTGGTAATTTAAGAGAGTGCGGTTAGACAGTTCAATGTCGTAACCCAGTGTCTCATTTAGATTTGCTGCCATGTCAACCAGTGCTGTAAGATAAATGGGTTAA
Organism: Discoglossus pictus; assembly: GCA_027410445.1. Taxonomy (NCBI): domain Eukaryota; kingdom Metazoa; phylum Chordata; class Amphibia; order Anura; family Alytidae; genus Discoglossus; species Discoglossus pictus. The sequence continues at coordinate 128,925,930 of CM050166.1, forward strand.
TAATGACATTCATTTTAACTTTAACAATAAGAAAATATATCTTCAGTTAGGCATCTTTTCAGATTAATAAGACAGAATCAACTTTAAAATGTTGAAAACAAAACACAGCAGTACTAATTCTCTAAAAATGTCTTCCTATAATGTTCATATATGTGATTAGTTATTATTGCCTTGTTTTGTTGTTAACTAGATTGAGATTTTGAACATTTGTTTATATATATAGAGAGTATATGTATAGATGTTCCACATAGTGTAGCACTGTATGGTGGAATTAGATAATCTAAGTAACATTTAGATCAGACTTAACATGTCATATACATGTTGCAAAAATGTGCATAGTTAGTATTACTAAACATACTAAACACAACTACCAGCATAATTTCAGATCCTATGTGATACAAGATATACACAGTTTAAATAAATTACACATATACTAACTGATTAGCTGAATATATCATTTTTAAAGGACCACTGCATTTCAAAAAAGATACTTGTTTGTCAAGTATGTACTAAACGAAGCAGCTAATAAAACATGTTTTGAGGAAATCAGAAGACCATGTTCATTAGTTTAGGACCCAATTTTGTGTTTCTTACATCACATCCTTACAGTTGAGGGTGTATGTTTTGGTTATCAGTTGAGGAAAAGGTGCAGAAGTAGGGATAATTGGATAAGATTGAAATTGAAACCACATCCCGTTCCCCTTCACTGACCCAGAAGTAGACCCATTGCTGCATGAAATGCAACCTTATATCTCCAGAAATGGAAATGCCTCTCTCTCACACACAACTTCCACCTATGTATCATGGATTCATCTAGGATCAAGTAGAGTCTTCAAATGTTTTTTTTTGTATAATTGAAATCTAGCTGAATGACGTTTTCCTGTTTAATTATGCTCTTAGACTCAACGTTTTCAAACATATAGGTTTTCATTGTGCAATGGTCCTTTAAACAGTGTCAACATGTACCAAATTAACTTATTTTTTGTTATATGAAAAAATTACCTCTTATGGTTGTTTGCATTTTGTCAATAAATCCCATCAGCTCTTGTGTCTTATTATAGGTCTTGATGGTGGAACTGTCCACTTCTTGTCCATGACTTATAACCTGAGACATCTTACAAACAAGGAAAAGTTAAGAAATGTCAAACAACAATTAATATTGATATTGTATTAGGCAATACAAGCATATATTTAAAATAGTTTTTTAGTTGATTGTGTACTAAAGAGTATAACGTGTATTAAAAATGTGGTGCACATTAACTTGGGTGGCATGTACTCTACCATTTATGGAGTGTTTTAGAACAAAAAGTGTGTACTTTTCCAGCACACCCTCTTTTAAGTAATATATGTGATCCTATAATAGCTAATGAACATGACAGTTAAGTGTGTAGTGCTGTGTAGATGTACAGCTTCATTATGTACACTAACAACATGTAGTTTAAGCTAACAACAGTATAGCAATTTGAATAATTTGAAAATAAATATGTTTAATACCACAAACCACTCCTAAAAACAGACAACATAAATAGAAGCTGAACAATAAAAGTTAAAACTGGAAAAGCTTGGAAACATATCTTTACTGTATACAGTGCATTTTGTCCAATCTCTGCTAGAAACATTAATAAACACATAAACAGACAAACAAACACAAAAAAAATGAAAACAACATGTTGTTTGTGTCATTCTTATGCTCGGCTACTGACAAAAACTATCATTAGGAAAATAGGGTCAAACACTAAAAGGAGCAGAAATGCAGTGCTATGTTTAATTAGTGTATACTCACTCGCTGTTGTAGCTGATCTGTGCCTTCTGTTATCGCATGTAGGTGCTCTAATGTGTCCAGAGAAAGAGATACTTTGCTTCTTGTGGAGACAGATTCCTTTAATAAATCAGAGTTACAAATCAGAGTGTCCTTGTTCTGTTACGCATATACAACGTGTACAAGCTTATTACAGGATAGTTTAATAATCCTGGGTTTTGAAAGAACTCATTCAATCACACTGTTTATGGTGTAGATGCATTGCTGTACTATTTACATATATTATATCTGAACTAGATACGTGAAAATCTTTCTTTTGTGCATTACATTCTATGATAAATGACTATCAGACATTATTTATACCTGTTTTATTCAGGCCATTGTATGTTACATGTATGTATATTATTCTGTTACACATTACTTGTATGTCTAGTAAACTATTGTTATGTGTTATATTGCCATTTGTAAAGGTAATTAGCAAGTACAATGAGGAAATGATGGCTAACAATATATTTTCTCCTTAATTAGTTTTATCACAGTTCATACTGAACTGTTACTAGTGGTGTTTCTAGCTTACAAACAGATGTTCTGCTCTGGCCTATGGCAAAAACTCAGGGATGACCAAACCATCAATACACAACAATCCAAATAATATGCTATACACACATAATGTAAGGTTAAACTAAACTATATATTTTGTTAAAATAGCTAGTCGGTGTTTATGCATTGCATAAAATGTAACTGGCAAGTTTGTGGTTAAAACTACAAAAAACACCCTGACTGTTAGTATGTTTTCTCATTGCAACTAATAATGTTATCAACAACAACATTGTAGTTTCCCAGAAAGCCTGTTTATACTGTGTAAATTACAGAAAATGCAAGTTGTCAAATTCTACAAGTTCTAATATAATGTTCTTTCAGAATCTCACAAGGCCTTTTCATGTATATTGTAATGTTAAATGTGTTTTTATCTCTCAGCGTTTAAAAGGTATCATGTACAACAACAACAAATCTAAGTGCATATTAAATTCATATTTCCTTGTAGCCTCAGGTAATTCTAGAACTAAAGCCTGCAAAAAGCTCTTGATTAAAACGTAGCATACAGAGCCCCTAACGACTTCATCCATGGAAATCCAATTTAAGCTGTTTCTCCGGCAGTATAAATATTCTAAATTAGATTCCATATAGTTTTTTCCATCTGGATGTTATCATATGTAGTATGACTACCAAGTTTAATTAAATATTTTGACATTGTATTTAAAAAGAATATTAGTATTTTTACTATTTTGAAAAAGCTGCGGCCCTTAAAAACACTCTAAAAATGCAACTAATCAGAGAGATAATCCCAATACTGACACAATCCTAGGCAATATATATCTTACTACTACACTGCATATGGCCTACGTGGTACCACCCCAGTACTACTATTCACAATATTACAATTATTTCACTGTTCATCATACAACACAATGGTTCCATATAACAATTATACAAGCCCAGAAATTATATTGTAACTAATATCCCAATCCACATAAAACTTGTACCCCCTCCTATGTCTCAATTCCCTCTTGTTTGTAAACTCGCAAGAACTTGGCTCTCACAGTCTTCCATGTTGACTGTCTGAAATGTTATCTATCTTCAAATGTATGGCTCCACATATAATATTGATGCTTTATACATATGCAGTAACAATAATAATCAGTACTATGTGTGCTTCAAGAGACATCAAATTGTGTAAATCATTTTACATAAAGTAACAGAGGGACAATGTAACATACAATAAAGGAAATACTTATATTAAAAACTAGCACCGTATTTGTGTCATGGGAAGTGTCAATAGCATAGTGGCCTTCAGAACTAATTATAATATAAGAGAAGTATTTCAACCTAGACAAGTTGTTGACAAATTTTGGAGCCAGCCAGAAGAATTGGTAATACTATTTTAAGAGCAAGGGAATTGCTTGTATATAAATATATACAGAGAAGACAAAAGCATATGAGCAAGAATTTAAATTTTAGGACCCAGTGGCATCCAGGTTTGTGAAGCCCTGGCCTAGAGCAACATGATTAGCAATGGAAATGCAGAGGTGCAGCAATAATTTTAAAAGAGTTTTTAGTAGCAGGAGGCAACACCACCACAATAAAACACATTATACAAGATACAGTAAGTTGCCTGTCTACTGCTTTATCCATATATATTATACATATGTGTGGCAAGACTGGAGAGTCAAAGTAGCCAACACAGACAAAAGAGAATTTAGTAGGTAGAAGTATGTGTTTCTAAAGTGCAGCAAAAATACTATATATAGAAAAACAGACTAAACAGTAAGAACCAAAAGGCCAATCTCATCTGCTTATTCAACCCTTTAAAAAGCTTTGTCTTAATACATTGTCATGATGTTCTCATGCATGACAACAGGCATGCTTGAAATGTTCTTGTTTTTATCCCTACCTCTTCTGCTAGAAGGCTGCTACACTTATCACCAAATAAATGGTATGACCTGATAATTTCCCTAGTGGGTAACACTAATATTAATATATATGGATGCCATTTAATAAGGGAATAGGAATATTAAAACTTGAAAAAACGCTGTGGTGTGTGATAATAAGTAAATAGATCAAACTACCATTCTAGTCCATGGTGTTAATATAGATGGAGGAGAATATGAACTTGTAAAGTGTATTAATTTTTAAGTAAGTGCAGTTTTGCACAGATATTGTTCTTGTAATCCTCATATATCAGTAAAACTGTTAATCACTGGATCACTCCAGAATCACTGTAAAGTAGTACTAGAATGGAAAAGCTTTAAAATAAAAAATCACACTATGTAGATTAAAAGCAAACAGAAGGGGAGGGACGATGTGCAGAAATAATACTTAGACTGGCACTATGATTAACTACACATAACAAGAAAGCTAGAAATAGCAAAAAAAGAGGGGCTAATAAGGGGAAAGACACCTATATTTGGTCAATCATTAAACCTGTAAATATGGTTTTACTGAATATTAAGGTGCACAAATATGTGTATGTATAAGAGCCACTAAGTACCCAATACTTGCAGTATGCAGTCAAAAACGGCAGTAAATTTAGACCCTAAATGGGATAGGATCTGCATATCTCCCTCTCCTGTTCCCAATGGTCCGTTTTGCTATCAATGACTGCTTCCTAAAAACTTGGGCCAAATTTACCCCAGAGGAATCTCTCATTGAGACCGAAACGGACCGTTTATCTATGAAACCTATATACATATGTGATATTAGATTAATATTAGTTACAGTAGTGAAATCAGTATAAAATCACATTACAGAAAGGTATATAATGACCTAAAACAAATAAATGATAATGCCTACCTTTAAGTGATTTGTCAAATTTCCAATGCTTGACATAACACTATGAGGTACTGTGATCATTCCAGTGATTTTAAAAGAGAAGATGGTCTGATGTAAACTATCCAAATCGTTTAGTAAGGGTCCTGTGCAATCATCATCACAAGCTATGAATAAAATAAACAATTTGAGGAATGCGATTCATACATATACAGCATTTCCAAATGCAATTTTGATTGCAAAATTATCTCAGAAATACACAATTGCCATTAACTTTTATGGTTCTGTCTGCTCATGGTGCAACTTTTTTCCCAATAATCAATAGTTGCGCTTTTTGTATAATAAAATTTAAATATTAACAAAAAACAAATAAAAATGCATTTTTGGCACTTGTTTGCATATTTTTATTCCAGTGTCACAATTATTTCACTTACATATACACTCTTGTCCGAGAAGGATGTGTCTTGGTTCACAAGTATCACAAAGGTGCCCAGTAACTCCTTGCTTGCAAACGCATTGGCCAGTTAATCGATCACAGTTATTATTTAAAGAGCCGCTTGGGTTGCAGTCACATCTTTGGCAAGTGCCATCGAGTTTAATGGGATTACCATAATAACCAAGTGAACACCTATGAAAAAAAAGTATATATCATTCATTGTTGATTTTTATTGACTGTACCTAAATAGTATTTAAAGCATTATATTATATAATGCATAAATATTTAAGGAGGGCTAAAGAACCCTATTCTGTTGTGTCTGGAAAATCAAATACAAACAATCTACTAATCTACTACTGCCAACAAAGCATATGAAATTATGAACACAATTAAATTCTGTTATAAACAGACACAATTAAATATTTTGGTAATGTTACAATAATACTTTTGATTTTTATGAACATTTATATATGCATTTTCCATGTAAGAGGATTGTTTTTTGTTTGGTGTCAAAATGCTAGATAGATCCTCATAAAGTGCAGAAGTTAATTATATACTCATAAAGTTTCATATTTTGAATTGTGGACAAACGTCTAAGGCCCTCATTCAATTGCGATTTGGCCAATTGAATAGGGCTCTAAATAAGCACATAGCATATATTTTTTAAAGAAGTTTTTAGTTAGTGAAAACCTTGCTTTTGGATAGATGCTTACCAACTAAAAAGTTCTTTAAAAAAATATGTTATGTGCCTATTTAGAGCCCTATTCAATTGGCCAAATTGCAATTGAATAAGGGCCTAAATGTTTAAAAATCAATGCACATAGTTTAAACAGACTTTTAGGTTCTATGTGGACTTCATTTACATATGTTGATAAACAATACTACTGAAAAAGATTTCAGAGGTCTTACTTAAAGCTTTCCACTCCTTAGCAATTTGGAATGATCTAAGACTGAAGTTTCTTAAGAACCCCCATTGTCTCAGAATATTTCAGAGCTACAGTATAGCAAGAAAGCAAATTTCTTATTTACTGATATTTTATATCCAGTTAAATGAAAATGACAGTTAACAACCTGCTCCATCTGTTTGCCTAGTTTCCCTAGATGCTGTCTTTCAATTTTGCAAGTTTGTTTATCTTAATATTTTTGGTGAACAATAATGTACACGTAACAGTGTGTGAAGTACAGTGCAACAGAGAAGCCCTGCCAAGATGCTAAAAAGAATTAGGCAAAACAAAGGTTTGCATTGTTATATACATATTTCAAGTTGACCCTAAATAATATGCTGACATGTAAAAAAATAAGTAAACTGCCTTTACCTTTCACAGTGTTTCCCTTCATATCCAGGGAGACAAGCATCACAACGGAAATCGTTAATACCATCCAGGACACAAGTTGGGCTAAAACTGAGATGAAAGAAAAATAAATAAATAAATTGAATGTAGGTATAATGCATTTTATTTATTACATCATCACAAAATTCTTAAAATGGGACGTGGTCACCCTACACTGCAGAATTCTCTTGTATGTTTGTACTTCAGTGTCATTTGTATCTGTAAAGACTACGCTAAATCCTTGCAGGCACCTTTCTTTTTCTAAACTTGGACAAGTTGCCAAAATAAATGTGTCATCTGAAGTTTGTCCTTCCGCACCTTAAGTACTTTGACAGAGAAATACAGTATTCTGACATGAGGGCATTAACATGTGACAATACCCCATTCTGTTTCATGTCTGGTATAGGAATAGTTATTGTGAAGTGTTGATGATAAATAGTAGGATACAGTATATAGTAGGATAATATATAGTAGGACACTTACTCTATGAGCAAATGTAAACTCCAAACTTAGGCCTCCATTAAATTCCAACAGTTACAGAGCGATTCAATTGAACAAGCCCGCAGCTACATGGACGAAAGCCTAAACCGTAAACCATGGAGCATTTCAGAGCATGATCATGATAAGTTAAGCAAGGCCGTAACTACCGATTTAGAAACAGCCAATAGTAAATGAGACCGTCAATCATGACTTCAGTAAAATATGGAGGCTAAGTGTCAATCAATTAGCGTTTAAAAGTCCGATATGTGATCCGGCAATGTACAAAATAATAAAAATGAATGATGATACTATTCTAGTCCAATTTTGTATTAACTCCTTGAATACAGAGATTGATATAACACGGAAATAAAACGTAAAATAATACATTTTTTATTGCAGATTTGCAAGCTTGAGACTGTTGTACATTTCATTCTAATGTCTTTCATCGCTTTACCCATCTTTTAAAGTGCAGTATAGATTTTTTAATTGCTTTTACAGTGCTACGATCATTTGTTTAACCCCCTTGTGAGTACTCTTTAGTATTTGTAGGATTTTTGGCTACATTTGCCATTTACGGGCTTGAAAGCAATTGCGGGCTTTAGGAATTGTAGCAATTGAATAGCGATTTGCGATTGTAACATTTTTGGGCTTGAGAGATCAAAGGCTTAGTTGGGTCGCAGTTCAATTTTGAAAACCGCAGGAATTTTGAGCTTCTAACCTGCAAACCGATTGAATCGCAAATAATTTTACGTGCTCCATTACGGACTCTTCTAACTACAATTTGCTCAACTGAATGGAGGCCATAGTGTCATTTGATCAGATGAATTTTACTTGTTAAGTTAAGGGAGGAGCACCAAGTTTGTTAAAAAAAAAAACAGAAAAGCAGCTCCAAAAGAAATGACTACAAAACAGGCTTTATTAAATTAAACAAGGAATTTACATTATTCTTATGAAGAAGACCTTCCAATCGATCTTTCAACACTCCCCCCCCCCCCCCTCTCCCACAACTTAAATCACCCCCTCCATAGACTTTGTTATAATCACTTCAACCCCTGTAGCCTGATGTTTTATGGTTATATTGGACTCTGTTCTCTCTTTCACTCCACACATACAATCATTAACAAAATTATGTAATCTTCACTTAAACCCATCACCATAATATGTTACATTATCATGCAAGAAAAAATAAATCTAATCCACTCACTCACTAAACCCAGCCTTCACTCCTTACTGGCTCCCACCACCTGTCTATTCCAATCCATTAAACTCTCTCAGCGCTCCTGTCCTGTCTACCAATTTCCAATAATCTTTCACATACAAGCCCATAACAACAGTGCACCCTCATATCTAAGCACTCATCTCCAACTATCCACCTAACCACTCTTCAGAGTAGAAACCCAAACCACCTTGTAACAAACGATATATTGCTTTACTGCATTGTATTGTCTTTATATTGATGTACATTTTACAATGTATTTATTGCATTCCCTCAACTGTACTCTTGTACAGTAAAATAAAATATTATGAATAAAATAATAATAATAATAATTTTTTTGTAGAAAATCAGTTAATTGCAACACTAAAATTAATCTTCTATTAATATCACTGCAGCAGTGTGCTGGCAAATGTATGATTTTATAAATATCGATATCAAAATGTGTTTGAAACATTACAGTACCTTTGGCTGTTACCCTTGGGACACGCACACAATGAGCAGTCTGCAATCGACCCTGTCACTTTGCCATAATAGCCTGGAGCACATATGTGGCAATGATGACCTGCTGTGTTATCTCTGCAGCTCTGTGGTATAAAAGAAAATCAGAACATACAACTAGAACATATAAAAAGCAAATTATCAAAGTCATTTATGTGAATGTATGAATGTTAAAAGTCACCTTTCCTCGTATAAATATGCATGGTGGAATCTTATATTCTAATGTAATACTGATACATGTGGATCTAGTTTTCCTGTGTACTGGTAATCCAATCGAACAACTTTGAAAGATGTTTATTGCCATTTTCAATATGATTCACACATGAACTGTACTGAGAAGATACCTTATTATCTGATGAACTCGTACAAGGCACCACTTGTGGGCGCTCATGAGTCAAGCTTCAAGATAGCAATGCACAATATATATATAGCACTTTTAGCCTTTGTAACTCAAGATGTTTCCATATGTGTGAGGATGGAGCAAAGTTTGATATCCTTATTATTATTATTATATCCTTATAACAAAGTTTCCCAAATGGTGGTTTATGGAGCCTTGGTGTTCTATTTTGTGTAACCAAAGGTCCCAGAAGGCAGGTCTTCCAAAATAAATCATCTGCTTGGAATGCCAGGTGGATTTATGAAAATGTTCATGAAGATAGGTTATAAGGTGTAGAAATATTAATGCCCAAGGGGGGATAAACAAGGTTTAAGGGATTCAGTGGGAACCATGTTGCGGACAAAAGGGTTCCACAGCTAAATTAGTTTAGGAAATACTGAGATAAGGTAAACTAACCATAGAAGCAATTTGTAATGACATAGGGCAATAGTTACATTATAAAAAACGTGAAAAGTAAAGCAAATAAATATTGTCCCAAAATCTCAAGAAACTCCTCAACATTATTAATATATATAGTTGTGCATGAAGGGTGTTTTTACGAACTGATATAGTATGGTATTGATACCAAATATGTTTAAAATAATTTACATAAACTATGTTTCCCCTACAAAATGTAACCTGCCTCTGTCACAGTCAGTTTTTTATTTTTCTTATTGTCATGTTGCCTTCACCTTGTTTAGAATTTCAAGTCACAATTAATGCACCACATATATAGCAATTGCATCTTACTAAATGGCAGCAATTACAAATATCAAAGCAGGCTGTACAGACTGGCTGAATTGTAGTTTATCTAAACTATTTCAACTTATCAGTGTTAGTGATACACTTTATCAACTTGTAAAACATCCTTCATCTATTGGGGTGTATTATTTCCTTTTAAAGATGGGAAGACAGCAACAACAGAGACAGAAAAGGGCTTTTGCAAATATGTGTGTGACTTGGGAAGGAAATGAAACAAAAAAAATGGTATAAAGATCATAAACTATGTTTGAAAAGGAAATGTGTAAATACTTGAATTAACATTTTTTGTTTTATAGTTTAATTTCAGGATGAAATAAATTGTAATGTTTACAGAATCTGATTTCATGTTTAGGATACAGTGATTATCAGTTGCTTTACAAGGAACTTTAGGAATTTCTAACAGTATAAACCCAAAGACATTTTCATGGCTCACATAATTGACTGCTTCATATTACTTGCTTTTAAATTATTGCTGACCTGGATTTGGTTTTAAACCAATATCTCCTTTTCCTGGGGATCTACGGTTTGTGTAATATAGTCACAAAACTGATCTAGCCTTCCACCACGCTGATGGACTAACAAACCCAGCCAGTCACTTTCAATTCATAATCCATCTTTGTACTGTCAATACCAAAAATAAATTTTCGATTTAGCAAGATGGTGGTTTTATTCAACTTTGGTATCAAAATAAAACCAAATAGTTCAGTGATATCAGCCTTCCTTTTGATTAATAATTGTATTTAAAAAAAAAAAAATTTTACTACAATTAAAAGGCACCAATAAGGTAAATATATTTATGTATGTGTGCATTTTTTGTGTATGACCTTATAGTACATTATTGAAAAAGAGAAAGAAAAGAAAAATGCAATTTTCCAGTGCAGTCTTGAACAAGAGTACTAAATGCAAATTTCAATAATTTTGCAAATGTCAAAAAGCTCTGATGAGCGAAATGCGTAAAATCTTCTCTCCTTATAAATATACAGGAGACTGTTTAGCTCTTACCTGGTTACCAGTATTCTTATAACTTTGTTTAAAAAAAAATAAGACCTTTCTGGTAATTTATTGGGACTAAAAATTCAGTTACTGTAAGGATTAATCCTGAGACCAGGAAATATAACCAAGAGGATTTCCTTATATCATAGGGAAGCCTATTTAGCTTTTATCTGTATACTGTATATTTATAATATAACTGTTTGTTTTAAAAATAAGACCTTTCTGATCATTTTGTGGGACTAAAAATTCAGTAAAAGAATTGATTGTGAAACCAGAAATATAACCAGTTAAAAAAACAATAAATGTTTTGTTTCACACCAGAAATACTTAAGAATTATAATTAATTGTAAGGAAATGACTGCGCTAAATTAATCTTTGGGAGAAAAAACAGAAAATAGATTTTTCCCTATTATTTTGGCTCCTCCCATCTTTTTTACCAGCTAGCAGAGTTTGAAGCTAATTTCCTTCAAGCTGCCTACTTGCTACACAGCTTTTGTGGCAAATGGTAGTGAAATGTGATCCAAACTGTACCAAAGTTTGTAAAAGATGGAAGGAGCTCCAGCCTAAAATCGTGGAGAAAACATATATTTTTTTTTGTCCAAAGATTCATTGCTTTTTTTGTGTGTTGAAAAAAACAGCTATTTTCATTGTCATATTCTCACAAAAGATTGTTAATCACAAGAAATTGATAAGATGTTTTTAATTATGAACAGCTATAGAAGTCCTTTAAGCGGACATTTACCTTTAATTTTTTACTAAAATGATTGCCTATGTATATGAACTGAATGGCACAATAGTTTTGAAAAATTCAGAGCTCAAGCCATTTATATGAACATCCACTGCCTGAAAAAGTAATTAAAGAGGAAATGTTTGGAATTCCCGTTGTGCCATTTTGATATGAATGGATGGCTTTGGTGTAATCCAGTTCTACATACCATACATTTTCCAGTGTCTGGATCGCAGGTCTCGCTGTGATTGCTGCATTGACAGGGCACACAGGGGGCAATTAGTGGTCGTGCTCCCAGTACATTGATTTCTGTCAGCTCCTCTCTGTAGTAGCCAGAGTCACAGTCCTAATTGTTTATAAAGAAGAAAACCAATGTAGTATATCACTTTTTTATTTGCCTTGGGACATTATCAAACATATTTAATGTGCTTACCTGGCAGGAAAGTCCTGCATAACCTGGAGGACAATAACATCGCTCAATGAGATGTGCAGCTTCACGGCTAGAATGCATCTCTGATGCCTCTACTGCAATGTCCAGAGATATATTTGATATTCTAGGAATTTAAAAAGAAAATAAATTAAAGAGCAGCAGAATTTATTTTTTATTATAGTAAAAAAAAATAGTACATTTGTGTTCACATTTGAACGTCTAAAACAAGTAAAAAAAACTTGTTTCCCGCTCAGAATTCCAAGAAATACAGTTATTACACTGCACTCTGGGAACCTGGGCAGGGGCATGCAAATGTGTACACAAATGCTTCAATCTTATAATCCATTACCATTTTAAACTTGGCTATTTTTAGGCATATGCCTGCTGCATTACACTGCTTCAAACAAAGCTGTCTGCACAATTTGAATAAAGCAACTAAAACTTCTAATACTTTCAACAGGGCTAGTGGAAATTTAGGTAGTTTAAAAGGACACAACCTCTTTAGAAAGAAGCTCAGGAAATAAATTACAACCCCACAGTAAAGAATAATTGAATATAATAGTTAAAAAATATTTGTTTTTGGTTAATTTCCTTTTTTGTTTTCTAAAACATTGTACCCATTGTGAAGTTTAAAAGACCATATAGAAAAAAAAGCTAAATGGCCATCCTTTAATATTAGGTAGCCTTAGCCTAACTAACAGGCTGCTGTTTGTCAGAAACATTTTGCAAACTAAATAAGATGAAATGCAAAAGGATGTTACTGCCACACAATGGCTACTGTAGTTTTTGTTAAGCAATATTACTGAATGCAATAAATAGTCTTCAACAACTGGCTTCTAAGTAAAGCTGAAATTTATGGCAAATATGGAAAAATTATTCAGTAGACCTTCTTTAGGTAATAGTATTTATAATATCATGTTGTTTTGTATTGTATGAAAAATGAGTGCTCTCTAACTTACGTACATTAAACGTACATTAAACGTACATTAATGTGAGACTAGAACTAGACTAGACTAATCTCTGAGTAGGGACCTGAACTCTGTTGCGCCAGGTTATCTATTACCGTACTTTATTGTATTATACTATCCTTGCATTTATGTATAAAATATGTTTATCATTTATTTTATCTTTGAAACCTACTTATTTGGGCCCATTCTGTTTTACTATACCCTTGCAAAAAGCACTACTGACAACTGTGGTGCTTTAAAAATAAAAAGTAGTGTTCATAATAATTATCCTGATCTGTTACTTGGGTATCAAGAACATAATCTATTGTATGTACACAAAGTTATAATTAATTACCATACTTTTGTATATACAACTACCTAAACAAACATAGTTGTTAGGCTGACTGAGAACAGTAAGATAAGTGTCAGGATTACATTGTTTAGTGACTGTAATATTACCAGTAATTATGGACTTGGCCAAGGGCGCATGACATTGTCGAAATGTAATTATGCGTTGCCTGTACATTGTTATCTTGTATCCTGGTTATAATATGTTATAGAGGGAAAATTTGATATAGAACAGAATACCCGGTATATGTGGAAATGGTGAAAATGCTCTGCACAGAAGCTTAACTGCAGAACATCACATCTGCACACATACAGGCCTTGATTCAAGGCAGGTGACTGCTCCCTAGGAGACCTGAGCAAACACTTGAGATTAACATCAAGTTTTTTTGCCCAGCTAGCTATAGACACCTGTTATGTAGTTTAGACATCTGGTGAGTTTTATCTCAAGGGCTTCTATAGCAACCAAGGTCCAATACAGATCTACTCACATCACACACATACATCAAGGTACACAACAGTGTGGTATGGGATATGTATAAATATGTTTGTTCTATGATTCAATAAATGTTCAGTCCTAGTTTCACATATCCACAGTGTGAGGCTGTCTTGGGTTTGTATCCTAAATTGGGGAGTGGCCTTGCCGGAGGCCACTAGTAACCTGTATCCAGTATTCTCTGCCTGTACCTTTACTTAAAACCTGATCTTATAAATGCACAATACCTACAATGTTCCTTTAAGCTGAAATATACACCAGTTACATCAGCAGAAACATAAGGCGTACGCATTTCACTAAAATATGTTCCTATTAACAGACTGATGTAACAAGAATATCCTGTTATCTTTAGCCACAGAGTATACCAATTTTCCTACAGGCAACAATGGATGCCAGAGATCACCAATACAAGCTGCCAAATTATATTGTGCTAAAATGCAATATCCTATTGGCTTGCAAGGGTAACATTTGGGTGGGAGCCATAATACTAAAGCAAAGGTAAAGAGGAATGCTGACAAATAAAACAGTGACAAGATTTATGTAGCAAGGGCGGCTGCATACAGATTCACTGACACATGATAGGAGTCTCTAGTCTAAATGTCACATGACATGTTTAACATGGGTGGATTTAATTTCAAAGTGGACTCCCATTTGTCTGGTGTTAACTCACTGCCCAGTAGATGCTCATAAATGAAATAATCTTTATTAGTGTTATTTTTATTCGCTAAAAAAAAGGCAACAGAAAAAGGCACCCTATAGGCTGGCTCCTAAAAAAAAGTGAATATTCATAGTTTGATTTATTAAGGAGCACCTTCGTAACGTTTAACATAGCGTTAAAACTCGCAATTACCATAACTATTATATGTGATAGTCTACGTTAAGCAAAAAAAAAAACATTTGAATAGACATTTTAAAAAAAAAAGTTAAATTTTCTTGGTTATATCTTAACTGTAAAATTGCATTGTTTGACGCTTGCCATGATTAGATTTGCTGTATTTGCTTATATCAATGCTTGCACAAGGCAAAAAAAGCATTTGAGTATCATTTACCCTACTGAATGGGCATATTATCAAGTTTGTTATTTGCCTATACATATTTACAAAGTTCCTTATCAAAATACTATTATTAGTTCCAAATGATAAGTCCATTATTGGATTAGTAAATATATTAGTAATAAACTCCATGGAATGTATGGTACTGTGCCATTAAATTTGCAACGTGAGAAAATGTTATAATCTCAGTGGAGAAATACCTCTGATTAAAACTAAAAACTAAAATTTTACCAGAACAATTTGGAATAAATATTATTACATCTAGCGAAGCTAAGTGTATTGTAAAGTTGTTTACCTTACTGTATATTTCACTATACTGTACAGGGATTGGAGTATATTTTCAGTGGTACCTTAAGGTTACATGAGGTCATTAGGCACTGTGACCCCTGCACTGCCCTTAGAAGCAATAAAGTAAAACCTTTTGCCACTGCATACATACCATTTTTCCTAGCCAAAAACGCTCTTTATTTAAACCAACTAAAACAAAATCACACTCAACCACTAAAAGTTCTCCCTTAATCTACTGTCATTAAAACAATTTTTTTTTCTAGATCAACTAAAATGATCAATACATTGCATTTTACGTGGAAATGTTTGTCCTACATTTTGTTAAGCATTTCAAGTTAAATGATTACTTTTATAGTTTGATGAAAAGTCCCCATGTTTGTACAGTAGGATACAAACATACAAGGGGCCTCATTCTATTATCGGCCGTAGGAGATGCGAGGCCGCAAGGACCGGCCGCAAGCTATTTGCCTATTCTATTCCCTTCCGGCCGGGGATTCCAGCAGGCTTGCGGCCGGCGCCTTGTTATCCGTTGCGGCCGCACGCGCCGGAGGAAAGCCTTTGATCTTAAATGGCCGCAAGAGTTTAGGCCGTAAGAAAATCCTGGTTGCTATTCAATTGCTCCGGGAACCCTCCCTGCAAGGCTAAAACCGAGCCGCAGCTTACTTGCAGCAAAAAGGTCCCGCAGGCACACAAGCACATGTTAAAGCCATAATAAAGCCATCCTGCACTCTGAGGAGACTATAAAGTGATTGTCGGTGTTAGCATTCATAGCACAACATTCCCCTACACTCAAATCCGTAAATATTTTTTTTTTTAAATTTATGTCACATATCCATGTAAAAAGTCCAGAGGGCTTGGAGCACCTCAGACCCGCCCACGCTGCGGCCGGAAAATAAACAGTTAATGTAATCTCGGATTTGGGCTGATGTGCAAGCTTGAGAGGGGGTTGCTATTAATCCTCATGTCCCCCATTATGATCCCTAGCATTTACAGAGCTTTACAGTGCCGTCTTGAATTTATTTTTGCATTTAAAGATTTCTGAGCTTACGGCCGATTGCAAGATATATGGCCAGCCGTAAGGGGATATCCTTGCGGCGCTGTATAATTGAATTGCAAGGTAACGGGAGCCCCGCAAGGAATCGCAGCTTTGCAGCCGATTTACGGCCGATAATAGAATGAGGGCCAAGATCAGCAGCTATGTAAGCCATGATCATAGAATATTTTTTAGATACATTTCTACTTTTAACACACTTTCAATACAGACTTTGGTGCTTCATTGGATAAGTCAGACAAGCTTTTAGCATCTTCCTTTGCACATGCTCATAAATAAGCAGTTGCATGTAAACTGTAAATACTGCTTGCCTTGCTCGGTAGAGTGCCCTCGTGCATTAAACAGGTATGATTACTGTCATGTCAACTTCGATAAACTAGCAGAATCTGCTAAAATACAATTTGCTCCAAATATTTATTTTGATTAATTAACAGTTCTAATGTCAAGATCACTTTCAAAAACAATTAAATTAAGTGAATTCCAAATAAAATATTGTTGTAAATGCATTAAATATGAATGGGAGATAAATGTGTCCTCATGTTGGTTTGAAAACATGTTCTCCTACATTGTAAATCACTATCTTACACAAGACACAACTAAAATCCTTATACACTCTCTCATCATCTCTCGACTAGACTACTGCAACTCGCTACTTGTTGGCCTACCTACCACTCGACTGTCTCCACTTCAATCCATTATGAATGGCTCTGCTAGACTCATCTTCCGTATACAACGTTCAGTGTCGGCATCACCTCTCTGTCAATCACTCCACTGGCTTCCCTTAGCCTCAAGAATAAAAATCATGACCCTAACTTACAAAGCCCTCAACAATAATGCTCCCCCTTACATCTCTGCTCTCATCTCCAAATACTCCCCCAACCGTCCTCTTCGTTCTGCTAATGACCTTCTTCTTTCTACAACTCTTGTCACCTCCTCTCACTCCCGCCTCCAGGACTTTTCTCATGCTGCCCCTAGTCTCTGGAACTCCTTGCCTCGCTCCACCAGATTATCCTCTTACCTCAAAACATTTAAAACCTCACTTAAAATGCATCTCTTTATAGAAGCTTATAACCTTCCACCCTAACACACTTATCACCTCTCTCTCCCTCTTTTACCACTCAATATACATTAGATTGTAAGTCTGCGAGTTTCAATCCTAAGTACTTTGGGAATTCAACATGGACATTGGATCCCTAGCTCAAAGACAGGGCCTCCTTCCTTTGCTAAATGTTAATCTGTATTTATCATTTTCTGAACCTAATTTATGTACAGCACTACGGAATATGTTGACGCGTTATAAATAAACTATAATAATAATTGTAAATGTACACATATAGTATTACCTGCTCTGGTGTAGTCCATAGCCATAAGATGCCTTGATGAGAATGTAATCTATGTTGCTTAGCACAGACATGAAATCTGACCTTGATACTGACTGGTCAGATACAGAGTTAAAGTACTTCCAATTATTCTGTAGAGGAAAAGAGAAATAAAATCAACAAATTGTTTTTTATTTTTCTGAATAGAAAAAAGTCAAAAATACAGTTACTGTTTTACAGTCATTTGGATATTAAATACATGCTGATTCATAATTAACATGTTATTTTAAAGTAATTATTTGGATTTTTAACATACTGATTTGCAAACACGTTTTATATATCAATAGGGATATGTAAAAGGCAATAAATACAATAATATTTATTTGTATTTGTGCAATGGGTTAAAATCCCTATTATAAAGCTCTGCTATCTTACAAATCTGATTAAAGGACATATTTATATTGCCAATGTTTTATCTATGGACCTTCTGTCATTTACCGGTAATTAGGTAAAAATGACTTTAACAAGTATTACACCACTACTACTAATAATAATAATTATAGCTCTAAATTGCACAACAGTGGAGATTCACACCACCAGTAACTGGTCCACACTCACTACTCCTCAAGCAGACAGTGATATGCTGTGTGTTGGAAGATGCAAAAAATGCTTAACTTATTTTTACCTTTACACAGCTCCTTTTTTACATTAATTCCATACCAGCAATATGTTATACATTGTTATATAAACTAAATATCTTGTTGATGTAGTGTTTTCTGCCCCTTCTAACATACAGTATGTCACTATCTGCTTGCTGTCTAACAGCATGACACTGGTTGTGTGAAGCAACTGTTATTCTGTGATTCTTTTAGAAGTGAAGTTTAAACTTTATATGAAAATTACATTGAGAAAAAGTAATTAACTATAGGGCCCGGTTAAGTGATTTTCACATTAAACCTATTTTTAGTGCATCATTAATAACATAAGAAATACACAGCAGAAAATCAATGCTTTAGCCAGAAAATCTTATTTAAAAACAGATTGCCCCTTTAATGGCAATTGTTGTACCCCTACAGCCTCTCTCAGTGTCCTGAACACTAATGAGAGGAAATTAAACGGTAATATCTTTATTCAAGCCTTAACAAGACAGTCTAGTCAATGTTATTACAGTGACATTTGAAACATGATTTACTTTGATCTTTACATTTTCATAGGAAAACATACTACACATCCATGTTTCCAATAAAATGGAATATTAAAGATATACAAGCTTGACATGGCTCCATTTGTATAGTACAGTACAATATATCTAAATCAGAATTTACCTCTTGCATTTTGACCTCGATCTCACTTCTTACTCCGATTGCAGGAGTGGGGCTGTCCGTGTAGATAACAAGCTTTCTGAGACTTCCACCCTTGATTTGGACTTTTGGATCAAAGTCAGAGGAACCAGAATCTCCGAGAGCATAATAAGTAACAACAAACCTCAACATACCTCCATATGCCAACATCTGCATCCAGAGAAAAACATTATAAATAGCTTATCATAGTGTCAGAACTCTGTTTGATGGTCTATGCTACAGTATCTGTTTACTTGCAAAATACAGAATCATATTATACATGTCCTTATGTATTATTATTATTATGATAATCTTCTGAATTCTTAAAATTAGCCCATGGCATTCCATATAGTGAAAATAATTAGTACCAGTTTTCTCAATTGAGCATTGGGAAAATATCCAAATTAATTATTATCAAATTGCATTCACTTTTTGTTGTCTTTTACACTAATAAACGTGCTTCTTATTATCTCATAATTGGCTCAGTAATGAATTTGGTAGTTAAAGAGACACTACTATCCCCAACCAATGCTGTATAATTAAATACTCAATTATTAAATAACAGTAGAACAAATTGTGTCATATTTAGAATTTATTATTATCATAAAGAAAATGTATAACTGCATGCGTGAGCCTCAGTGCAAGACTGGTCTTCTTATATAACCATTCTAAAATGCCTAGCTTCCAAAGTAGAAACTATGGGCCTTATTAAATAGCAATTTGGCTAATTGAATAGGGCTCTAAATAAGCACATAGCATATTTTTTTTAAATACGTTTTTTAGTTAGTGAACTTCTATCCAAAAGCAAGGTATGCTATGCGCTTATTTAGAGCTCTATTCAATTGGCCAAATAACAATTGAATGAGGCCCTAACAGAGGAGTTCAAGGATGCACATTAAGATTCAGTGAAGGAAGTGGGAGAAACTTTAAAAAAATATGCCAAGGTCCAAATATACAAGGAAGTGAATACAGAGGCACCCTCTAAAAAGTGGCACCATAGGCTGATGATGTGCTACTCACATTAACTCATTAGCTCTTGCTGGAGAGGTGAGCATTGCTGAATTTGTGTTACGAGTGTTATAATTAAGCTTTTGTCTCGCTGTAAACATGCTGAGGCTTTTTATAGTCACATATGGAAATTAGCTTCAGCAAGTCAACTCTTTGTATTCACTAACCAAGAATTGACAGCAAGCCTTTGCTAAAACACCTAGGGCCTCATTCAATTGCGATTTGGCCAATTGAATAGGGGTCTAAATAAGCACATAGCATATTTTTTTTAAAGAAGTTTTTAGTTAGTAAAAACCTTGCTTTTGGATAGATGCTTACTAACTAAAAACTTCTTTAAAAAATATATGTTATGTGCTTATTTAGGGCCCTATTCAATTGGCCAAATTGCAATTGAATGAGGGCCCTAATAGCTTGTTCTAGCAAATTGTCCTATACTGTGATGAGTACTAGCCTTTGAAACATATCTATTATGCATGATAATGTAAATCACAGCTGGAGAAGGAACTGGCAACTTGCTCAAGTATATTTGCCAAGAAAACCTTACGGATAGGCATGACCATAATAATTGTGCCTGGCGTGCTGTGGTCCACAGGCTTCATGGAGAGTCGGACATGACTGAACCACAAATCAAAAACAATAAATCACAGGTCTGATGTTTATTTCACATTTTCCTATGCAATCTAATTTCAAATAAAGAGAGTCGGTATATAGTCATTTTACAGATCAGTGAATTAGATCATTGAAGCCACATTCACAATCAAATGAAAGTTTACTCAAGGGTTTCATTGTAATGGAAATCACAGTTTTTTTATGTGTGAACTTAGGAAATGTATGTTAGACATGTAAATTCCATTATTGTACAATGGGAGACAAATTCAAGATACTAGTTTAATGATGGAGAGACTTAACACCCTGATGTTTTCCTCATAATAAAGAGCAAATCCCAGAGGACCTCATTCAATTGCAATTTGGCCAATTGAATAGGGCTCTAAATAAGCACATAACATATTTTTTTTAAAGAAGTTTTTAGTTAGTAAACGTCTATCCAAAAGCAAGGTTTTTACTAACTAAAAACTACTTTAAAAAAAATATGCTATGTGCTTATTTAGAGCCCTATTCAATTGGCAGAATCGCAATTGAATGAGGGCCAGAGAATGCTGCATGGGCATCTAGAGAAAAGGCAGAGACACCTGAGCCTAGTATTTACAGGTTAGTAAATCCAGGGTAAGATGTTGACTGCAGTATTCATACACGTCTTAAAAAAATACCAAGAAACCTTAAAGACTAACAGCCTTATTAAATTGCGATTCGGCCAATTGAATAGGGCTCTATATAAGCACACAGCATATTTTTTTACAGATGTTTTTAGTTAGTGAACTTCTATTCAAAAGCAAGGTCTTCACGAACTAAAAACTTCTGTAAAAATAATATGCTCTGTGCTTATATAGAGCCCTATTCAATTGGCCGAATAATAAGGCTGTGTATATACACATATATCTATATATGCTTTTCATAATACATATATCACAAATTGATAATTTGGACATAGGGAAGTGTTCTTTAAAATGGGCTACAATCAAACATTTTCTATGAAAGTAATCGTATAAATAGGGAATGTTATACATTTAATGCCACAGGTGAGTAATGTAGCCTACAAATTGGGATTAAATTGAAGTGTATAGATCTGGGATATTATCATTTAATTGATTTCCTTACCTTATTACCAAGAAACTGTGAGGGTAATTGCCAATAAAACATATCTGAATTCAGGCTTTGCTGTACCACTGCTGCATTTAATAGCATGTCAATGGATTCTGCAAATACACCATCAGTGGTCCCAATCATGTCATCCTGAGAAACCACACGCAGCACAGAATCATCTGGTACTAAGGAGATCTACAAGAAATATAGACAACACATAAAGCAGGTTTATTTTCTATTTTCATTATTATATCACTATCATGTTTATACAGTTAACCCTCTGTTTAACTGGCGTATGGTTCCTAGTACACACAATGGGCCTCATTCAATTGAGATTTTTCCAATTGAATAGGGCTCTATATAAGCACAGAGCATATTATTTTTACAGAAGTTTTTAGTTAGTGAACTTCTATCTAAAAGCAAGGTCTTCACTAACTAAAAACTTCTCTAAAAAAAATATTCTCTGTGCTTAAATAGAGCCCTTTTAAATTTTCTGAATTGCAATAAGGCTGCATGCAAAATAACACTATTGTTGATATTTGTTATTTACTATAATTATCATTATTATTTCCTTATAAAGCACCAACAAACATTTAGCACTTATTACCAGAGATACACAGGGCAAACATATCTTGACATTACAAATACCATAAATACAATAAATTGTTAAACTCATTTTTAACTTACTGGTATGTGGACATAGCCTTCCAGCTCTGAACACAGCTGAGATATTCCTGAACAGTAACACTTGGAGCAGCCCGATGGGTTGTCTTTGTGTAGGCCATAGGTCCCAGCCTTACATTCATTGCAATAACTTCCAACAACATTTTCCTAGAACAAAATATATATTGAGTATGGGTTTACTTCTGTTACACACATGTTTTCAGTAAATTATTGGTTAGTTCTTTATATACTTTCAGTAATTTCAAAGCATAGTATTGTGTGTAAGTATATATACTAGCTCACAAAATATATAAACATAAGAGGCAGGACATTTTTATAGGAACCATAAGTACACATTTTAGTAAGTTTATGTTCACATTTGGAAGTTGAAAAATAAGTCAAAAAACATATTTCCTGCTCAGAATCTCCAGAAATACAGTTGTTGCACTGTACTCTGGGAAACTGGGCAGGGATATGCAAATCACTCCACAATGCATTTCAGTACTACTTTATACATGGCTCCTTTTAGTAAATGCCCACTATTATAACCAGAAGATGCATTAGTCTAAAACATACGTAGTTATTTTTTAATTCAACTTTAAAACCTCTGGATGGAGGATGGACAGGGAACGAGCACTTTACTGAAGCTTCTGCTTCCATATACTAGCATAGCATGCACAAGGATATGAGCAATACAGCTAAGCTAAGCCTTTGATCTGTCAAGGCCGTAAATGTTACTATCGCAAATTGCTATTAAATTGCTACAAGTCCCCAAGGACGCACTGGCATTCAAACCCGTAAACGGTAAATGGAGCCAAAAATTCTATGTGTACTAGAGAAGACCCTCAAGGGGGTTAAAGTCCTGTCCGTAGCACTCTAAAAGTAAATATAAACACAATACTGTATTTTAAATTAAAGTAAAATTAATGTAAGGTATTAATATTAATAGCAAAATATTCTCAAGCCTGCAAATCGGCAATTGAAAATAATTTATTTTATGTTTAATTTCCGTGTCATATCGATCCCGGCAATCATATTGCATTATTTCTGGAATGCTGGTCCGATCTAGGACTTTAAAACCGTAGGTGATTAAAATTTAACCTCCATGTTTTAGTGACGTAAAGATGACAATCTCTTTTACTATTGGCTCCGTCTAAACCCACAACCACGGGTTTGACTAATTGATCGTGTCCACGGCCGCAAATGGAACTTGCAGAAGCATGGTTTACAGGTTTGTATGTTGCAGGCTTGTCCAATTTAATTGCTCAGTAACTGTAACTCCGCCAAATTTTAAGTCAAATTTAATGTGGCCCCAAGTCTATTAGAATGGAAGGCTGATGAGTTTGTTGTAAACTCTCCTTAACTTTCCCATCTTCAGTTACAGCATGGAATACTCCATGCCTTACTGAAAGTGGCACAGAGCTAAATATTTATTGGTCCGAATATAAGCTGCACCTTTTTTCCGATTTTTGAGCTTGCGAGTCAAGGGTGCGGTTTATATTCGCGACTGTCAAAAAAATCATTGCCGATTTACGAACTTTGCTTGTAACGCGTGCGACTTCTATTCGCGAATGCAAAATTACTGCTGATTTGCGCGATTGCGAGTTAAGGGTGCCGATTTTTGTGCTTTAGACTGCGGTATTGAATAGCGATTTACGGTTTTAGTGATTCTAACATCCTGTAAAGCCTGTAACCTGCAAAAAAAGCCTTTTTCTTGCAATGGCTGATCACTTTGAGAGTCCTTTTCTCTCCAATTTTACGGGTGCGGCTTATATTTGGGTACTATCTTTTTTCTATTTTTTCCCCTTGAACTTTACGGCTGCGGCTTATATGCAGGTGCGGCTTATATTCGGACCAATACGGTAACTATGCATAAAGACCCGAATAAAGCATACATATTTGTTAACAGTTTGAATCACTTCAGTATTAGTAATCACTTCCCATTGAGAACTACTGAGGAACACATTTTAACCTAGTTTACCATTAAGCTCCAGCAGATGGCAATCTTTGATAATGTAAAATAATGACTTTATATCACACAGACACAATCCGAAATGGAAAGTGGGGGTTATTAGATTGAGTGTTTTAAAATGTAAACTTGTTTTCAACTCAAACATTCTAATAACCAATCAAATATTATTATTCATTTTTTTTAGTTTATTAAATATGATAGTAATTAGTTCTGCACATAAAATTTATGTTGAAAGTGTGCCTGCTTTTTTTCAGTGGATTACAAACACAACCAAAATTTGGGGTGGTAGAAAAAGCATATCTTAAGTTTGATTTTTATATAAAAATTAAAAAACAAGTGTCAAAGTATGGTGTCGATCTCTATGAGAGTTAATTTGGTAACTGATTGTAAAAGGATAAAGGCAATTGTAGTAAATGCAGTAATATCAGAACGACTATAGTATACTATTAAAATTGGTCAAGAATTGACTTATATGCTAGCATTTTTATTAGTGCTCTTATAGTCCACCCACAAGCAGTGACTCGGGCACATGGTAAGTGAGCTGATTGGTGCTGCCAGTCATGAAATGAATGGACCTAGGCTGAATCTGCGCTCTACGTGTGTCTTATCAGCTAGAGTGTAATACAGCTTGTATTACTGAGCAGATTATCAGAACATCAGTGTAATAGATACTACTGATGACATTTAAACTCACATTACAGATTCCAATAAAATAACCACTACAGTTCAAGATAAAAGACACTTATTTGTCAAGTATGTAGAAAACTAACAATATTATTTGCTGTGTAAGTCATGGATAAAAAGCGTTGTTTGGGAAAATCAGAATTTTGTAAGCCTATACAAGCATAGGAATTAATTTGATGTATCTTACATCACATTTTGAGAGATGGATGACGGGGATGTATATTTGTAGTTATCAGTGGAGGGAGGTGTAGGGGAGAAGGAAACAAGCAGAAATCCAGAGTATTTGTTTGATAACTGGATACAATCAAAATTGACACCACAATGGCCCAGAAGCAGAAAGTTGCATGCAACCATAGATCTCTAGAAATGTAATTATTCCTCTCAACATCCACCAGTGTATCATGGATCCCACCCAAGGCACCTGAAGGCATCAAAAACCTTTTTTTAAATTAAAATCCAGCTGTATGACTTTTTTCCTGCTTAATTATGCTCTTAGTCAGACTCAAATATGTCAAACATATATTTTGTTTTTATTGTGCTGTGGTCATTTAATGCCGTAGTTGATGCAGCCTTATTAAATTGCGATTCTGCCAATTGAATAGGGCTCTATATAAGCACAGAGCATATTTTTTTACAGAGGTTTTTAGTTAGTGAACTTCTATCCAAAAGCAAGGTCTTCACTTACTAAAAACTTCTGTAAAAAACATATGCTCTGTGCTTATATAGAGTGGTATTCAATTGGCCAAATCGCAATTTAATAAGGCTGTTAATATATATCCAGGAAATTTATGACTGGATTCAAGCGGACTGGATTTCTCTGAAACTCTCAATTACAAATGCTTCTAACTCCGTCACTTCAGTAACAGTGCAGTCTTTTACAGATCAAGGGGAAAGTTTCATGAAAGATATGGAAACTGCAATGTAACCTAAAAGACTAAAATAGAGCACATTGTCATAACACTTCAAATCTGGATTATCATATTAATGGCACTCTGGACGTTTGAAAGAAAAGATATATAAAAATTATTTTAGAGAACAAAAACTATCAAAGGTATTAGGCTGTACAGGGAGGTAGCAGAGGAAAGAGGGACCCATGACACTTTATGGATCATTCATGTTCATAAAGTACTTTTTAAACTACTGGAGAGCACTTCTTTTGAAGCACATACATAAAACAAAGGAAAGCCAAGTAAGGGCTACTACATTTGCACACAGATTACATTAAAGAAACTATGAGGAAATATTAAAAATGTATATTAATCATGATTAAATACAATTAATAAAATGAAAGAGAGAAGCACAATACATTGAAAGGGAAATGTGAAAAAGAACATGTGAGATCAAACAGAAAGAAATGAATGAATAAATAGTCTCAATTTAACCGGGTATCGAAGATAAACAATTTAGGAAATTCAGGCAAGTTTGGGCTAGATATTGGACTTTCCCATGTATAAAAGAATCTCAAGGAAGAATCACGGTAGAAACTGAATCATTTAGGTACAATGGAATAGGCTTGGCAAATGTTTGCTGTCTGTCATCAATCTCTATGTCCTTTTGAGGTTTGTTTTAATGCTGTTACCATAGTTTATTATGTATTAATAAAGTAGATCTGTTCTGCAATCTGGTTCATCAATCTCTTAACCACCAACGTTGAATTCAGTTACAATAAGACATTGAGCCTCATTCAATTGAGGCTTTGGAAGTTAGGTAATGTAGTAGATATGTCCTGGGGCCTTCTGCGGGCCCACAGCATCCGCAAATTATGGTGCTATTCAATTGGCCGGGCCTGCAAGTTAGGGGCCGATAACGAAAAATCGGAAACCACGTATGTATGTAGCATTTGCAAGTTGGACATGATCAATCAAGCAAGGCCGTAACTCCTGAGTAAGAAATAGCCAATGGAAACAGAGATCGTCATCATGACATCAACAAAATCCAACCTCCAAGCTTATAACTTGTAATTGAAGCCCCTAGGACTTTGCAAAATGGAGGTTGGATTTCAAAGTCCTACGGGCTTGGAGGTAATTGAAGCCCGAAGGACTTTGAAATCCAACCTCCATTTTTCAAAGTCCTACGGGCTTCAGTTTTGAGTTATGGGCATGGAGGTTGGATTTCAAAGAATTTTATTATGCCGATATGCGAGTTTTAGCATGTTGTGCTATTAATTCTAAGACCTAACATCCCTTTCCTTTTTAATAAAAGTACAGTATTGGGTTTTTATTTGCATTTGAAGTGCTCCGGACATGTCATTAAGCCCTTTGCTAGTCTTCCTTGGAACCCCTAACTTGTGAAATTACTTCTGCCATTTGCGGGCTTGACGGAGTGATTAGCGAGGGGAAATCGGAGCAATTGAATATCGATTTGCGATTTTAGCGTTCGGAACTCTTGCGGCCATGAAAGAGCAAGGGCTTGGAGGGGCATTAACTTGTAATTTTCACCATCGCAATGAATCGCAGCCCGAAACCCGTAACTCGATTGATGCCAGCAAAAAAACGCAAATTGAATAGCAAATTAAGATACGGGCTCCATTTCCGAGTCCGGATCTCCCGAAAGGCTCAATTGAATGAGGGTCATTGTGTGTATGCTTTTTGATTGTGGCTGGTGTTTTTCCTAAAGTCATACATAAAACAAACTTACCTTGCAAGCACAGACTCCTGTATCTTCCTCGCAGCTGCACATCTTTAGCGTATCATCACACCATGCAGTTTGTGTCCCTTTGGAATCACAGTCGCATGAGACGCAAGCAGGATAGTTCCGATAGCCAAAAGCACAATTATTGCAGTTTTGTCCGCTATATGCATTTTTGCAAGAGCACTGGCCAGTAGAGAGGTCACACTGGAGACTGGTTGAACCCGCAATGCTACAATTGCATTCCTAAAAAGAGACAAAGTATGAATATCAGCAAACCATTACAATTATGGTTGTATTTAATAGTGTCAAATGACTAGATTCAGCAAGCTTTGCAGGGACTGAAGATGGCAATTACATTTTACCATGGTGCAAATTGCCATTGTAGGCTAAACAACACACTTTGCACGGACTGGCAACCTTAGTAAATGTTGGCCATAATAATTTAAATAACATTTATGTAGCTTAGAATTCTCTCTTCTAATAGACAAGGGGAAGACTTTCAGAGAACTGTATGTAAGACAAATTAAAATGACACAAATCACATATTGACAATGTGAAGGCAAAGTCTTATAAAGGAAACTCATTCCCATAATATAAAGTGAATAAATTGTCCTCATTTTATAATGCCAGGTCTCTGTAACACCACAGGCTACTTCATAAATAAAGCCATACTACTAGGTGTTTCCTCAAAGGAAAAAAATAGATATTTTGTGAGAAACTGATCTAATATATACAAAATAGTGCTATATCACTTATGATAAATACAGCATGAGCGTAGTGTAATTTAAACTTAAGATGCACTTCCAGGGTAATATGGTAAAACAAAATAGATGACTGTCCGTAAAAGCTGACTAATGAATCAAATTAAGAAATAAAAATATACGTCTACATCCATATATAAAGATGTAAACACTGTTCTCACTATGCAAAACTGATGGAGCAATTCTGAATATTCACATAGGTGTTTATATGAGATACATTCTCTAGCTGAAGATTATTAGAATAGTGTTCTGATATTATACTACAGTAGCCGGTAAATACGGTAATTGACGTGTTAAACTTGTTTTGAAAGTTATGTGTTCAGTTACAAATATGCTGCCTGTCCTATAAGAATAATTAACTACTAAAACCTTGTTTAAAAATATAAATATTACAAGCATTGTCAATTATGTTAAATTCCTCAGACTCGTTTGAAAATACTAAAAAACTACTAATAAAATATGAAACAATTACCGATGTACTGATATTACTTGAACCTAATTATCTTGAAAGCGTTGCTATATCTGGATTGTTTGCTGTTTATCTACCAAATATGGCTTGAAAATTGTGTTATTTTTAGCTTTGTTGTAAATCTTATCAAATTTATAAATATAAACGTATGACTTTGCCATGGTAAATTCATCAGCAATAGCACAATTGTAGATATAACAGAATTCAGAATATATATTAAAGGGCCATTTACCTCACTATAAGTGATCTCCATTGTGTGAAAGTGCACCAAATTCTATGTTAAAGTGATCGAATTTTTTTTTTCAATTAAACTAAGAACAGGTAAAAAATTGCAGTCTTAGATTTGTTTACAGACACACTACAGACTGTCCCATGATTTAGAGCATCTGC
This sequence comes from Discoglossus pictus, assembly GCA_027410445.1. Lineage (NCBI taxonomy): Eukaryota > Metazoa > Chordata > Amphibia > Anura > Alytidae > Discoglossus > Discoglossus pictus. The sequence goes on from CM050166.1 coordinate 128,955,382, forward strand.
CGGAATGGCCGGCCGTTGCAAACTCCATGAACAGAGAGAATGATGGTTTTAGTCTATTTCAGGAATGTAATCAGCCATCTGTTAACCCCCACTCGTTATGCTTTGCTCTATGCACGGCAGCTCTTGCTCTCAGTCTGCCTGGGGAACTTGTCTAATTCTCGTGTAAACAGAACTTAATTTATTATTTTTTTCAGTGAAAAAGGCACCTATTTGAAAAATTCAAAAAGTATTTCAACATATTTTCAGGAGTACATTACAGTGATGTACTTTAAGTTGTGCTGAATTAACTGTCCCTTTAAGTATCTTATAAATGTATACTGGGCAATAATTCCCAGTAGACTCAATGAAAGGAATCAGATGGTGTTGGATCAATATGATTAGACCCTTTTTACGTCTCTCCCAGCTTCCAAACTCTCTATACCTTATTTTTGCTCTCTTACACCCCATTCCCTTCTCTATTCAATGTCCCTCTTTATGATGGCTTATATGTCCTTTTCCCTTCTTATTTCCCATTTTCCCCCTCCCTTCCAAATACACTGTCGCTTACAACCTTTTCCTCTCTCACTTCTATCTCTCTGTATTCCACTGTTTATGCACCATATTTCTTTTCCTGCTTCTGGTGCTACTTTATTTTGCAAACCTTTTTAAATCCCTCACTACCCTTTTTATTCTCTATACCATTTCCTCACTCCCCCTCTATTTTCTGCCTGTCTCTCACCCATTTCCCCTAACTTTGTATCCCTTATTCTGTCCTTTCGTATTGTAGTTATTCTGCAACTCTGGCTCAGGTCAACAGACCAGTCAAATGTATCTCTAAATATGAATTTTATATAGAAACTTTATGTAAATCTAAACAAATATTTGGTGCCTGAAAGCTGATGAAAACATGGTTATTAATTTCAAGTCCCACTCCATACCAAGCATCCAAGCTCAGGATCATGTCCCCAGTAGTTGGCCTCACAGGATTCACATTTCAGTCCTTGAGTGTGAGGAGGGCAGATGCACTCACCAGAATTAGGGTCACAGTTATTCTGAGTGTGCTCACAATCACAAGCTATAGACAAAACAAACACAGTTTCATCACAATAAAAATATATTTATTCTTGAAAAATCATAAAAAAATATACCCTCCTTCATTTTAAAATATGTCTTGATTACCTAATTAGCTTCAGTCCTATAGTGGTTTATAGATTGAATCATATCATAAATAATAAAATAATTAAAGTTGTTGACTAATATGTACGTACATTGCCCACCCTGATTTCAGATAGTTGCGATAACTATAAATGCTTCATCTTCTGCTTGATTTATAAATTAAAAATAATATATTTGCTAACAATGTTCCATTTGACAGATCATCTCAGTAAATTAATTATTCTAATTGAAATTAGAATAATTAACTAAACAAATATGCACCAGTGTTATTTTTTTTGATTTGATGTTTGTGGTTTGTTATTGCTAAAACTGTTTTACCATTTACATTTTTGAGCTTCCAAATTTTCAGTAGGTATAAGCTTAATTACATTAACAAGCTTCAAGTTACACTTCTACTTTTGAAAACATATATTGCTTACAAACTTAATTATTGCAGAAGCAGCAACAATTAACTATTTGTAGTGATTAAAACTTACGTGTGCAGCCACTGTCTTGGAATCCATAAAACCCATGAGCACAAGTGTCACACTTCAAACCACTGACTCCAAGAATACAGGGGCATTGTCCGGCATCATTACAAGCCTCGGAGGTGGAACCGGACTTACTACAGTTACAACTGAGGCAGCCAAGTCCAGTGGTTAAGCCATAGTATCCATGCTGTGGAAACATTGACAGTTATGAAGATCTCATCTAATGAGAATACAATTAAAAAAGCTTTGTTTTCCTTTCCTATGCGTGTGCGACATAGGCTCCATTTTGAAGCAGTGTCCATTTTTAAACTAGGTATGTAACATAAAAGCTTGTTCCACATTACTTAATAACATTTGAATTATTGCAATTTTTCCAACTTTGTACTACTGAGAACAGAGCGAGGAAACTAAGGCAGAACTTGTTATTTTGAGTTCAATAAGAAGTAGTTGAAGAAAGTATATTATTATTGTGAATTTTTTTGTAAAGCACTAAAATATTCTGTAGCACTATACAGGGGTTAGGTACAAAGAACAAAAATACAATATTCAACTCATGGCAAAAAGTGGAGGGCCCTGTCTTTGAGATCAAAATCTTATGTACATGGTGCTTTTTTCCAAAGCACTGTACAAGACTGAAAACACGCAAATTTACAATCTAAAAGGATTAATGAAACAAAAGGTGAGCTAAATAAAAGGAAGCAACAAGGGCTTGACAAGTAATTGAAAAGTGAATAGAGGGTTAATTAGTGATTGCGTCTGTGGGTGGAGCAGCTGTGAAAAATGGAGGTGATAGAGCTAAACCTTCCCATAAATTAACACAAATCATGGGTGGCAGGGCATGTTATGAGTTTAAGGGCAGAAAATAAGGTGGAGATGTGTGAGGCTCTAGGTCTTGAGGCAAAAGAAATCAAGGTAAAAGGAACTTGAAAAATGTCAGTTGGTGATAGCTTCTGCTAAAGTGGGTGGTATGAGGCCCAGTGATATTGGCTGAGCCCATGCAGATGTGACTGCTCGGTCAGTATATATATTTCCTGTATCTGTTCTATTATCTAGCCGCACAGAGTCTGAATGCTGCGCCACAGCTAGTGCAGGCAAAAAGTTATTCTCCCCTCCGACATGGCACAAGTTGATGTCGCTAAATCGACAGCGACGCCATCGCTATGCTAGGCGCCGGCGTGCCTCTCATATCTCAAGACCTCTTCTGTCAGAGCATTAATCGCCACGTTGGAGGGGGAAATATTGTTTTGCCTGCACTACTTCTTTTCATCACTAAGTGTTCAAACTTAGCGCGGACAGATAGTAGAAAATAACTTATTTCTTTTTATGCACACTGCTAATACTTTTGTTTGAAATGCTTTACTGTACTTCATTTCAGGTTCTTATGGTAGTAACAGGAACACTGTATAGGCAACAAAAGTATAGTTAGGTTAGTAGTGTGAGGGGTTATTAATGAAGTAATCATCAGTTACCTTTTTATGTGCTCTGTTGTGAGATACACGCTTCCAAAATAACACTTCCAGTAAGTCAGTCCCCTCCCACTACCAATCTAGCTATACCTTTGTTGCCTTTGCAGTGGTCCTTTAAATGTTTGTATCCGCTTACTAGACCCATTCGTGCCACTGTAGGTTGCTAAGGCAACACTGCAAAAAGTCTGTACTACACTGGAGCTAGAATAATGGCCTGAAATTACTACATTATTGCTATGTTATTTATGAAAATAAAATCATATGATACTGCTAATTTCAAGATGAAAGTACAAAAATAGCTGATGGTAAAGTTATGAGAGCCTGTGGAAATGAGTTTCAGAGGGATATAGTTTTCAAAATAGAGTTATGAGGGTTAAAAACAATTAATAACATTGTCCTTTTTTTTAATAAAATGTTATTTAACTGTTGGAACAGCAACTTTGAATGTATTCATCTTTTTTATATATTGTTTTGCTACTTACCAGGCATTGATCACATCTTTTTCCAAAAACATTTGCTTTGCAGTCACACATGCCAGTCTCATGGTGGCAGATATGAGAAATGGAGCTATCGGGGTGGCACAGACAAGCTTCCAAAAAAAGCAAAAATGTTAAAATGTAGACATATAATAATGTTTAATATTTTCAATAAACTGAATAAACCCCTTATCAATTCTGAAAATCAACAGTAGATGTCTTGGCAGAAAACATTAAACATCTAGATTAAATTGCTTGAATTCCTGACTGTGCGTAATCATAAACATTCAAGTTCTGGGGAGTTTCTCTCCACTCCACTTTGGGCCATATGTATAAAATTGTGAAGTGTTGGAGAATTCTTGGAGAATGTCAAATCTTTGTACATATGCCCCATAGGATGACATGGCAATATTCAATAAGATGCTGATTCTTGGACCTCTATTGTGTCCAGGCACCATTAAGTAAAAAGAAAATATGGACAGTACATTTTAACCATAGTACCACTGAGCAACCATATTTCTTCCCACTGTTTGGAGAGCAATTTTAACTCCATCTTTTATTTGTAAATGTAAGCTATATTGGGTTTGAGTCCATGATTTATTTTGTTGCTGTTCATATGCAGAAATAAAAATGTGGGTCCCAGTGAAGTGATATTGGGAGATTCATTAAAATAACGTGCTACTTACCAGTACAGTTTTTAGCAAAAATGGCATCCCCATAAAATCCATCTGCACATCGCTCACAGCTGATTCCGGCTGTGTTATCAGTGCATTTTAGACACTCCCCTGTAACTGCATCACAATTTCCAGGTTCAAATGGGTCTATGTTTCCATTACAGTCACAAGGAACACATGATCCTCCAGGTGTAGTAGGGTTTCCATAGTAACCAGTTGCACACCTACAATGAAGTAACAAAAAAATCATGATTTCCGTATTTTCAATAACGTGACAAGCATAAAACCATTGTTATTATTACTTTTATTGATAATTCAGATACTTAAGAGGATACCAAGAGCCTTATTCAATTGAGCAATTGTTAGTTACTGGAGCCCGTAATGTAGCCCATAAACTAATTTGCTATTTAATTGGTGGCTATTCGCTACCCGCACACGATCTGCAGGTTACAGGCTGAAAATCCCAGAGATTGTTAAAATCGAAATTCTGATTCATCTAAGATCTTTCAAGTTTGTAAATGTTACAATTGAAAATCACTATTCAATTGCTACAATTTGTAAAGCCCAGAATTGTTCTCACACCCGTAAATGGCAAATGCAAAATCCTACGAGTACCAGATAGGACTCGCAAGGGGGTCAAACACCTGTTCGCAGCACTGTAAATGCAAATAAATTAAATCAATACTGCACTTTAAAAAATGGAGAGAGTGATGAAAGACATTACAATTAATTGCAGACTCAAGCTTGTAAATCTGCAATATTTTTTTTTTTTGTTTTGTTTCATTTACGTGTCATATCAATCTCGGGAATCAAGGAGTTAATACATATCAGGCCGCCCACATGGACTAGAACAGTATCACCATTCATTTTTATTACTTTGTACATTGCCGGATTGCATATCGGACTTCAAAACGCCAATTGATTGACGATTAACCTCCATGTTTTACTGACGTCATGATGGCGGTCTCATTTACTATTGGCTGTTTCTAAATCGGTAATTACGGCCTTGCTCAATTGATCATGATCACACTCTGAAATGCTACTTCCAAAATTTCAAGACTACAATTGAATAAGGCCCAAGACATAGGTTAGGCATTTATGCTGCCATTAGTTCTCAATACTATATTGTGCTAGTGTTAGTATGCTGTTTTAATAGTCCTTATGCATTCTTTATGCAGCTTCAACACAAGATTTCTATCTTTACAAAATGATGGTTGTCTTCATTACTTTTTTTAGATTTTACTTATCATGCAATACACAAACAGACTTTAATTCTTTACTAATAAAAATCTTGGAGTTTCCTGGCATATTTATCCCATAACACACAATGTCAATCTCTATGAGGTTAGTGTTACAATAGAAGCTGTTTTTTGAGACAATGGGTATTCCATTTTTGGTAAAATGGGTGCACTATACTACAGAAATACAAATGTTTCAGTTCTCAGCACAAATAAACCTGATGTTAATGTTCTTATAAAATTAGGTGTTATTAAAATTGCTGCTGCAAAAGGCTATGTGGAAAAACATATAATTATAGATACTAAATAACAGTACTATTTACCAAAATAGGTGTCATTTTTGTTTATGCTGAATTACGCTTGGATGCCCTATATACAATAATGAAGTTAATGTATGTCATATCATCACAGCTAAAATATATTGTATCGTTTAGAAATAAAAACACCAAGAATAAAATGTTCCCTATATGTGGAGTGAGAGCTAAGAGGTGAAATATCTGATTGCAGTGTAAGAAGTTAATTACCTTTCACATTGTGTACCAGAATAACCAGGTGGACACTGGTCACAAATCACTTCACCATCACTGGACAAAAGACATGTTGGACTAAAACTGAAATATATATGAAAAAAAAGTTATCAATCACAATCTAAATAAAAGAGAAAAATAGTACATAACATAATTAGCATCAAATGCTGTCACACCCAATCTACCAAGTAGTACTGATTATTTTGTGATGTTGTCCCTGGTCCTCAGGTCAGGATTTCAGAATATCTCTATCTCAGCACAGGTAACTCAATCATATTTAATGAGTAACTGATTAACACACTTGTGCTGCTGAAGCAGTCCTTAAAATCAGATCTGTTAGGGCTTGCGTAGGACTGGATTTGGTGATCACTGATAGGACCTGTTTTTACAATTTCTTGTTACACTTCCATTACTGAATCAATAATATTAAAAGTAATAGAGAAAATTAAAACAAAAGCTCTTACTTGTTTGATGCAATACTTAAAGGGCAAGAACAAAGTTGGCAATCATTAGGGGTTCCATGCAAAGGATTTCCATAATAACCGGTTGCACATTGGTCACAATGAGGACCTGCTGTATTATGTTGACAATCCTGAGGAATAAACATAAATTAAATCACAAGCTTACTTCCAAAACAGAGAAATCCTCTGTGTACATAAATATATTATTATATTCATTTTGACTTACATAGCATACTCCGTGGATATCACATTCAGTTGCATGTCCATTACATTCACAAGGCTGACAAATGCCTCCAAAGAGAGTTCCACCCACACGATAGAACCCAGGACTACAAGACTAGAAGACAATAATTGTTAGTTATAATACAGAAAGTTTCAAATCATAATAATAGTGAATAGTACAGTATGTTAGTACATAACACAATATAAGAGATTATTTGGTACTCTTGTGTCTTGAGGACAGTATTCAAAATGTTCAGACACAGAAAGAAGGTACTCATATTTGACAAGGCCATAAGACGATATTGCTTTTTATTTGTTATTCTTTTTCATATTTTAAATCTCCTTTAGATTTCAATTTGGTATTGGTTTCAAATTTATTGTCCTGCTTCCATTGGACTGTTGTCTTAAATAGACTTATATACCATTAATAATAAAAAAAAAGTATGGTGATACACAATAATATATTCCCTTTGGAACAAAGCACTAAATATTTGAGACATCCTGTATGTAACTAAATAATTAGCTAATTGGTACCTTTTTTTAGTTCTGTTATACTTTTTCTTCTTAAAACAAATATGCTTTCACGTTTCCCCCAAGCACACTAAGAACCACCGTGTAACACAGAATGTTGGTATCCAGTATGACAACTTCATCCCTCCATTAGTAAAAGTCAGAATAATTACTGTGGATTTACTGTTAAGTATACAAACTCCAAATATTTAGTCTAAAGTAGAGGAGTTTATAGCCACTGTTTATGTTGTTTAATTTATGCTGTTTAACACAAGACCTTTCAGCTGGTCACTGTATCCATTAATACATATATATATATATATATATATATATATATATATATATATATATATATATAAATATATTTATAGTGTAGTAGCAGTAGCAAGGAAATGTAAAACCCTGCATTAAGCCAAGATTTTTAATATTTAAACACATTTATCACAGATGTTTACTGGAAATAGGTTTCTAGAAGGAAAGTTGTGTGTTACCTCACAGGAAGTGCCAGCATAGCCAGGGGGACATTCGCAGTTTTCCACTTGAACAGCTGGCAAGAGGGCTATTTCGTTCGGTTTTGCCGTATCCAAGTTGACCAAGCTTAATCTGAGTCATAAAAAGGAGTGATTATAGGCAATGGTAATAACTCAAATAGAGAATTCAAGGCCACAAATTGCAAGCAATGGTTAGGAAAAATCCAAGTAATGATTCTATATGAAAAGGCCTCTGAAGTATCATATTTATAGTATGCTTTTATAAGGAACTTGTCTTGGTAATAAGCAACATTTTATAGAATCTTTATAACAATTTCATTTTTAATTTTATCTACTGTATTTAGTTTGCTTTAAAATAAATTAGCTTTTGCCTCTAACAAGATTATGCTCCTGGCAGAAATCAGATGAACCTTGAACTAAAATGAGATCTCTATTCAGCTCTATTGAAAGGCGGTCACTATGAATTCCCACTTGACAATGGAAGTAAAGAGAAACACAAATCACGTTTGGCAAACCCTGTGACATAAGGGAGGGGGGTTTAGTAAAGGATTGCATGCACCAACCCAGTTGCATCTCAGATCATTGTGCGATTTAATAAATGCTTTTTCCCTGGTAACAGCAAACAGTAGGCAAGTTATTGTGAATGGGATGTTTAATGGGCCTGTTAGGGCGTGACATGGGCGTGTTATGTGCACCAAACCATGAAAATCTTGAATTTCTCTGAATTTAAACACAAATCTTGCTACTAACTACCCGTGTGCTAATATTCAGCACTTAATTTCTATGTCATGATAGCAGTATATTTTATACTTAAATGAAATTATATTACCAATATTCAGCCATTGACATAGAAGATAAGCAGCTAAATAAGAGAAAAATTATGTCAACACAACTGATGCTTACAGTAGAATAAATTAGTCCGGGCTTATGGAAAACATTTTTTCTAAATAAGACTGGAGATTTCTTAATATATATTATTTTTATTCATTTTACTTTTTAAGAATGTCCTTATATGGTTGACAGAATGACATTATAAACAAAAGTGATCTGGTGCTGATGTTATAATATTGTTGTTATTATATGTAAATAATGACATCATGTGAACTATTGCATCTTTGCCAACCTCTATTGCACCTTTCAAGGCGCATGTGCGGAATTTAAACACATCTGACTTTTTTGCATGCAACTGCACCAAAGGAAACCTGTTAATTTTCACCTTTTTGACCCCTATAAAACACATGGGCTACTCTGTTTGCAGTATGTAGACGGGTGGATCGGGGGTGAATACATAATGCTACATCAGGCATTCATACCTCCTAACAGACCTAATTAGAATATCTGAGTTCTAGTATATCACGTGTAGACCTGATTAGCGCTATTGTGTGATGTTCTGCTGCAGACTGATACTTAACATGCATCCTATCAGTAAATCCCCCCAAGCAGATTTATCTAAATTTAAGATTTTCACTAGAAAGCCTTTAATGATTATTACTTGCATAACTGCTATTGTTAGCTTGTTATATAACTCACAAATACCCCCCCCCCAAACTGCATTTGTCTTTATAATAACTATAATGTCATGGTTTGGGGGGTCATAGCTGAAATTCCCCACAAAGAGACAAACAGAGAGAAAAAAGAAACAGCTGCAGTTGATACAGGGAAAAGAAAACCTGCATGGGCATAATCTAGTGTGAATGTGCTGCGCAGAGACTCTTATATGAAAATACATAGCACTTTCTAACATGTGCCAGACTACATATCCCAGGCTGCTTTGCAGCACAGACATCAACTCAGGTTTGTTATACAAAATGTTTCAGCCTCTGCTTCCTCCTGATTGGCCAATTTTTTTTTCAAATTGTATGATAATTTTGCTAACTTCAAGGTATGTGTTTAAATGGTTTGGTATTTTTTCATGTAAAAATTGTTTTTCATACACTACTGATTCTCCTCTATCAGATGCACTCATAATGCAGGAAACGTAGGTATCCCTATAAATTGATTAATGAATAATATCACAATGCACATTTTATTACAAGATCTATCATTTTAGTGATGACGGCTGCAATTTCTTAGCATTAGACATATTAGACTTCATTTTACTTTTCAAACATAGCTATATTTTTCTTTTCTAAAGTGAACTGTTAGTATAAGCCATGTATAGGTAAATATATGTGATTAGAAAATAAGCTTTTAAATCTTACCTTGTGACTGCTTTCTTTGCAATGTTGTAATTGGCCCTAATCTGCAAGTGGTTTATATTAGCAAGAACAGTCATAAGCCTGTCTCGGTCCACGGGTCTTTTGGTATAGAAATCCATAAAGCTCTCAGGGACAAGTTTTACTTCAGCAATGTGTTCTTCATATGGCGGCAGCAGAATACCATCTGCCCTGCTACCTAAGGTAATGCCATTTCCCTGAAGAAAGAGAAGGCAACAGATTAGATCATTTTAACAGGACATTTCACATTACAGCCAAGAAAATATTAAATTATGATACCTTTTAGATGTTACTTTATATATGTAGAGCAGGGAAATATTTATTTTTACATAATTTTTGAGCTAATATCTTTAATTAAAATTAGTAGTTTTGCTTTGTAGCACTGTAGTGGCACAAGACTCATTTTTTATAATACTGTTTTTTAATTATTGTTTACCAAAAATAAAAGTCTATATACATTTGTAAACCATGAAAACTGTCAAATCATAGGAACTCTCTTAAAACATACATAGGCCCTCATTCAATCGCAATTTTGCCAATTGAATAAGGCTGTAAATAAGCACATAACATATATTTTTAAAGAAGTTTTTAGTTAGTAAACATCTATCCAAAAGCAAGGTCTTCACTAACTAAAAACTTATTTAAGAAAATATTCTATGTGCTTATTTAGAGCCCTATTCAATTGGCCAAATCGCAATTGAATGAGGCCCATAGAGTTTCCAGGTACACTACCCAAGCAAGGCCATTTTTACATCCCAGAACTTTAAAAAAAACTGTTTTTTAAATTAACTTTATACTGGTACAACATTTTCCTTTTAAGGGACAACTGTAAACTATGATTTAAAATATACATGTCTGCAGATTTACAATGTGGACAAACTGTTTTAGTTTAAAAAAATAAAAATGTTGATTTATTCGCCTTTTCTATGCACTTACGCTGAAGTGTATTACACTATTTTGGTTTCTGCTGATCTGCTTCCACACAATGGAGTAGTCTTGAAAGCAGTGTAAGGATTTGCTACAACGTGGCAGCTAAAAATGCCAATGTGTTCTAATGGGAAGCTCATTGGTTTAAAATGACACATCCTCCTTAAACTGTTGTTGAGAGAATCAGCCCAGAAATGAAATGGACCGGAAAGTAAAAAATAATTGCAATTAAAAGTGAAAGTGTGGGGGGGCGGAGCTGGCGTCTGAGGAAGTCAGACGTGTTTGTCTGAGCTCCGTATTGAGCTCCGAATAGGGCTTTTTATTTCGCCCTGGAGCGGTTGCCTGTGCACTGCCTGCACTTGGGGCACTATTGGAGGTTGCCCCTATCCCCCGGGGAGCAACCGGGAGCCTAATAGGCGGCCCAGCAGCACGGGAGACCCCAGGCCACGGGACGACGCCTGAGGCCCCAGAGGACTTCGGGGCTCTATTCCCCAGCTCAAAAGAGTGTGCTGGAGCTGATCCCGGTGGCGGCTGGATCCGGCCGGGATCCCAGGGTGATTCCTCTGGCTGAGTGTGGTCCCTGAACAACGGGGCAGAAAGCCCGCGAAACGCGGCCGCCATCTTGCGGGGCCGCCATCTTGAGCACTCACCCGACTGCTGCAGGTAGGGGGGATCTTCCCCAGAGGGCTGCGACCCCCCAGAGGGGCCCCAGGAGAGAGCCAGACATCCCCAAACGAGGGAGCAGTGCACCCAACACAATTAGTGGCTACTTAGTACTCTCCCCACGTATTAGGCACTGTGGCTGCCATTAAAGAGTCTTGGTGGGGTAAGAAGAGGAAGCTGCTTGAATTTCCCCCAGCTTGCAAGGCACTCAATGCTCTATTTATTGTCACTTCCCCACACAACTCTGAGATCTTGGGTTAAGGCTGTGTGAATCAACTCTTTAAGCTACCTTCTCAGGACTGAGCTCTTGATATAGAGACTTATCTCGTAGCATTGCCAGAGACTGATTTGCATAATATTTGGGAGCACTGTGGGTGTACCTGGTCTCAGAAACTGACGCTATCTTTAGGCACTTTTTATGGAACATTTGTGCATCAAACAAAATATTGTGTCTACCTATATTTGAGTCCTGTGCTTTTACTGCCAGTTGCATGGACTGTGTTAATTTCTTACAACATCAGCGCATGTGCTGCCACCGCGTGGACGGTTACAATACTGCAGGTCACCATTGGCCTTATGCGAATAATGCGAGAGTGGAAGTCTCCCGGCCATTCATTGCTGCTTACTGTCTGTACTGATCTATTCTAAGGCTGAGTTCTACTTAACAGGCTCTCGTCAACAAGAGCAGACAGACCACCTGAAGAGGGTACAACTTTTTGTGCCACCCGTCTACCAAAGGACTATTCTCTGTTTGGCCGGATTTTCAAAGGCCTCTCCAGTGCCCCGGCTGGAGACTACACTCTAATTATGGAGTAAGGAGACGAATGGGAAATTGGCCTGGCAGCACAGCTATTATCTACCTCAACTCAACTTTCTAATCTGGACAAACTCTACTACTGGGGCCAGCGGACTTTCACTCAGACCATTTGGGGCATAGCTTCCCCCTATTCTATACCTGGCTGATTCCATAACGGACCTTTTGCTGACCCCTACGGCCTGTATTTCAAAATGCCGAAACCCAAAAGAACTGCTTCAGCGAAGGGCATTAGGGAGCACTTTACACCTAAATCTGCCAGATGCTCCCTCCCTGCGGAGTCCGCCTCAGAACACTCGGATGGCTCGGACAGGGAAGGTACTCCTGACGTTCCTAGCCAATATATGGACCTCTCTGCCAGGTCAGTGGCTACTATTGAGCGGCTCCTGGCAAAAGCTTTTGATCCTCTAAGACAAGACTTGAAGGACCTGGGGCACCGCACTCAAATCCTGGAGGACGCATCGGATCGGATGGCTGAGGAGGAGGAAAGAGACCGATCCTCTATTGCTCAAAACTCCATTCATATCTCTGACCTCACGGATAAGATAGAGGATCTGGAGAACCGGTCCCGCCGGCACAATGTACGCATCCGTGGTATACCGAGAGCGATATAGGACCTGACTGGCTACCTGAGGGATACAATCCCCATAATCCTCCCTAATCAGCCCGAAAGTGTGTGGGAGATTGAGCGGGCCCATAGAGCCTTGGGTGGCATGAGGAGCTTGGAGGCCCCCAAGGATGTTATTGTTAGATTTTTAAGGCAGCAGGCCAGAGATCTTCTACTATCGGCCACCAGAAAGCTGCATACCATCAAGGGGCCGGATGACTCAATCCTGCAGTTTTATGCGGACCTCTGCCCGGATACCCTGCATAAGCGGAGACTTATGAAACCGGCTGTTACCATTCTTATTCTGCACAGGATCCAGTACCGTTGGAACTTTCCGTTTGCTCTGACTTTCACCTATCATGGCGAGACTTATACCACCCGCTTTCTGGAAGACTGCCTAGATGTACTGCAGAGATTACAGCTATGCCCGGAGCCCACGACAGCAGCAAATCAAGAGCATCTTGTTTCGCCTATTCCTAAGAGGCAGCAGACCTCAAAGCCATCGCAAGTTCATGGCAAACAAGTTCCTATCTTGGAGGGGCCCAGTGGCTTTCGGGACTATATAGGCAATCTGCAAGACAAGCGCTTGGTATCCTCAGCAGACTCTGGACTCTCGGCCACTTCAAAGTTGGGCCCGCGACCTGAGAGGCCTCCTACCTAGCTGGACTTTGATAATATTTTGCTGAGTATTTGATGTTCACTTTTCATTGTTTGTATTCCAGATAGAATGTTGATAGCATAGTTCGCACTATTGCCATTTAGAATTAATATAGTTTGCCAGACTAGTTTCCCACATTACGTGGATTTGTCTTTTACTTTATTTACTATATATAGAGATAGAAGGGTTTGTGTAGTCGAATGTTTTATACTTATCCTGCTATATTCTTGAAATTACAGCTTGAAGTTTAGTTGTACTGTAAACTTGTTGTTTTCCTGCTCTGTTTTTTTTTATTTTTTAATTTTTTTATTTTCTTTTTCTTATTTTTGTGTTTCTTGTTTTTGTTCTATTATTGGCTTGTTTGCTTTATCCCGGATTTATCTACCTCTCCGATATTAACCTGCCTTTCTCCCTTTCCATTGCTCTCAGCCCTCTTGATAAAAGAGAGATTTCTCCGCCGCCAACAGCATACCCGCTGGGACTTCTGTCTGCTCTCCGGGCTCCTCCACTCCTCGCCATCCACGTGCTCAGCTATTAGGTAAGGTTGCATACACCTACACTCCCGATTTTTAATGGCTACTTCTAAATACACCATAGTGACCCACAATGTGAAGGGCTTCAATTCCCCCTTTAAAAGGAGGAAGGCCTTTGCATTCTACAAAAAATATACTCCCTCAGTCATTTTCATGCAGGAGACCCATTTTTCCCTTGGCAACAAACCTAAATTCCTACATAAGGATTACCCTATCTATTATCTAGCCTCTCTCCCCACTAAGAGAGCTGGCTGTGCAATTTTGCTGCATAGGACCTTTCCCTTCCAGGTAGAATCCACTCGGGTAGACGGGGATGGCAATTACGTTATGGCAACTGGGACTATAAGAGGGGAAAGAATGACGCTGCTATCTCTGTATTCTCCTACGAACTCCCCCTACTCTGTTCTCATAGACCTGTTGAAAAAACTAGAGGCTCAGGATTTGGGGAAATTGATTATTGGGGGGGACGTTAACCTGACCTTAGACCCGACACTTGACAGATCTGGAAAACCGATCAACAGATTTCCCAACAAGACTAATCAGATTAAGTCCTTACTAAATGGTTTGGGGTTAGTTGATGCCTGGCGGGGTAAGCACCCGGACAAGAGAGAGTACACTTTCTACTCCCAGACTCACCTGACATACTCTAGGATTGACGCTCTACTTATCACTTCCTCATTGTACGACTCTACCATAAACTCTGAGATAGCCCCTTGCCCCTGGTCAGACCATGCTCTGGTACTAGTTGAGCTGGATCTGGGCCCTAATCCTCGACTTCCCTATAAATGGGTTCTGAACGAATTCCTTCTGTCTAATCCGAGTAGTGTGGATTCCATATCCAAGGACATACAGCTGTTTTTTGAGACTAATGACACCCCCGAAACTGGGGCTGGATGGCTTTGGGCCGCCCATAAGGCTTTTGTTAGAGGAACTTGCATTAAGCTGTCCTCTATACATAAGAAACGTCTTAGGCAGAAGGAGACAGAGCTTTCTACCTCATTAAAGAGGTTAGAGGAGAAAAACCAACAGCGTCCCTCTCTTCAGGGGCGTAAATTAATTGACCAGACTAGGCTTGAGCTGGACGCTATTTTGTCCCATCAAACTGAACGGGCTATGAGAAAAATGAAGCACCTCTATTACTGGAAGGCAAACAAACCTGACTCCCTTTTGGCTAAAAGACTAAACAATAAATTCTCCCAACCCAGAACCACCCAAATTAGGATACCTGGCGGTCAAATTTCCTACATTTAAGTCCCAATGATATCCAAAAAACGTTTCAAAATTATTACCAAAAAATATACTCCTCGCAAACCCACTACAGTGGATCAGATATAGACTCTTTTCTAAATTTATGCGACCTCCCTAAAATACCGGATTATCAACTGGATGAATTGAACTTAGAAATAACACAGGAGGAGGTTAAACTTACCATCCAGAATCTTAAGTTGGGCAAATCCCCGGGACCGGATGGCTTTACTAACTTGTATTATAAAAAATTTGAACCTCTTCTTACCCCCCACATGACATCTCTTTTTAATGCCATATTAAACGGAGAGCCTATGCCCCCGGAGTTAAACAGGGCTGACTTGGTGATTTTCCCAAAAGATGGCAGGGACCCTTTAGAGGTGAAAAATTATCGCCCTATATCCCTAATCAATGGGGATGTCAAAATCTTGGCGAAAATTATGGCCACCCGCATCTCTAAATTTCTACCCGATTTGATCCACAAGGACCAAACTGGGTTTGTTCCCTTTAGAGAGGCCGGGGACAATGTTAGGAGGGTCATGAATGCACAGTTCATGGCTCAGAAGTCTAATATACCAGTCTGTCTCTTAGCTTTAGATATAGAGAAAGCTTTTGACACGGTAGAATGGCCATATTTATATAAGATTCTGGACAAATTTGGATTCAAGGGACGCTTTATTAATTTACTTAAGAGATATTATGACTCCCCAGCAGCCAATCTAAAACTCCCAGGAGATCACAAAGTCGACATCCACATTCAGAGAGGGACCAGGCAAGGGTGTCCTCTCTCCCCACTGTTATTTGCTCTTGCTATAGAACCCCTTGCACAAGCGATTAGAGCCAACCCAGTCATCCAAGGGGTACAGGTAGGCCTCCAGCATTTCAAATGCTCTTTATTTGCGGATGACATGCTTTGCACCCTGACCAATCCCCTTTCATCCATACCTGCACTCATGTCCACTGTCCAGGACTTTGGCAAAATCTCGGGTCTCAAGCTGAATGTTGAGAAGACTGAGGCGATGGGGATCAGATTGCCGCAGGGGGAGATTGACATCCTCAAAGCTAATCACCAGTTTATTTGGCCCGCACAGTCTATAAAATACTTAGGTGTTAAACTTACCTCCAAGTTTGGGGATATGTACGGGGCAAATTTTCCTCCCTTGTATAGATCTCTGACATTGGATATGCAGAAATGGAGGAGCTTTAAGATTTCATGGACAGGCCGCATTGCGGCTGTGAAAATGAATATCTTACCTAAATTACTATACTTATTTAGATCCCTTCCTATCCCTCTCTCCCTTAAAGACCTAGACAAATTCCAGAATAGCATTTCCCGGTTCATCTGGGACGATAAACGCCCTCGTATTCCCAGGCAGGTGATGGTTCGCTCCAAGAATAGAGGTGGCCTCGCGACTCCGAATTTAAGACTTTATCTTAAAGCTGCACACTTGGCTCCTTTGCCTAGAGCCCACTCTTCGAAACACCATCCATCTTGGGTTTTTATGGAAAATTATCAAATGTCCCCACATAGTTGGGATAAGTTGGTTTGGATGCCTGAGGACTCTGCCCCTTTCATAACTCATCAAAACCCCATGATCTCCTTGACGCTCCCGGCCTGGAGATGGGCTAGATCTAGGCATCGACTTAGCACAGAATTATCACCCCTTCTATCAGTTATGTCTTTCCCACAAATTCTAGCAGATTCAAGTTCTATGTCTAGATTTTGGTGGACCTCCAGACGCCTGGACCGCATAGGGAACTGGTTCGCCAATGACAAACTACTGACCTATGACCAATTTTGCACGGCTCACGACTTACCAACTACAGAACTCTACAATTACTTAAAAAATAGAAGTTGGGTTACCAAGATGGTTAAGGATTCCGGGCCCCCCAGAGCCTCCTGGCTATCAGTGATCTGTAAAAATCTCCCACTTGCCAAGGGTAATCTGAGTTCCTTGTATAACACCTTTCTGGGCACTTCGGGGGGCCAAAAACCCAAGTTTATGCTGCATTGGGAAAAGGATCTGGGGGTGGAGTGGGACTGGGACAAATGGACTGAATCTTGCTCCAATCTTTCAAAAGGATCACTTAATTCGGCTTTATTAGAAACATCAATCAAAGTTTTACATAGGGCCTACTGTACTCCCGATAAAATGCAGAAGTTTAGGCCACAGGAGAGTAACAAATGCTTTAGGGGATGCCAGGATGTGGGGGATCATATTCATGTTTGGTGGGCCTGTCCACGTGCCCAGAATCTCTGGGAACGATTGACCCGTTTAGCCTCCACACTTTTTCATAAAGAAGTAGCTCCTTCAATTGAATCCTGTTTACTGGGGGTCCATATTAAAAACTTGTCGCAATCCCAGAACAAGTTGTTTCAAATAATGGCATTAGCTTCAAAGATTCACATAGCTAGTAGATGGAAGGACATGAATCTTAACTTTCAAGAGGTAATTAAGAAGATCAACTATTTGCTTATTAATGAGAGGCTAACTCATATTGTTTTAGATAGGATGCCCCAATTTCAGATAGTTTGGGACCCTTGGATAACATCCTCCTTTAGCGTTTCCCTAGTATAATGCCTGTATTTGCTTGAAGCGATTCTGAGGGGTCGACTGGAGTGGGGGAGCTTTGGAGACCTTTCGGTGGTGCTGGATGGCGGGAAGGATCTGAGGTAAGAGGGAGAAATAAGCCGGGACTGCTTTGTGGCCGCCATGAGGGGCCAATGATTCTTTTATTTAGTTTATATATTTTTTTTCTCTCTTTCTTTTCTGGGGTATGGTATATGATAGTTTAGTTAATATAGATAGGTAATACATTTTATATTGTATACTCCTATCGATTGTGTACTCTAGAAGTTAATAGGCTCATTTTGCCTTGTAATTTTTATATGGTTGGAAAAACCAGCCTAGACATTAGAAAATTTTCTCACTAAAAATTAAAAAAAACAAGAAGGTTTAGTCAGTTAAATGCTGCAAAATGATAACTTTATGTTTAGAGGACTTGATAAAACTGACATTTATGACTGTTAAGAATGTTTTATTTATGTATGGATTTTGCATACCTTCTAATAAAAGAATATTTATTCAAAAGTGAAAGTGTGTTTGTTTATTTCACTTTCTAAAACATTTTGGCCAAGTTTAGTTCTTCAAAAGGCCACATTTCCAAATAGACTACAATGGTCCTTTAATTAGGAAAGTAATTCAGTATAGTTCAATTGTAATGTACTTAATTTAATTGGCATTTCTGCCTAGTGGATTGCAATTGGACTTTTATTTCATGACCATCTTTCGAGTACAAACCGTGCATAATCTTACCTGAATGATAACATCCATATCTGAAATCAGTTCACTGTCCATACTATCCACTGGAATATCATAGGACACTGTATATCTTATGTATCCCCCGAAAGAAGTCAGCTACAAATACACAAGAAGAAAGTTATTTTTCTTTAATAAAATAAATTGTACAGGAGACTAATTTTGGTTAAAAAAAAACAACAAAAACAAAACAAAAAATGTAATTAACATTATTGCACATACTCATTATATACATAAAGATAGTATTTTCTGAATGCAGTAAAGTGAGGCCAGAAAATGCATTAAAAATACACACTTAAGGGGACACTACTACCCCAACAACAAGTTGCTTTTCTTCTATACATTGTACTAGCACTTAAAACCCTGTTTTTACGGCCTACACTCATATAAATATTACTTGCATGGACCTACTCTCTGCAGTGTATGCAGACTCAGTAGTTCTGGATATGCAGTGCAGGGTCCTAGCCAATCAGTAGCCACGTCAACATACTGCAAAATGGAGCTAAGACATGGTCCTCGATAGGCTAGGACTATAACTATGTCTCCATATACTGTATTGGATAGGCCCATACAAGGAACTATTTGTATTATTTTAGGCAGTAAAAATAGCACTTTTAGGTGATTCTTAATAAAACAATGCAGATAACAGTAAATAAAAAAATAAAAAAAAACAGAAAGCTTCCATATCTCCTTAATAAAATGTAGCTGTTAAGAGAAGTACAATATACATTATGTCCACTTGTAAATGTCTTTATACAATTTAGTATGCTAGACACCCATATGCATATAATTTGTTAGCTTAAAAGAAGGAAAATAAATGTATTCCATTTCAATTCATTTGGATAAAAACATATAATATGCATAAACTTGCAGATTGTTTGATACAAATACAGAAGGATTCCTGCACATGTAAGGCTGAAAGTAAAGGAAAAGAAAAGGCGAATATCTCACAACTTACCTTATTTCCAAGGTATGATGAAGGAGCCTCCCAGTAATATGTGGATATAAATTTCTTCCGTACCACTGTGCTGTTAATGCTTATTTGGTGAGGCCCATCAAATTGGTCTTGCTGGGGCTGTATTTTATCTGTCCCATACAAGTCACTGATATGCCAACCACTAATATCAGAGAGCTTCATTGGAAAGTTTCAGGGGAGAAAAGAGAAACAATAAGTATAGTTTTGAAAGAACATTTCAAACACATTTTTTTAATGGAACACAATGAAAGAAGCAGGGTGACCAAGTACAGTAGGGAGACCAAGCTAAAATGCCAGAAAATAAGTGAGCTATTTAAAGATAGAGTAAATTATTATTATGTGTTACCCATTATGTTTACTCATAAGCAAACAATACTTTTAACCCAAATTAGCTGATGATTATTTTTAACAAACAGTTACAGCATACTTACAATTATGATAGTAACCTAATGACTATTAATTATTTATTCAGCTTCAGTAGTATATAGTACCTGAGTAGTGTGCCAAAAGAGACCTTCACAGACACCAGAAACACCAAAGCAAAAGCATTCTGTGCACCCCTCGGGGTTCCTTTCCTGAAGGTTGTAGAATCCTTCCTTACAGCGATCACAGTTCTCACCTTCCACATTTTCCTGAAAGTAAATGCAAACACATGAGCTTTTTAAAACAAATGCATCAAATGGTATGTTTATACTAAAGTCCCAATGCCAAATAAACTGGTGTAATGGTATATTAACACTGTGACGCTTGTCTTTATCATCTAGCACTAATATAGGTATATGAGTCATTTCTCTCTATCAGTGCGATATGTTTAGTTGTGAGGTGGGAACTCTTCAAACAACAGTAAATAGGTTACATGGGATAACATAAGGTCTCACCTCACTAGTGAGAAATTTCTAAACTGACAAATAACACAGAGAGAGATATGTGTATATACACCCATGGGCCCCCATTTGATTGAGCAAAATTGAGATCCAGTAGTTCGTAAGTGAGGTTGCAAGCTACTTTGCTATACAATTGGTGTCTTTTTGCGGGCTCCGATCGACTTCCGAGTTCCCGCCTTGAAAAAATGGAGATGGTTAAACTCGTAATTTACTGCCTCCAGACGCCTTTGATCTGTCACTTTCGCAAGGCTAAAATCGCAAATTGATATTCAATTGTTCAATTTCCGCAAGCCTGCAATTGTATTCACACCCGTAAACGGGAAATGAAGGAGAAAATCCTACATGTGCTACAGAGGACCCACAAAGGGGTTAAACACCTATTCGTAGCACTGTAAATGCAAATCAAAGATCAATCACGCACTGCAAATAACAGGGAAAGCGATGATAGACATTAGAATTGATTGCACAACTGTCTCAAGCTCGCAAATCGGCAGGAAATAATAGTTATTTTTTATGTTTCATTTTAGAGTTTATTCGATCTCAGGTATCAATGAGTTAATACATATCAGGCCACCCATATGGACAAGAACAGTATTGGCACTAAATTTAATAATTCTTCTATTTCTATGTTTTTCGAGTCTAATCGCATAGTGGCCCCCCGAACCTAATTTAATGACATATAACCTCCATGTTTTACTGCCATAATAAGGACAGTCTCATTTCCTATTGGCTGAATCGAAATGGGAGGTTACGGGCTTGCTGAATTGATCATGTTCCCACCCTCAACTGCTCCGAACCAGTGCATGGTTTATGGTTTTGGATTTGGGCACGTAACTTGCGAGCTTGAGCAATTGAATAGCATCGCAATTGGAGACCAACGGGAGCCCGCAACTAACTTGCAGACATTCGGCTGTCTGCGATTGAATTGCGAGGCTCGAATTGAATGTGGGCCATGGTCTACAGGTTTCAAGTCAAGTCATTAGTAATTTTTAAAGGCCCACCAAAGTCATTATTTCTTTGTTGCATCTGAAAGAGAGCATTTGATAATGTTGAACCGTGTGTTTCTTTGAAAATGAAGCTCCTGGTGCAGAATATACTGCTTTAAATGTATAACTGTGCTTGCGGGTTTGTCCCTGTCAGCCAATCTGCAGCAATATAGCTGAATGAGTCATAAGTGTCTGCCTATGAGATTCAGAGTTGTGCATACTCTATGCTAAGACAGACATATTTCCTGTTGTTATTATTATTATTACTAGCGAATTGCCCGTCAAAAATGACGGCAATAAAATTGGAAGCCTGGCAATGTTTTTTCCGACCCAATGCGAGGCTTCCCCCCTATAAGCATCTTCGCCCTCTACGATCATTGCGAGCCCTGCAATGAGCGCTTTCAGCGAGCCTCTCCCCACTCTCTCACCCATGTGTCTCTTTTCCCCCCTCAATCCCTCCCGCTGTCTATTTGCCCCCTCTCCCTGCCCTGTGTTTTTTTTCCCTTATCTCCCTCCTCTGTGTCTTTTTCCCCCCTCTCTTATCCCTGTGTCTATTTCCACCCTCTCCCCCACTCACCCTCCCCTGTGTCTTTCTCCTCCCCTCCCTCCTCTGTGCTGTACTGGTCTGAAACAATTTGCGGGCTTGGGAACTTGATCAATTTTCCAAAGCCCAAAAAGTGCTTCGGATTTACGGGCTTGAAAAAAAATGACAGCTTTAAGGCGGCCTTTTTTTTTCTTGCATAGCCGTTTTGACACTGCCCAAAATCGCCAATTGAATAGCAAATAAGCTTGCAACCACACTTTCTGGCTCCATGCCCTGCACCATGTGGTGTGTGTGAGGTTGTAAGCTAATTTTGCAATCAATTGTGCTCTTTTGACTGTCCCCGAATGGCTTCCTAGTTACAGGCTTGAAAAATAGCGGCTGTCAAAGCCGTAATTTTTTTCAAAGTCTTGCGGTGAGCGCCAAAGGCCTACAGACTTTGGCGCTCATCGTGGGCCTTGAAATGAGCACCAAAGGCCTACGGCCTTCAGCGCTCATTGCAAGCATTGCAAGTATTGCGTGCCTCGCAATGCGCTTTCGGCGCTCATTGCAGGCCTTCGGCACTCATTGCAAGCCTTTTACCAAGTCTTGCGGAACTCGCAATGAGCGCCAAAGGCATGCGCAAGCCCATATCTTTTAACATTGCGTGACGACAACTCACAGTTACCACAACTATTATATGTGATTGTTTAATTTTAATGTGCCAGCATAATCCATAGCACTATACATGCATTGTGTTCAAGGCAAAACAATATTAACACATTAAGAAAAAGGGCCCTGTCTTTGAGCTTAGAATCCAGTGTCCATAGTGCTTTCTCCAAAGCACCATGCAAGATTAAAAACTTGCAGACTTATAATCCAAAGGTTAGTTTCCAATTGGTTTAAACAAGTTTTTATAATGTTTAAAAAAAAGCTCTTTTAAATGCACAATAAAAAAAGTTTGCATTCCGTACCCATTTAAACCATGCCTTAAATAAAAATAAAAATAATTTGAAAAATGTGTGTTCCTTCTTATAAAAAACACATATATAACAAATTGTATTTGTCAGTGGATATGAAATAGTTTAACATACCTTACATATGCATTGCTCTGTGCAGGGATCATCATTCACACTGCCCACTAGGCTGCAATTACAGCGCACACAGTTTGGATATCCTTTATATCCAAACTCACAATGGTCACATTTTGTCCCTGTGTAGCCTTCTTTGCATTGACACTGACCTGGCAGGATACCTTGAAATGCAAAAAGGGAAATACATATCAAACATGTCCTAGTTGAAAGCGACCATTGGCAGGTCACTTCAAGATTCACAGTTTTTTAAACATGTTAGACTGATGAATGTAAGATGTTGTATTTATAGGTCAAGAAAAGACCTAAACCTGAATGGTATTAATTTGTAGTAATTTGTATGTCAATGGAAAATTGCAGTGTTTTTGTATTTTGCAACGTGACGATCCAGGGGTAGGTGCTATTTCTGCCCAGGGCAACCTGCTATAGACTACAGATTAACTACCCACAAGGTCCATTTGGGTTCTCTGGAAATCTCGGCACCAGCACCCTAATATCTGGCTCAAGGTCTCTCCATCAGGAATCAGCACTTCTAGGAGTCTCAGTAAACTTCCTGTGGTAGTGACCAGAACAAGTTACTTGCAAGGTGGAGATAGGATCAGTATCATAGCCACCAGGAGCACATAAGAGAACATATACCATTTCTATATGTCACAGCAGTCAACTGAACTATTTTTGGAAAGTCAAATAATATTTATAGGGGTTAAATACAGAGGGGGGTGTATACAACACAATAATGACAGGGAGTGTTAAATATGTCGTCTCTAGCTATCTAGCACATCAGAGATGTACTTAGCTTATCTGGCAAACCATGGGATAAAACAGATTACAATACAATCACTAGTTCCTGTCTGCATACTGTGTCTTATTCTGGACCTATTTTGTTTAACGGTTTCATGACCATTTAGTTACAATTTAAACAGAACACAGAACACAGTAATATAACATACGTATAGTATACAGGACAAGGCAGAGACATATGCCATAAGACCATAGGAAGCATGGTGGTACACTATGGCCCCCACCAATCACCCTGAAAAGGGGTCCATGAAATGCAATAATTAAATTAACAGTAATTGTGCAGACTCAAAGGTCTTTTTATAAAACACAAATTAACAAATAGTACTTGCTAGTCTTCTAATACATTTTCTACAATAATACTAGTGTCTAAATATATTTTTGTAAAATTCCAGATAATAGTTTTTGTCTATTGACAATAAGAAGACTAAAATATCAGTCAATACCCCCAAAGGAGGGTCCATAGTGCAGAATTAAGGCAATGTCCTCCAATAATCAAAGCACTTGGCTCCTCAAAAGGGAATCTGTTATTTGGATGGTGTCCCTCCTAATTCTATATAAACAAGTTCCTTATATCCTTCTTTATACCTTCCAACAAAAACACAGTATAGTTCTGAGAAGTTCATGTTCTTACCCATTTACTGTATAAGTGCTTGATAACATGGCTCCCGTAAGAAATTTTCCAAGTGAACTTTCCACCTAGGGAACTACGTAGCTATTACATTCCTCCAGCAGCAAACTCATATGAGTAAGATCAGTACATATGATGTGATCCATTCTGGCTTGGGAGATTTTACTTTAAGTGCTATTACATGGCTCCAGTAAGAGTTAGTGAACATACTACATGTTCTCATAAAGCTCTACAAGTGCTCGCAGTGAGACTAATCCTTATGTGTTAAATCAACCTCTTACAAGCACAGATAAAACCCTTATGAGAACACTGTGTTTCTGGGCTCTAACTGGCAACCTCACACTTGCATCTGCTTAAGTATCACATAAGGACCCTTGTGAGTATCATAAGCTATTTACCCTTACATGATAAATACTCTGGATATGTATCAGAAAGTTCTTACGTGAAATAGCTTATGGGAGCCATGTAACATCTACCTAAATTCTATCGTAGCTGTGAGTCAGCATTGAATGAAATCCTCCGGAAGCCATGTAATCAAGCTCTAAGTCAGTTACTACTATGAACAGTGTATAAACATTTATTTAAGTGGGTGGTAATTATGCACAAACCTTGAGGTAGGTTAGCATGTTTATCATCAACGACACAAACAGCACTGTGGGAACCAAAGGGATCACATTCACATGGCTGGCATGGGGCATCTGCATATGGGGAAACCTGAAAAAAAACATTGCACTGGTTTTGTTAGATCCATAAAAATCTATTTTGAATATGTTAAAGGACCACTGTAGTTTGGTAAAAAGATTCATATTTTTTGTGAAGAATGAAACAAAACAACATTGTAAAATATAGGAATAGAATTGTTTGAGTCATGGGGAGGGTTCATCTGATGGGAGCTAGGTTCTATTCAAAAGTGTGCTACTTAAAGAGGGACTTTTCAACATAAGTGAATATAGATCTTATCTGGATACATGATTCCTCACACTCTTCCAAGGTTTCTAATCCTTTTAGGAACAAAGTCAAAATGTTTTTTACCATTAAAACAAAAATGTGTAAAAATCATCCAAGTTCTTCATACTGGAAGCATAACACTTTAGTGGTCATTTAATGTAATCTTAAGACACCTCTCCGTTACTAAGATAGTTCCTGAATTGTCATTCAAATTATTTAGTAAAAATATTTTTAAAAAAAATCAAAGTTTGATGTATTCAAACATTTATTTTATTACTGAATTACTGACAGGGTGAGATACAATTTAACAAATTACAAAAGTAGCTGGAGCTCGTCGTATTTAGGATATCATTAGTAGGTTGTACACCTGAAAATAGAATGTTATCTGTCTGTCCTTTAGTATGAATTTAATGTGTGCTCGTAGTTATCTTTTTTTTTTTATAAAATACACCTAGATTCATACCTCTTTGTAACAATGAAGTAACATTCCAAAATAAATATATTTTACTTATTTTATATAATGACATTCAAATAGGCACAAGAAAGAATATTACATAAATAAAAAAGCCCATATAGAGGATGTGGTACGTTAGTAGTTTTTTAGGCACTTAAAAGTCTCAGGATGAAACAAGAAATATGAAGAATCATTCCTAGGTCCTCCTATCTGCTCTGATATGTATCAGTATATGAAAAATAGCAACAATCAAATAATCAATTTAAACTACATAAGCCATATTCAGAGACAATATAACTTGATAAAAAAATCTCCTGGTTATAACCATATTCTCTAGTTACTGGTGTTTTCCAGACTTTCATACCTTATGTGGTCTGTAGTAGCCTTCAATACATGTTTCACAGTTAATTCCAGCTGTAAATTGTGAGCAGTTGATACACACTCCTCCTCCAATGTACTGCTCATGGATATTCAAGCTCATATTGCGACTGGCCACGTTGTAATCATAATAACAATCTTCTGCTTTATTATGGCAGTTGCACTCTGGAAATGATAAATGTATTACAAAATGTATTTGGCTTCAATTATTACAGTCATTCCTATTGTATTGTGTATTTTTTTTTTCAAGACTCTGTCACAAAGGTGCTGTTTCAATTCTGCTTTAATATTTAAGGCTGCAATTGTAGTTTTAGCAGCTATCCTGTGAAGCGTCAATTCCTGTTGGTAAGCTTTGGTTGCAAATACTCTTTACCTATGTAGTCTATCTATGTTAAAAATATGTGACAAATTAAATAATTCTGCAAATGTTGTGACCAATACACCTGCAATTTGATCACTGACTATTTGGGCTCTTTGGAACTCTTTTTGTTGCTGTGTGTTGCCTTGAAAGCTCACATCTCAAAATGCTAAGTGACAGAAATCTTTTATAGCTAATACATATTGCCAATTGGCAATCAACCTAATATGACTCAACTTTGTAGATTTGCAATTGATTTGCAGCCTTATTCAATTGCGATTTGGCCAATTGAATAGGGCTCTATATAAGCACAGAGCATATTTTTTACAGAAGTTTTTAGTTAGTGAAGACCTTGCTTTTGGATATAAATTCACTAACTAAAAACTTCTGTAAAAAAAAATGCTATGTGCTTAAATAGAGCCCTATTCAATTCGCCAAATTGCAATTTAATAAGACTGTTAGCTGTTAGTTAAACTCCATTTTCAAGTGGTGTTTAGATTATTTTGTCCACCCACTGCATATATATCTAGAGAGAGAGACATAATATGTCTTACCACATCATGTATTCATTGTACCCCTTTGTATAGCTCTGCCAAATATGTTAGTGTTTTTTTAAATAAAAGTTATCAATAACTATAAGATAAATAATTATATAAAAATACATTGAAATGATCCAATTTCAACTTTCTTGGTACAAAGCAATAACAAACATAATATGACACAGATTGCATTGAATCATTGTATGTCATGACTAAGGTAGCTGGACCATATACAGTCTCTAAAACTGAAACAAGTTATACAGGCACATAAGTATGTAATTTCACTATTTCTATAACATAAACATATATATGACACTCATTTCTCATTTCAAATGACAGTAAACAATTAAACTTACTTTCACATTTGTTGCCAACAGATATGGTGCCAGGTCGCCATGGATTCTGGTGGTAGCCTGGACAACACTCATTACAGCTTTCTCCACAAGTGTTTCGTTCACATTGACACTGCAGTTTCTAAAGAAAAAAGAAAAATGCTGCTAATCAGTTATTTTAATTAACTCAGTTTACCTCATTCCTAAATGTTTTGCTGATGTCACCTTTTTCTCAGAGTTTTGGTCTCGTTCTAAAATCTACATTTACATGTTTTCGTGCAAGAAATTTGTTATATACATATTTATGGATAATAACAGACATTGGAATTATCCAGAGCTCATAGATAATTCAAATTTAGGACTTTATCTAAATTATGTCACATTACACAGCTGCTGGTTAAAGCACCATTTACCTCACTGTAAGTGCTCTTCCTTGTGTGAAAGAGCACAAGATTATATGTTAAAGTGATCTATTGTTTTTCTTTTTTTGTTTTGTTATTAAACTGAACAGTTCAAAAGTATTAGGTTTGTTTACAGACACACTACAGACTGCCCCATGATTTACAGCATCTGCCAACAATGGCAGTTCCAAGCTCTGTGAACAGAAAGAATAATGGTTTTAGTCTCTTTCAGGATTGTAATCAGCCATCTGTTAACCCACAAATAACTGCAACTAGCAGTCATTTCCCTGCAACAATGAATTTATAAAGGGTTAACCCTCTTTCTGTGTTTGCTCTCTGCACAGAGCTCTTGCTGTGACTCTGCCTGGCCTGGAGGCATGTCTTATTCTCATGTAAACAGAACTTCATTCATAATTTTTTGTCTGTGAAAATGGCTCCTATTTCAAAAATTCTAAAAGTATTTCATCATATTTTCAGGACTACATTACATTTGTGTGCTCCACAGTGTGCTGAATTAACTGGCCTTTTAATGTATATTCAGTAAGAATTCATCTTTTCCTCTCTTAATAAAAACAAACCAGTCTCTTGTCCTCAGAATCCATACCACCCTAATACGACACTGCATGTAGTCATCCACTTCTCCATGTTCCCCATTCCTTTATTATTATCTTATATTTATCTTATATTCCTTGCTCCACATTCACCAGTTTATGCTACCTATTAAATATAAGAGACCTGACCTCTTGCACATACCGTGTCCATGCAGCAAACCCCCCAATTCTTTGTGATTAAGAAACTCTTATAAATCAGAACTATCAAATTACTTTTGGATAATGTTGGCAGCATTCAGCAAAGAGCTTTGTAATGTCAGAAGTATCCGCTCCTTTACTTTGTGTGTAAAATGTACATTAAAAGGAATTATCTGTAAAGGGACATGGAACAAACTTTTCATGCACTTAAAATAGCACATTTTAAACATTACAAAAGTTGTTTTTTAATGAAAACAAATTAAGAAAAAGCTGTTTAAACTCACAATTCAAACTAACAAGAAATGAAGGGAGCATACATTAGTCTGTATATCTTATTGGTTAAGATGAAAACCATTTGACATAGTATCAAGTGCATTCTTTCAGATGCAACAAAGGAAAAATATTGCCATGTCCCTTTAATATCAAACACAGCAAATTGTTGGCTATGGTCAATTAACAGGTTGGCTGGATTGTGGATTCATTTCAAAGTAAAAAGGTTTTATCAAGGAAATGCAATTTTGTGTATGGGTATATATGATGAAATAAATATTAACTTACCATTGTAACTTCATCCCAGGGGCAGCTGCGAGCATGGCCATAGCAAATACACATTCCTCCAACAGATATATCCTTGATAGAGTAGTAGTACTGCAGAAACAGCAATTAGTGTTATACAATGGTAAAATACGGAAGCAAACCATCTCACTATAGGGAACCTATCCACATGACAGATGATGGGTACGGAGATAGAAAAATAAATGCTATTTATTAGAAGTGCTATTAAATCATAGTGATAATGATAGACAATTGATTTCACATGATGGACATGACCAACATCAAGCATACAATACATGTCACGGTTCGTGGATAACAATTCACTATAAGAGAGAAATAACTATATATATATAACGTCAGAAAGAGGTAACTTTATGGAAAGTGTTTTGTGCAGCAAGGGTGAATGATCTACATCTTGTGGAGGGAAAATTGACCTGACTCCTTGAAAAGGGGCATGTGTTTCCAATTCAGAGAATATAATGGGGGCCACATGCTGTCTCTGAGCTGCTTCTTGCCCACAAATGACTTGCACAGTTCTATAAAGGGGAAACAGTGCTTCTTGTGTGGCAAACACGGCGGATGTACCAGAAATACAAACTCATTTATATAATTTATTTTCCTTGTTATATAGATAATATGCATGACATTTTCTGAAATAGAAACAACTGCCAGTTTAAAATAATAATCTATATTCCTGCATTGGAAGTGTTATCAGAACATATCACACTTACTATATATAAGCTCTCCTTTGTTAGTGGCTTTTCAAAAAATATACATTTTAGCCTATTTTTCTTATACACCATATAAATGGTGGCTAAATCAAAAATTTTACATCACACTGCCCATTTATTGCATAGGGTATTTTCTGGAACAACCCTCTTACCCGTCGAGTTACTATTGGATCAATAGCATGAATGTCGCCATGGCTAAGGGTCATGAGGTCTGCGTTCAATGTTCTTATACGTTGCAAACGAAGACGGATATATCTTGCTGAGGTAAAATCCAAGAGTTTTGGGGAAGGATCATCAGCACTTGGTCTTCCATTAATCAATGAAGTGTGGATCTAATGTTAAGATAACAGTGTGTCAGAAATATCACAAATGTATTTATTATGAACCAGTGCTGAATAAATCTATCTGAATCGAACAATTGGCTTGCAGAGTGCTTTAAAAATAACTTAATGTGGTTTTGCCTTTCATTTGTTCACTAAGAAGCCTTTTACGAAAAGAAAGTTGTACCAATATATGTCACTTTTAATTATGATTAACCTGGAAGCAAAGTGGATGCTTGTGTGTACTTTAGATTTTCTAGAAACCAGCAACCTTATTAAATTGCGATTTGGTAAATTTAAAAGGGCTCTATTTAGGCACATAGCATATTTTTTTACAGAAGTTTTTAGTTAGTGAAGACCTTGCATTTGGATAGAAGATCACTAACTAAAAACTTCTGAAAATAAAATATGCTGTGTACTTAAATAGAGCCCTTTTAAATTTACTGAATCGCAATTTAATAAGGCTGCAGATATTTCAAACTACTTTTATCTATAAAATCTAGGGGCCTCATTCAATTGCTATTTGGCCAATTGAATAGGGCTCTAAATAAGCACATAACATATATTTTTTAAATAGTTTTTTGGTTAGTAAACATCTATCCAAAAGCAAGGTTTTCACTAACTAAAAACATATTTAAAAAAAATATGCTATGTGCTTATATAGAGCCCTATTCAATTAGCCATATCCCAATTGAATGAGGCCCTAGGAAAATAAAAATCACTTTAAGTATACTAATTTATCCTGAAATGAATCAGACAAGCAGTAGTTTTTTTTTTGAAGTGACATATTTTATCAGATATTTACTGCAATCAGTTCTAACCAGTATAATTTGGTGACTGATGTCACTGAAGTAACTTATTGAATAGTATTTATTTAATGAATGTTAATGTACTGAATTCTACTGATGTCGCATTACATTAGGATTTTCATTCATGTTTTTTCTTCTAACATGAAACACGCGTAATTCAGTTTAAATGAACGTTGACATCAGGTATTATTTATGCTGAGAATTGCAATTTCTATTAATTTACCGCCAAAGTAAGAAAGCTTGCACCTTCGTGAATATGATGAGATGCCATTTATTTACAGGAACAACAATCTTTATTCAGCATAATAACAACAATAACTCTGATTTCACAATAACTAATTTGCAGAAAGAACATGGCACATTTGATCACCATTACAAAGTTTATAAGTGAATATTGTTTCTTGCTATTACCTGAACAGATTGTACTCAGATTTATGAATACTTTACCTCTCCATGTTCCAATGGGACAAGTCTGGAATAATAGGATGTGCAGATCACTTCATCATCTCTCTTGTAGGTTGGTGGACCAAGTCTTGGAGTCACATTATAACGGGTCAGGCACTCGGAGTCACTAATTGCATAATACTGCCATGGCATGAACTCAACGCCGTCTAGAGAACGTTCAAGGATCCAGTTTCCTGGCCGTGGAGAATTTGCTGCCTTTATGATTACATATGCAACTTGGAAGACCTACAGAAAACAAAATACATTTTAAGTATTTTTTCACAATTTTCGACAAATTCAATTATTTTATATATTACCAAAAAATGGCTGCCAATATTGTTTGTTTTTTTGACACTTTTAAAAACAAAAATGATAGCACCAGCATGTCTATTGTTATGGAGATATATCTGGACAAATCTAATGTTATATGAGGCCAAAACAAAAGCAAGTATATGTACAGCCTCTGATAATGTGTTTGGAAGTACATTATATCATTATTTTATATTGTTTGGTAATTATATAGAAATGGTATTAACTTAAATGTAGACATGTTACAAGCTGACCCATTAAATACATATACAGAACAGAGAAAAGCACACAAAATATTACCTAGTGTCAAACAAAAATAAAAATTAATAAGAAGTGGAGATCCAAGGATCATGACAATTTACTTAATAATAAAACATAACTTTTAATAGGTGGATAAAATATATCTCATATATAGCAAATAAAAAACATTAAATTAAATACATATCACTAATCCTAAAACAGGAAATCTCAGGGTACTTTGGTAAAATTCAAATAGATGCTACAAAGCAGATGGTTTCTATAAGGATCTAGGACAAGGATACCCTTGATAGCCACAAACAGGATTTAATGATATCCCTAAATTAGTATAGGTGTCTCAGTCAAAATGCTTGAAACTAACTAACTGTAACATACTTGCACATTTGTAGCCTTTAAGGTCTAATTTTGTAGAAATGCCAGGATCAGCATCCCAGCACATCTTCTCCTAGGTCATTTGAGTAGCTTTTTGTACCAATTCTATCATGTGACTAAAATGTTTTGACTCTCCCACTAAATATGCTTATAGGAATGATGATCATTTCCTTCAATAAGCGTAAGAAATGTTTTCCTTTATATTGTGCAAACTGGATACCAGTATATCAGCATTTATTTCTTAATCTGAAGCTACTTAATGATCTATACTATTTCTGCTCTATATGACCCACTCCCCTATAGTGGATGTATATGCTTTCTGAATACTATATTCATGTATAGAAAGTTCCATCGTATTTGGTTTTAGCAATTCCCACTGGAAGCTGGAGGCTGATCTTATGTACCTATCTTATCTATAAGTAGAGGAAGGAGTGGGAGTAGAGGGAAGAAATAAAAAAAATGGGTATTATATTATGATTTGGGATTTTAGTGTGTACCACCTACTCATTTCCCTCACACATGCTCAAAAGCATACAGTTGTAAGGTTAACTGTGAAGATAGTAAACTTCCGTCTCATACACACAGCCCTCACCAAAATGACATGGGTACCTCCAGGGACCAGCACCGCAGAATTACAGAAGGGAAAAATTATTACAGGATTTTCAAAAAGTATTCCAAAGGTCAATAACAGTTAACAAATAAGTTAGACAGGATAATGTAAATACGGTACTTAAAATTTAAGTTCTATGACGTAAATAGTATAGACTGTTGTATATCTCACAAAACTTGTGGCATGTAGAAAATCTATGAAATGTACAGAGAAAAAATCATGCAATGTTTGAAATATATGCATATGTTCTTTTTTTGTTTGTTTAAATCAGAGTAACTAATAAATATATTAATATTCATAGTAATACATTTACCAGATTATACAAATCTAAGCTGCACTGATCTGTTAAAATGCCTGAATAACTAAAAACTAGATTGATACATATTAAAGAAAAATAATTAACTGAACAAAAGTAATATTGTGCAACATAAAACATCCTTACAGCAGAACCTAGTGGACTTTCTTGCCACTTATATACTAGTACAAACCTATTGTTTTGTTCTATGGAAACATAGGGGGAGATATTCTAAGCTATCACAGGGTTGTGGATGGCTGTAATAACAATTTATCCCATATGAAGTAGAGCATATAGAAGCATAAACCATACTGCAGCCCCTGTTTAGTAAATCTCTCCCATTAATCTAGTGTGGAACCAGCAAAGTGGAACATACAAATTGTGAAAAAAGTTTACTATAAGACAGTGAACATTTTTATAATAGTATTTAAATAATAATGTATTTGTTATTACTTACTATTTTAAATTACACCATATTTTGGAACTCCTGCTGTATCTCTTTAAAAAAATAAAGTTCACTATTTAAATTCTGAGTAGATATGATTGCAGATTTCTTGTTTTATTTGTACACATGTTCAGTGCTTTTCTGTCTCTCTCTCTGTCTATGAAAAATAAAATATAACTTTTATTAACTTATTTCCCCCGAGGCTGGTGTGAGTATTTTGCACTGTTTCTGTATTCTGCTAACGTGCATCTTTGCCTGTTACATGGTTGGCTGAACAACAAATGAGCCAGCTTTCATTATGCTGAGATTTTTCAGTGGCTCCAGAGTCATCTCAGTCTGGACAAAGCTCCAGCTGATGCAGCTAATTGTAAATCCACTTTCAACAAGTATTAGCAATGGTATATTCTTCTCTAGCTTCACATTACATTCCTTCCATGGGAATGAATGGGACTACCGCTAATACAGAAGATAAAATAAGCAAATTTGGGGCAATGTATACTGGCAACCCACTCCAGTATCTCTGCCATGAAAACCAAGTTGATCAGTATAACCATGGACATAAGATGTGCCTGATGTGTTATTGTTCATGAGATCACAAGGAGCCGCAAACAACTGAACAACGCAACAAAAAAATACAATATTATTCTAAAATACCAAATTCACAAACATTTGAAGTTGTGGGAATCACACACAAACTTAAAAAAAAAATGTATGCTACATGCACTAAATTGTGAAAATTCTCACTAACAACGTGATACCTCACTGGCTCTTACAGTCTAGAAAGCCGGCTTTTCTTAGTGGGTTTCATGAAATTCCTGTGTAACCACAGGTAATTATTTACCGAGCCAATGAATGACCTATCTTTATTTAAATACTAACTCTTGTAAATCTGTAAACCATACTACATAGTTTATTAATCTATATGGAGAGAACTTGTCACACCTGAAGGTTCCTTAGAATAAGATAGGCAACAGAGATCGCCAGAATTACGTCACTGAAAAATGGAGGTGGGATTTCAAAGTCTTAAAAAGGCTTCAATTGCGAGTTATGATCGGACCTACATTCCAGATGTAATGCAATATTGATAAAGCCGTAAATATGATATTCTAATACATGCGAGTTTAAGTATATGTATTAACACATTGATTGCCAGGATCGATATAACACAGAAATTACACATGAAATAAAGTATTTTATATATGGTGATTTGCGAGCTTGAGAATGTTGTGCTATTAATTCTGAAACCTAACATCACTTTCCCCTATATTTACAGTAGTGTATATATGCATTTACAGTGCTACGGATTGGACTTTTAGCCCTTGCGGGTCCTCTCTTGTGGGTTACGTGCTTGAACGCCAGTTATTTGATGCAATTTAAATACGGGATTGGAAAGTAACAGCTATGGGCTTGAAAGAACAAACGATTTGCGGGCTCTCAAGTCGAATTCTCACGTCTCTAAGGTTTTTCTTGACCCTACCCCTCAAGTCGTCAGCAGGTTGCTTTACGAGGCCAATTTAATAGCTGTAAGTTTTGCAGGCTTGGTTATGAGCTACGTTTTTACACGTTAGGGGAATTTAATGTGGCTCTCTGTACACCAGACACATTTTATAATATTTACTAAGATAGTATCCTTTTTATACATGGATTTTGAAAAACAAATGGAAGGCTTTTTCGGTGAGTGTGCTGTTTGGTAGCTTGACAGATATGGGACCCAGTTTACATAAGTTTCTTGGAATTTTAGGCAATTATGAATTCTTAAGCCTGCTGATGTGGGTAACTCTACAAGATATCATAAAGTCTGCACGTCATTTGATTATTTCTATTAGACACATGAGTTCTTGAAGGTTCTTGAAAAAAAAAGATGCATTTTTAGGACAGTAAATCTGTATACGGTAATATGGTAATGAAACCTTTCAAGAATGACATTAAATAGTATTTTGTGACATTATTGTGATATTTCCCTATTCACCTAAATGGTATTCACTGTGTATTTATTCCTCTGAACTGTCTGCATGCCTGCTCTCCAACTCTGCTATCATTACAATGCTTAAGCGTAACTTGTCATAATTCTTACTAGATTCATACCTTTTTAATTATATTTTTTGTTATAATGCAAATCATTCACAAATGTGTGTTAGTTAGCTATATTTGCTCTTTGCACTGTGATTTGTATTATAATAGAAGCAAAAAGATAACATTATTTCTATATCTCGGCTTATGCCTACTCACAGAAATGTCTAGTCAACTCTCTAATAGGCTTTACGGGTTCAAAACCACATCTGCAAAATAAGTGTTTTCTAATCTCTAAGCGTACAACCTTACCAATCCTATTTATACAAATCTCTGTGTTTTTATAATATAAATTAATTTTGATATAGTTCACCAAATTGAATATAATTCTTTTCTGCATTAATCATAATATATATAGCACATGGATAGTTCCAGCTATGTCTATATGACCTGCCTTTTTAGTTTTTTTAGGTTGCAACTTAAAGATACACATAAAATGTCAGCATATTTTAACACTACATTCCATGATAAATAATTTTATATTTCAGTTATGTTATATTTTAAATCTTTTATGTGCCCCTTCAAATCATGTTCTGTTTTGAAGTGTTGGTGTTTGTTTATGTATCTATATATACCTTAAATATTCTCCATTAAGGTATTATGTCTTGGAAAGTACTCTAATTTTCTGCTACAGAAAGCCAAGAATTTTTGAGATTACCCAGCGGATGTGAACAGAGCCTGCCAGGATCCCTATAAATTCTGAGACAAAAAATGAGTGAAATGTGGATAGTGTCCTCTGGAATATTGCAAATATATACGCATATTTTATACTAATATATCCAGATTTTATACAGTGCTGCCAAGGGAATTTACAATGAATAAGATTAACAAATGGCAGGTCTCCCCAAATGAGGTTACAGGAAGCGCAATATGACCTTTGGCAAAGAAAAGAGTACTTTATAGTGAGGGTAGCCAAGGTGTAAAATTCAATACCAAGACAGATCCTGATACAGTAAATGCCTAAAATATTGTTAAATGGTCAGTATGTTTGTTAAAATTTTTATTGTGATTATGACAATTATAATAAATCCAGGATGTTGATGCATATGAGACAATAGTATTACATGTTCTATTTTAATCTTCAGTATAAAAGGGACTCAAAAGCTGCCGCGCAACATCAGCTAGAAATGGAAAATTATATAGAAAAAATATTGCATTTTTAAAACTGATTAGTTATTGTTTGTATGTCCCCTGAAGCTCTATCACAAGCACTTATGTAGCCACACAGCCAATGAGCCCCTTCATGTGGTCAGGCATTCTAGTCAATGGAGAACTATTAAAACAAACCCTAGAATAGACGAGCTGCTGCAGATTCTAGCAATTATGTAGTTCTGATAAGAAACAGAACGCTCTATAATAATGAGTGGGGTTATTTAGTGTGAGTGACTGCTCTGACTATCTTTTTCACTTAAAGGACCAGATGTTTGCTCTTTTGACTTAATAATGAACAAAATGTTTTTTGCACAAATAATCTTATTTATTTACTATTGCATTCAGTGTTGCATTAATGATGACAGACATGTTGTCTTTGTAAAAGGATTAGAAACATGGGAGTGAGAGGAACAATGGCACAGATAAGATTCTGTATTGACTTCTATAGGAAAATGTCCAAATAGCCCCTTGACACTATAGTTTATGGAAGAAAAGGCCCCCTCAAGTTACAGACAGACTAGCAGTGGTTTCACTCATGACACAATAATCTAAATAAAAGATTTTCACTATAATACTTCCATGTTCCTCCTGTATTGCATACCTTTAAGGTTGTTATTCTGTAACGTACTACACAAGTATGTGAAGTTTTTACCATACTACAGTGGTCTTTTAATCACACCCTTTTTTTCTTTTACTGGTAAACTCAGAATGATCCCTGAATTTTCTTCATTGATATGGCTGCATCAAGATGGCAGCATTTTAAAACAGATTGTGCCTTCCTACCATATCTGGCACCTCAGTCATCTGGGTTGCCTGACCTAAAGACTTGCCTGAACAGAATACATTTTATATGTTACAGTGGATATAAAAAGTCTACACACCCCTGTTAAAATGTCAGGTTTCTGTGCTGTAAAAAAATTAGACAAAGATAAATAATTTCAGAACTTTTTCCACCTTTAATGTGACCTATAAACTGTACAACTCAATTGAATTTTCAGTGACATGTAGCTACTGTATTGTACAGCTATGTAATACAAATAATTACAGTACACTAGAAGGATAATTATTATTGCCTTTGATGCCAGTATGATGCATATTAAATTGGGTATCGCCACAAAGTACATTACACACATATTACATTTTAGAAACAGACACACAATTGGTAAATGAGCCAGTTGCTGGGAATGCCTGCACCCTAAATAACTACATAATTACACATATTTCTCACATTCACTTTTAAAGTAGAGTTTATTGAAAAAGTATCCATTAATCTGCTTTAATCTTCTATATGAGATCACACATTGCTGAAAACAAAAGCACAAAAAGTAACCCAGGACACCAAATAATTACTTGTGCTCTAAAAGATGCTCATGTGAATGAATGTCTGTGAAAGCGCTGGGGATCTTAACAGGATTGTAGACAGAGTGCAGTAAATCTGTCTCTTCTTACTGGGATAGATAACTGATGCAGCTACTAATCCTTGGAAAACAAACATCCACACGGCTATCGCTGGCTCCTTTTTATATTGACCTGATTAAAGGACAACTGTAGTTCAAGAAAAACAAATTCTTGTTTGTTAAGTATGTACCAAACTAAAAATATTACCAGCTGTTTAAGCCATAGACATAAAACACGTTTTTGGGAAAACCTGATTTTTTGAAGATTCTGTTTTTAAGTGTAAGAATCCAGCTTGTGTTTGTTAAATCACTTTCTCAGAGTTGTATTACAAGGTTGTGTGTTTTTGTATCAGTGGAGAGAGGAGTTGGAAAGGAGGGAACAGAAAGCATTTGACAATATAATTGGATAAGACTGAAATTGACAGCCCCTAGCTCACACTGATTCATTGCTTCAGGAAATGCAACCATTTATTTCCAGAAATATAAAAACACATAACTTCCACTTATGTATCATGGACTCCACTAGGCATCAAAATGTTTCTTTTCTGATTAAAAAATAGCTTATGACTTTTTTTTTGCTTAATGATGATCTTAGTTATACTTTTTTCACTGTACAGGAGTCCTTTAATATGGAAAATAGTGCAAAATATGCTAGAGGAAGAGTTGTTGGGCTGAAATGTGGCAATATAAATGTTCTTAAGAAAGCAAAGCAACATCCCCAGGTTACTTATACCAATGACTAACAATCACTTTTCATGTGTGTAAAGTATGCAACAAATTAACATCCCCCTTCTGGATTGCTACCTTGTCATGGTGAAGGGGCTCGTGTACTTCAAGTAAGCTGTGAGCTATACCATGTAGGGTCAACGAAGATGGGCAGGTAAGAGCAGCGAGGTCAGACAAATTACGGTCTACTGGAGAAGGAACTGGCAACCCACTTTAGTATCTTTGCCAAGAAAACCTTTTGGATAAGCACGACCAGGGACATAAAGATTGTGCCGCCGTCCATAGAGTCATGGAGAGACTGAGACGACTGAACGAATGAACACCAAAAAGTATGCAACAAACTAATATTAGCAATTAAAGGACTACTGTACGTTCTAGATGAAGGACTGTAAGTATCATGTGCACTACTTGTTAGTTCAAGAAATGTGTATTTATAAATTCAACAATAAAGCTACCTGTAAGTATAATGTTTTAAAATGAATGTTACCTGCCTTGCATGCTGGGCTTGTCTCCAATTTCTTTCCTGTCCCATTACTCAACATGTTTTCTGTGGAAGCCATTGAAATCATATGGCAGCTGTTTAATTAATCAGTCGTTATTACTTATCACCCCCACCAGTGTGCTGTGACCATGCCCCAACCTATGTCATTAGTGATATCAATATTTGTATTTGTTTCCTTATTCCCAAACAATGGCTAATTTACATTCATATGAGATTAAATACATGTTTAAGGCAGAACTCTTAAATAATTAAAAAGCTTCAATGGCTTCTACAGAAACAATACAAGTCATGTGACATGAAAAAGGTGGAGACACAGCAGCTCAGACAGTTTAACATTCATTTTAAACCATTTTATTTATTGTTGATTTTATAAATACATATTTCTTGACACACAAGTAGCAAATGATATCTTTTCAGCCCTTTACCTTGCGCTTACACTTTAAGGCATGAGCATAAAAGCATTTTTTTTTTAAATCATAATTTAAGCATGTTCTGCTTGTGCGTGTCCATATCGAAGCCATAGAGCTCTAAATGTTGGCATGGAGTCTGAGGGGAGTATGATTCTACCATGACTTACACATATACTTAAGCTACACAACATTGTTGTTGTCTTTTAACAGAAGTAAATAGAGGTCTACATCCAAAGTCCCTCTCAGATGACTAATCCTGTTGGGGAAAAAACACAAATGCTCCAACCACATTGAAGCAAAACTGAATATAATAGTTACAAAATAAATAATGTAAATTAGCTAAAAACATTTTTAAATTTCCAAGTCAAGCTCGTCAAAAGAATGCTATAAATATGACACTTGAGCAGTTTTTTTTTACGTTTCTCTCAAAAGAGGCAGCATCGAGTTGCACGATAAATATGATGTATTTTGGATTTCTTAATGTTTCTTTTCAGCAGTGCTGACTTAAAAATAATTGTTAACGCATGTGACACAGATCAACCCTGGTTAGGGTCTAGACCGTGCCATAGTGAGCAACAGGCAACAGTCCTAAGAGACTTCCCCTATGACCCTAATCCTGTCAAGTGGATTAGCAGAGAATATCCCATTTCACACCCACACATATACACACATGCATACACACAATCTACTTTTTTTTTTCTCTATAAAAAGCATTCTCTTACTCCCCAATGACTCTTAATCTCCTCTCTCTTTTAAAAATAGCTTTTAAAATCCCTCCTTGGAGACATATTAAAATGATCTGCTCTTTGTTGTGTTATAGTCTAATTGTGCTAAAAACTTAGTGTAATGTAAAACATTTACAAAGAACATTAAATGACATTTCAGTGGCATCACAATATTATATTCACAAAGTTTATGCCGATTACTTCAGTTTTAAAATTAAAACAATATATATAATGTAAAGCTCAGTACTCAAATATCATCTATAGAAACTGACACTCTAGGCTTCTATCTTTCTACTAGACGTTGAGCAAGAACAACAGTTGGATTTGGAAAAAGTGGGGCATGGTCAGGACTGGAACACAGTGGGATGGTCCATCAAAAGAGGTACATTGGAGCGAACAGTCTCTTTTAAAAGAAGGAAAGTTGGGAGGTGTGCATTGTGTATTACAATGAATACAATAGCCTCACACAACTAATGATATTAGAAGTCAACACAGAGTTCTGTTCTGTGCACTTATATAAAGGCATACAACCTGTGATTACTTTTCTAAAGATCTGATAACAAAGTAGTTCCTAATATGTTAAAGGTATATCTACGTTTCCCTGTTTTTACCTTTTTCTAATCTAACACATACTGCTTATTTCAGTAACACACTGTCACAACCTGCTTCTTCAAGGGGGCTTAATATGAACCTACCCCAGCAAAATTATGTAGTTCCTGTTCTCTGTGGCACAAAAGAAGGCCTCTGAAGAGGACAATGCCCAAAGGTACAGGCAGAGAATACTGGATACAGGTTACTAGTGGCCTCTGGCAAGGCCACTCCCCAATTCAGGACAAACACAATAACAGTCTCACATAGTGGATATCTGAAACTAGAACTGAACATTTATTGAATCAGAAAACCAACATATTTATAATCTATCTCCCATACTACACCCTTGTGTACCTTTGTGTATGTGTGTGATGTCTGAACTAAGTTCCATCTGTCTTGCATCTTTGGTTGCTATAGAAGCTCTTGAGATAACTCACCAGCTATCAAAGCTACATGACAGGTGCAACAACCTTGATTTTAATCTCCAGTGTTTGCTTAGGACTGCTGAAGTACGGGCATCTGTCTTGGCTGCTGCTTATCAAGGCCAGTATGTTTGAGGATGCAATGTTCTGCAGTTAAACTTATGTGCAGAGCATTTTTACCTTTTCCTCATGTATTCTCCTGTTCTATATCACATTTTCCCTCTATAACATACTATAACTAGTATACATGATAAAAATGTACAGGCAACATATAACCAAACAACAATAATATGTAATCACTATGCAACAATGTCATGCGCCCTTGGCCATATCCTTAATTAATGGTAATATTACTAAACGATGTAGTCATGACACACACATTGCATTGAGTCATTCTATACACATACAGAATTATTTTATTTAACAATAAAAATAGTTTTCCACACCTTCCAGAGCTGCTTACATCAGCACAGTGTACCTACCAATAGAAACACTGCATTTGGGTACGGATTTTAATACTATTAACCTTCAAGCTAACTGCTGCACAATGCAAAGATTCGTACAGCAGTGTCTGGCTCCTCCTGCTTCCTTGTGCAGGGGACTATACATCCAATGATTCCTTGCTTCATAAAATGCCATCACAGATTGATACA
Source organism: Discoglossus pictus (assembly GCA_027410445.1). NCBI lineage: Eukaryota > Metazoa > Chordata > Amphibia > Anura > Alytidae > Discoglossus > Discoglossus pictus. The sequence goes on from CM050166.1 coordinate 128,997,896, forward strand.
ACATATTAGCTGCATGTGATTGGCCAAAACGAATTATGAATTGTATGCTAATTTTAGCAGAGATTTATAGGGGTGTTAACTCTGCAAATCAAGAGATTTAGCAAACTTTAGTGTAAGTATAATAATGTTTATTTTGGTATTTTTTCATGCAAAAAATGTTTGCTCACACTGCTGCTGCTCCTCTATCAGATGCATTCATAATCCATGACATTTAAATATGTTTTGAAATAAAAAAGAGAGAAAAACACATTAGAAAACAAACTAGACTGTTATCGCTAAAGTGTAATACAACTTGTTAGTAGTCTAGCTGTGTGCTGCTTTCCTTGAGGACCAGATTTTCCCAAGACCTATTTTGCACTTCACCGAAGAAAAGCCATAAACAAATGAAAATCTTTATTAGCTTAATTTACATTCTTGTAATTAACATTCTAAAACAAGAAAGGTTAACTAAATATTAACTAACATTTTAAAGAAATAATGACACAAATGAACTTGGTGTTACATATGATCTAACAGAGGTCACAAGCCACATAAATCCATTTCCTTGATTTCTTTCATTCTCTGTAAATTATTCATAGAGTGGGAGATTTAAGTATAACTTGAATGGAATGTGCACTAATGCAAGAAATTATGCATCACATTATCCATAAGGCAGAGAAATTAATCTATGGCAAGAGCATCTATGAGATTAGGATTAGTACATACAAACAATATGTTACCAATGCGCACACCCTCATACAGATTTATTAATAATAACTGGGAGTTATGATTAAGGATTCCATTGCCTGCAAGCAATTTTGTGTCTTTTTGATGTGACCATAAAGACCTGTGTTTTTTATTTAATTTCCATCATTTTCTTGTATTTTCATTTTTTTTAACTTTTTATTTGTTTTTTTAGATTGGCCAATGTAGCTATTATTAAGTTAGTAACATGTGAATTGACACATACACCACTGATTATCCCAATACCTTTTAAAATGCCCTTGGTTTATAAGATATTTAATAAAAGAACCTTGAACTTTATTGAATACCCCATAACTGTTTTGCCCCTGCCAGCTGTCGTGTGCAGTGACCACTAGGTGGTGCTACTGTGAGTCGCCGAGATTTTGTTAAATTTCTTATTTTTAGGGTTAGGGCTAGGATTAGGGTTGAGGGTTATGGTAAGTAAAGCTTATCATCTAACCCTAAACCCTAACCCCTAAATCTAACACTTACCCTAAGAACAATTTGAACAAGGTCTTGGCAAACAACCACTGTGCCACCTAGTGACCGCTAAAGACCATTGCTGACTGCACGAAACAGGAAAGATCCTGCTTAGATATTCACAGTAATCCACTGTAAATAACTGGTGCCCATCAATGATAACAATTGTGTTAATGATTTGATAGCACATTTGGTAATATATCTAAAAACACATAACTTTATTATAACGCTAATACCCCTAGATTATGTCATAACTCTTGAGGAGTTCTCCTGTTTAGATAGAGTATAACTACCTTCTTTATAAAGGTAATTGAGGAAGGTGGTCAATCAGAATAAGAAGAAAAAAGATCATAAATAATCACTTGGTTTTTACACATTACTATATAGACAGAATGATTTCAATTTGAATTCAAGTCAAGCCATTTAATATCATGGTGATCCAAGTCTATACTCCAACAACACATGCCGAAGAAGCTGAAGTTGTCCAGTTCTACTAAAACATTCAAACACATCATAGATAAAACACCAAGAAAAGATGTTACTATAATCATAGAAGATTGGAATGCTAAAGTAGGGAACCAAAGGACACCTGGAATGACTGGCAAGATTGGCCTTGGAGTACAAAATGAAGCAGGTCAGAGACTAGTAAAATTCTGTCAAGATAATTCTCTGGTCGTAGCAAACACCCTCTTCCAACAGCCTCCAAGACGACTCTACACATGGACATCACCAGATGTACAACATATAAATCAGATTGACTATATACTTTGTAGCCAGAGATGGAGGAGATCTATACAGTCAGCAAAAACAAGACCTGGAGCTGACTGACTTTAGGAAATCAAGAAAAACTGTTCACTAGAAGGTATGATCATGAGGCTGAAGCTCAAATATTTTGGCCATATTATGAGAAGGCAGGATTCCCAAGAAAAGACTCTGATGCTGGGAAAGATTGAAGGCACAAGAAGAAGGGGATGACAGTGGTAGTAATGGATAAATAAGGTCACTGAAGCAATGAACATGAACTTGATGGAGCTCAGAGGGGCAGTGACTGAGAGCTGCACCTGGCGTGCTGCGGTCCATAGAGTCACTGAGAGTCGAACGCGACTGAACAACTAAACAACAATATAGATATAGGGTTGTATGGTGGTCCAGTCATTGGGATTCAGACCTTTCACCTCTGCGACGTGGGTTCACTTCTAACCATCAGACCAAGAGGTCACACCACCCTGAAGCCAGGCAGGTTTGAGCCTGGTTAGTACTTGGATGGGAGATCACATTGGAATACAAGGAGCTGTATGCTGTGGCCCACTGGAGAAGGAACTGGCAACCCATTAAAGTATTCTCTGCCATGAATACCAAGTGGATCAGCATGACCATGGACATAAAGAGGTCCTGGTGTGTTACAATCCATGAGGTCACACAGATTCGGAAACAACTGAACAACGCAAAAAAAAAAAAGAGGTACAGCAAAGTTGAAGTTCCTTTTGCTCAAAGTATATTGACAAGGAGGCTTGTGAGGACTTTATATCTTACTAATTAATGTGTGTGAAGTGATAATGGGCTGCTAGATTCTCAAAACATAAACAATTGATTTAATAGCTCATCTGACACTCAGTGTGATTTGTAAAAGGAATCGGATCTCACCCAATAAAATAGTCAAGGAATAAGTGACCAATTAAACACCTTTCCCAGGATAGAAATAATAAATGACTGAATGTTGATAATTAAACAGAGGTTTAGGAGGAGCAAGCCCCCTCTAAGGGCCTCATTCAATTGCGATTTGGCCAGTTGAATAGGGCTCTATATAAACCCATAGCATATTTTTTTTAAAGAAGTTTTTAGTTAGTGAAAACCTTGCTTTTGGATAGATGCTTACTAACTAAAAACTCCTTAATAAAAAATATGTTATGTGCTTATTTAGAGTCCTATTCAATTGGCCAAATTGCAATTGAATGAGGGCCTAAGGATTTAAAATAAATCATTTTGCATTTTGCATACTGCATTCCAATTTGCTTAAATTTGTTCTTAGAAGGGTTTGACATCTTAGAGGAACAGTGGATTCAGATAAAGTCTCTATTTAGTCCTATTGAAAACTGCTCTCTAAATAATACAATTGACAAGTAAATAGAAGAGCAATGATCATTAAGATAAACATGCCACTCAAGGCACAGACAGAATAATAGTCCAAAATAGAGGCACTCATGATGTGAGCAGAATCTGCCAAATGTAACATATTTCTCCAAAATGCTTTTATACTTACAGCTTACATAGCTGCTAATGTTACTTTGCTACATACTTTTTTTTATCAAAATACAACAGTCATTTAAGGACATCCCATATGAAAGTTACACTGTAATTAAAATGATCATAGAATTACCTCTAAATGTCATATTGGTAAACAAGTTAAACTATAATACAGGAAATATATCTGGACATGTGTTCAGAACTCAGATATGGAGATAGCATGGGGTATTATTGTTGGTTGATATAGTGCTGTCATAGGGATTATAATGCACTTAACACTATCTCATTAATGGTAATATAGCTCCCACCTAGTACAATGTCCAGGAGCCTCAGCCAGTAGGGGAACAGAACAAGATGTGAAAACACCTCAGTTCTGACCAATCACTCTGACTGGTTGTTTTGTTGCTGAATTAATTAAACACAATGAGCCATATTCAATTCGAAGCTCGCCATTCGATGGCAATAGGCCGAATGTCTGCGAGTGTGTTGCAGGCTCTCATTCGTCTCCGACTGTGATGCTATTCCATTTCTCAAGCCCGCAAGTTACGGCCCAAAGCCACAACCGTAAACCATGCACTGGTTTGGAGCAGTTCAGGGCAGAACATGATCAATTAAGCAAGCCCGTAACCACCCATTTCGAATCAGCTAATAGAAAATGAGACTGTCCTTATTATGGCAGTAAAACATGGAGGTTACATGTCAATCAATTAGGTTCGGGGGTCCAATATGCAATCAAAATAAAGAATTATGAAAATGAGTGCCAATACTGTTCTAGTCCATATGGGTTCCCTGATATGTATCAACTCATTGATACTCAAGATCGATTTAACCCCGAAATGACACATAAATAAAAAATGTATTTCCTGCTGATTTGCGAGCTTGAGACTGTTGTGCAGTTAATTTTAATGTCTATCATCGCTTTACCCATTATTTACAGTGCAGTATTGATTTGTTATTTGCATTTACAGTGCTACGAATAGGTGTTTAACTCCCTTGTGTGTCCCCTCTAGCACTCGTAGGATTTTCTTCTTCATTTGCCATTTACGGGTGTGAAAGCATTTGCAGGCTTGGGGAATTGAAGCAATTGAATAGCGATTTGAGAATTTAGCCTTGCGAAAGTGACAGATCATAGGTTTCTGGAGGCTGTACGTTACGAGTTTAACCATCGCCATATTTTCAAGGCCGTAACTCGGAAGTCGATCGGACCTCGCCAAAAAACGCCAATTGAATAGAAAATTAGCTTGCGACCTCACTTACGGGCTACCGGATCTCCCGAAACCTCAAATTAATATTGCCCAATGTGTTCTTCAAACATACCATGATGCATCATTTTCCTTTTTTTCCTTTTATTTGTTATCCCTTAGGAAATTTCACAGATAACTTGAAAAGATATGGTGCATACTTTGTATTCAACATATTTGTCTGGCCTTTAAGGGCAGATTGAAATTATGCCGGTTTGTTTGCTTGCTCTAAAGTAGAACAAAACAATGTATGTATCAACCTAACAACATTTAGTAGTTGTGTAAGCCATAGACATAACAAAGCATTTTCTTGGGAAAATGCTAAACTTTTGTTAATTTGTAAAGGAATCCATTTTGTTTTTGTTATTTCACCTCATGACAGCGGGATCATGGAGGTGTTATTTATCTGTCAGTGGCGGGTTGTGAGAAGGCTACAAGGAGAAGTCAGAGTACTTTGTTAGATAATTGAGTCAAACCCCTTCCACCTCACAGGCCCAGAAGCAGGAACTGTGCATCAATAGATGCAACCACAGCTCTCCAGAAAAGTAAACACCCCTCTCACACACAACTTCAGTCAATTTCCCTTGTATGCTGCTGTGCTCCAGTAGAAGCTTTAACATGTATATATACTTCTGATTAAACCAGGTTTAATTACTTTTCCCTGTCTTGATTATGCTCTTAGACTCAACGTTTCCAAAACGTTTTTGTTCATAGTACAGTGGCCCTTTAAGGAACACTAGCACAGTGAGTACTGTCATATATTAATTACTTTATTGAAGTAGCATACCCCAATAATTTGCAAACTTCTAGAACTACTTAGTACAAGCAGAAGAACAGAAAAAGTCTTGGCTGTTTGCGATGACATCATTGCTGCCATCACCAGAAACTGCAAGTGCTCTTCAGTAATTGTACAGATTTAGACTGAATGGATTCAAGTGTAGAGTGAAGACCTTTCAAATTAAAACATTTTTTATTCATTTTAAGTAAAAGTTGAATAACATGCAACAGCACGAAGCTGGTACTTCACTTGATGTAGTACTAATGTTGTGTAATAAGGCTATGGCTAAGCAAATGAAATGTTTGGCCCTTGAGTATGAAAACCAGAGAAGATGCATGAACAATGTAATGCTTTTAATTAAATAGGACCAATTCCAAAACATCATACAATTTGTTCATTTGTGTTTGTTTTGGTCACAAATTGCTTTTGGACAGATTAATGTCACTCAAAATTCTTATCTGGTTTTCACATAATAGTTATTCATTTTTTTCTATTTTCAAGCTAATAGCTCTACGAAAGTAAATGCTGCTGTAAAGAGACGCTACAATTGTTGTAAAACTCTGAATACATGATTTCAATAGAATGTTTTCCCAATAGAATCAGTATGCTGCAGAAAATGATTCTGGGCTGAGAGGCTCACTATCAACAAGTCATAATTCAGATGCATTTTCATATCTGTGTGAGAATGTTGCAGGGAAGAGAACCAACATTTAGAAATACGCTGCAACCAAGATAATGGCCTCTGAGGAAGCCGCTACAGCAGTGAAACGATTGTCAGGTTTTTCAGATAAGTGATTTACTATGGATACTATGTGTTAATCTTGTGAGGTTCCTGAAAGGGTACAGTGAGGGAGAGAAATATGGCACTTCCCTTATTACAGCCTGCAAAATAAATATAAATATATATATATATATATATATATATATATATATATATATATATATATATGCATATATATATATATATACATATTTTTAATCATAGGTGAACTGACAGCAAATCACTGCTAATATCATATGGAACATGTGTTTAAAACTTAAAATATTATTTCTTTTTGTTCTTAATCACTAAAGTTTTAACATAAATTGGACCTCCATAAGTGTAAAGACATCTGTTCATTTTGTTCATTTTACATACGCTTACATAGTCAGCTTGTGGATATCTGTTAAGACAACTCACAAACATGGAGCCTCATTCAATTGAGCTTTCAGGAGATCTGGGCTTCGGCAATGTAGCCCGCTAGTTATTTTGCTATTCACTTGGCGTCTTTTTGCGGGCTCTCGCCACTGATTGAATGGAATGGTAAACATCGCAAGTTAATGCCCCTCCAAGCCTTTGATCTTTCACGGCCGCAAGACTTCCGAATGCTAAAATCGCTAATCGGTATTTAATTGCTCTGATTCCCCCTCGCTAACCACTCCGTCAAGCCCGCAAATGTCAAAAGTCGAACCACAAGTTACTGTTACCAAGGAGGACTCACAAAGGGCTTAATGACATGTCCGGAGCACTTTAAATGCACAGATACACACACTACTGTACTTTTATTAAAAGTGAAAGTGATTTTAGGTCTTACAATTACTAGCACACCATTCTCAAGCTCGCAAATCACCCCCACAAAAAACTTTATTTCATGTTTAAATTCTGTGTTATATCGATCACGGCAACCAATGTGTTAATAAAATGGAACTCGCATATAATAGAATATCATATTTACGGCTTTATCAATATTGCATTATATCTGGAATGTGGGTCCGATAATGCAATATTGCATTATATCTGAAATCCAACCTCCACTTTTCAAAGCTGTAATGATAACGATCTCAGTTTCCATTGGCTGTTTTTAATCAGGAGTTACGGCCTTGCTTGATTGACCATGTTCAAGCTTGCAAATGTTACATACGAAAGCATGGTTTCCGGATTTTGCCATCGGCCCCTAACTTGAGGCTTAGAGCAATTGAATAGGATTATAACTTGCGAACGCTGCAGGCCCACAGACATTAGACTTATGCCTCCATAACTTGCGCCTCCTAATTGAATGAGGCTCATGGTGACCCATAAGGTCAAGGGCCTGGTTCTTGTTGCTATTTTCTATGCATTAGCCCATTTTGTACAGATGTCTAATTAATTAATTCATATTTTATAGTTGCACATATATTTTTATGATTTTTACTATATCACAATCTTCAATAAAGTTTAATTTTAGGTTTCAAAATTTAACACATTTTTGTCAAGATAAAAGTCTAAAACAAAAAAAAATATCCATACCTTTGAGAACATAAACTCAGCTTTTTAAGTCTGTTACCAATTGGAACAAAGGCTGCACATAAGCTATTTGAGGTTCCAGAAGGTACATAATTACTGTGTAATTTGTGACAGATGAAAGGGAATTGAAATTGGATATTTTGCTGGCTTCTTTACTTAAGCCTGAAGGTATTCCTTCATCAACATAATTTGCCAATCATTATATATTGTCTGTTTCTCATCCACAGACATATTATATGAGGTTCAGTTCCAAGAAACAGAACAGCCAAAAATAAACTGAGCTGTAATGTTTGGTTTATAAATTGCAATCATTTGTATCAATCTGTAAAAACTAATATATATGTGCTATTATAATTTGTTTCAAATAGTGAAAACTATAACACCAGTTATTACATGCTAATTTAATAGACAAGTATCAATATGGCTCACTACTATACCCCACACAATGGTGTACTTCAATCCTCGGCAACAAGGTCCATTGCCAGTGCAGTGCCAGTAAGTATGACATATTGCATATATACATACACATAGATTTGTGTGCGGCAGTGTTAAGATGGGGACATAGCACAGCTATAATAGTAGTAACCAGAGAACAGAGACATAAATTAGATAAAACCAGGATGAAACAAAAGCTCAATTTTCCCTTGTCCTATCAATTCTTTAAATCGTCATCAAAAAAGTATGAAATATGTGTATACTGTACATTTTGTATTGCTGTTTGCTTTCTGTATAAATGCTGCTAAGTTAAGTTGTATGATGGCTTTGAATTGTTCATGTTTAATTAAAAGCATTAAAGTGTGCTTTATGCATCATGCATGGCAACTCCCAGTCAGAGTTAATAGCTCCTCTCGTTTTGCCCCCTAAACCAACTGATCTTTCAGTAACCTTATTTGCAAGTAGAAATCATTTGTAATATGTTATTTAATATGTATTTGAAAGGCTTCCATGGCCTCTGTGACACTGCACTCTCCTGGTTCCAATCTTACCTATCTAACTGCTCCTTTCGTGTTTCGTACTTGGGTACAACTTCATCAATCTACACACCTCTACAGCTCCTCTACTGACTTATCTCATTATCTCACTCCCTACTAATTAATGTTGCAACCTGTCTATCCATCATCTCATCCGGATGGCCTCCCACAACCTACAAATAAACATGTCAAAGACTGATCTCCTAATAATCCACCCTTTACCACATTCCCTGCTCCAGACATTACCCTTACTGTTAACAAATGCACCTACACCCCAAATTTGTTGCCTTTGGTTTACTCTGGACTCAGCACTCTCTTTCCTTCCCGACATCCAGTCACTCATCAAAATCAGATAATTGCACCTACAAAACATCTCCAAACTCTGTCCTTTTCTCATATAAAAAAAAACAACCACATCACTAGTTCATTAACTGACTACTGCAGCTCCCTCTTAACCCGCGTTCCCCTTTCTAAACTTCTAAAGGCCTTTGCTAGGCTCATGTATCTAACCAGCCATGTGTCTTCAGCTGCCTCACTCTGGCAGTCCCTTCACTGGCTTACCATACCAGGAAGAATTAACTTTAGCCTTCTGACATAATATTTTAGGTCGCAACGAAATGATCTCATAAAATGTTGATAAATGTATCCATTGCAGTGTGCTTAATTAATTTTTTTAAAGACGACTGCAGTTCAAGAAAAACAGTGCTTGTTTGTCAAGTATGCACCAAACTAACAACTTTGGCAGCTGTGTAAGTCATGGACATAGAGGAATCTATCTATGTTACATCACTTCCTGAGAGCTGGATGATGGGGGTGTGCATTTTGCTTTTCAGTGGAGATTTGGGGAATGAGGGAACAGAAAGCCTTTGTTCAGATAACTGGATAAGATTGAAATTGACACCACACCTGGCCCACACCTAATTGTACAGTAAATTTGTAATCCACATTTGTAGGATATATAGGTTAATATTACTTGTGCTCTGAGCATATTATCTAACAACATGTAAAAAGCATAAAAAGCATATTTACCTGTCTTAGATCCAGAGTTATGGTGACCCAGTGGTACATTCTTCCATTCTGAATACTGGGACTTTGCCACCAATCATTTGTTCCATCGATGGCATTTGAAATCGGGTGTCTTTCTGTAAAGGTGTATCAAGAAAAATAATGTAAAAACTTAAAAAGTACTAACTGTAAGGTTACCATTTCTGCTAACCACACTTGTGGCTGTAGCGAGTAAGCACTATTAATTACTATTTTTTTTTGTTTATGGCAATCATTCTCGATCCTGAAGATTCTGGGCCCCAATGCTTTTGCTGTCGTTTTTTGGTTTAAGTTTATTTATACAACTGCATGTAAAATAAGCAGAAAGTTATTAGCGTGGCCAGGGAAGAAAGAATGAAGAACAAAATAGAAAGTAAGAAGGAAAAAAGAGAAGACAAGAGGGAAGGAATAAGAAAAGGGAAGGAAGGAATGGCAGAACGTAATGTAGAACAGAAAGAAGGACAGAAGGATGAAATTAAGGAAAGTCAAGAGACCTGTGTCAGGGCTTCCTATAAATTGCTAAGACATGTTTAAGATAGTATTGTCTTTACTGTTTCATCTGCCTACAATTAGTAGTTAGTTTGCCAAAATCAAAAGGACTTATATACACACAACTCTATACTTGTCTACAATAAGAAATGATAAGATGGTAGCAAAGAAGATGAAGATATAATATCAATGTCTCCATCCCTTAGGTGGGTCACCAAGGCATGTGAGCAACTCTGACTGCAAGGTAATCCAAAATGGCTAGACACAAGCTTTTGTGGAGTCAAAAAGCTCAACAAAAGTTTAAAAGTTGATGTTTGAGTTTAAAAGTAATATTATTGCTTTTCTGAATCACAGAATAGGGATTTATTAAAGTACAATGGCTTATAAAAAAAATCTAACTTCTGTTATGGAATTAAGTGGTCCCGTAAGCACGATATTTACCTTTTGGATTTGGACTGTTCTGATCACATGTACGACACTGGGTGGATTGGTCTCGCACTGGTCTTCCCGGTACATGTTCTACCAGTTTGCAGAAAGTCTCTCTTCCCTTTTCACCACAGGTAGCATTGGAGATAATTTCTGCATTGCTTGCGAGGTTTAATATAGCAGGAAACAAACCTGAGAACAAGAAATACTTTGTTATACTTTGTTATATTAAGATATCCATAAATAGTAAATATTATAATAGGTAAAATTAGTTAGTCTGAAATGTTTTATTATCGTCAGATAAATAATTCAATGTCTAGTTCTTGAGAACGTCATAAATATGTACTCTATTTGGAAAAAAATAAACCACATCAGGACAATGTTTCACTTATTCTTAATACATTGTATATATAAACAAATGTCTGTCTGTTCTGTATAGACATAATATACAGATAGTATCTCCAATGCACTGGAAATATTATACATTTTTTCAGACACTAGCCAGCATCAACTGCAGTGTCATGCATATTTACCTAATCCCTTAGATAAATAAAATTGCAAGCAAATAAAATGCCTTAAAAGACCACTGTATGAAAGTTTATTTTTTAAGTATACTACTATAGGCAGTATACTAAAGAATGAGAATTGCCAACATTATATATATAAAAAAAAAAACATACTTATTTTTAAACATTTTATTTTTACTTCAAGTGACTCCATTTGCAGCTCTGATCAAGCAGCAGACATCCTCCTTTGTCACTCTAGGAGGATTTTATGTATATTATGGGGGAGTGTGCAAGTCTGTGCACAGAGCTGCTTCTGGGCTTACTCGCAGAGCCTGGAGGAACAGTGTACACTAGCGCAAGGCCCACAATTTACATAGAAGCCTCCTAGAGTGACTCAGCAGAAAAAAATGACATCTAGTACTTGATCATAGTTACCCATGGAGTCATATGGAATAAAAATAAAAGTTTTAATATATATAATTCTCATTCTTTAGCATACGGCTTACATAAGCAGTAAGCCTTTAAAAAACAAATGTCATACAGTGGTCCTTTAAGACAGTAAAAGGGTAAAAAAATTACATACGTAGCACTGAGCAGAGTTTGCAGATGAAGACAAATATTCTATGTGGTGAGAAGGTTTAGAAGGACAAATAAGCAGTTGAGATAAGTTATCAGGGCATAGCAGGCCAGGACACATACATATACCAGGAGACAAAGCTGTTCAAAATAATAAAAGGAATTTGCAAGATTGGCAGTTCCACAGCTCTAGAAACACGCACACAGATAACAAAATCCCAAAGCTGTTTTTGGCAATTGAACCGCATGATTGCTTCCTAAAGTGGAGCACAAACCAGACAGACAAATATGAGGGCAGAGCCGGAGTGAAACAATAAAACGGTGGGCTTCAGCAAAAGGAAGGATGTTACAAAGGAAGACTAAGGATCTTGTGCCAGCTTTATAAGTACCACTCGGGGGAAAAAAATAGTAACATATGGAAATGCTTTTTATGTATGATAAACATTGCAGTATTTTTTATTATTATTATTATCATCATCAAGTATTTATAAAGCACCAGTATATTCCATATTGCTAAATACAGTGTATACAGCAAATAAAAAAAACATGAAAAACTTTGTGGATGAACACACGCCCCCATAATTTACATAGAAGCCTCCTAGAGTGACACAGTTGCAAAGGAGGACATGTAATGCTTGATCAGAGCTGGAATGCCTTTGGCAAACTGTTTACATAAACAATATGCCTTAAAAAAAACATACTGGTACAGAAGGTGTTGAGGGCACTGCTCTAACAACAGCTTACTAAGAAAAAAAAGAAATGTTGCTACATGTATAGTTGGAATACCAAACTAAAATTTAAATAAATGTAAAAGTCTAGACCTGTACAAAGTAAATGTTAAAATGTAGTCTTGATTACAATATAGAAATGTTAATATAAGGTGTAGATATAATGCTGCTGGTTCAGGCAGAGAATTTCCCACCCTTATCTATACAATGTAGGATTGTAGGATATACTTGTGTCTACTCTGTAACATTTAGTCTGCCCATATTATATGCCTAAAACTTTTGAGCCTCTTGATGCCAATTTAGGTATTGACCAATAACACAACTCCTTCTGTGTACAAGAGGAAACAGGTCAACTTGAGGTGTGTGTGTGGGGGAGAGAACTTCCTTCCATATACACTACGCTTTTGTAGACTACTAACACATTATATTATACTAGGAAATTGTCCATCACAAATGACGGGAGTAAAACTGTAAGCCTGGCAATGTTGTTTGCCACACAATGTGAGGATATGGGCCCTCTGAGCCCCTTCAACGCTCATTGCGAGCACCGCGCGGAGTGCCTTCGGTGCTCATTGGGAGCCTCTTCCCCCGTGTACTACCTTGGGTTAAGAGTTAGTGCCCTGGGTTGTGTTACTGCCTTTGGTTAAGTCTTATTGGCTGGTTTGCGTTAATAAGTCTTAGTGGTTAGGGCTTTTACGTCCTTCACTTTTTTTTTATGTCCTTCAGCTTTTTCGTGTTGTTTAGGTTTTTTCGGCAGCCATTTTTTCCTTGCTTCAGCGATGTCATTGAAGACCTCACTCACAGGCTCCCTGGCTCTCCCCCTGTGCTGTGTGTGAGTGTGTAAGTTAATTTAAGGCATATTTGTGTGTTTTTGCAGGTATTTTCATTTCGGTGGTTCGGCCCACAAAGGTCTTATTTTTGGGAGCCCCGCAGTCCATCTTCGCGCTTCGGGTCCTAAGTCATACGGGCCATAATTTTGCGGCTGTTGCTAAGTCATTGCAGCTAATTCCCGTGTGTTTAAACTGTTCGTGCGTAAAGTCCTGCTGGCCTCGCAATTAGCGCCTTTGACGCTCATTGCAGCCTAAGTCCCGCGTGGTGACAAAGTGCAAATGTGACCACAGTTCTTGGTCCAAAACTATACATGTGATTATATAAAAAAATACTTATACTTATACAGGCCTGCACTTTTTAGGACCATCATTGTGAAAATTATTTTACAAAAGCCAAACTGAGATCTTAAGTTTCTTATTTTCTTGCAGGTAACATTACATCTTAGGAAAAATATCAATGCCTGCCCCAATAATGCCTAATCACATATAGTTAAAGTTACATGGAAGTCATCAAAACCACTATAAATGATCAGATAATGGTTTGAAAATGTGGGAAAGTTGTTATATAAGGCGTAGGCTGTGTCATACTGATTATATTTGAGCTTTATTGACTTCTATACTCACTTTTTATCGGAAGAAGAGATGGTTGAGTGGTATAAGTAATTACATATGATATAAAACGTTTTGAGTTGAAAACCACATTTTCCCCCCTTTTTTTAACAGTAACATGTTTTTATTGAGTTCAAATACCTTTTGTAAAAGCATTACAACATTTCTCTAGTAGCATCTAAGTATTTTCGCATCTGAACGGCGAACACAGATTCAAAAAAGATCAAGAGTACTTAATAGGCACATTACCTGCAATCCCTTCCTACTTTCCCACAATGTGGACTATACTGAGAAAAATCAACAGTCATTAACTGGAAGCTCTATGTTTAGGGAAAACACAACAAAAGGAAGCACGATGAGGCTACAGAAGAATTTAATGAGGTGTATATTACTTCTGAAGAAAGCCAAACGACCCTCAGCCTGTAAAAACACTGGTCTCTTACTCTGGTAACACCTGGCTTAGAACAAGAGTCTCCTAAGGAACAGGAAATGAGTGGGATACAGGAACACTATCTCTCTGCATACACAAAACAGCTGGAACCACCACCTCTGCAAAGGCTTCCACGACTCGATTAATAAGGAAAATGGCAGGGGATGTTTACTTTAGCAGTCTTTGTATTTATGTTTTGTGGTATGTTTTAGTTTGTGTTAAATCTAGTCATGTTAAGTAATCAACTTTCTTAAAAATGTTTGCATTTTATTAAAGCTCGCAGTAAGTATCTGGTATCCTGTAAGCAATATTAATGTGGCTATGAAAGTCTAAATAAAACAGACACTAACTTCTAGATCAGTGACTGACAACTTCTTTCATTTTAATGGCTTCATTTGCAGCCTCGGACCCCTTAAAAGAGCCTCACAGAGCTTTAAACCTTATTATTTTACCAAAAGAAAAATGGTAAAATCACTGTAGGAAAGGAAATAGTTTTTCTAGACTGTAAATTTAATCCTACAAGATACTTTGGAGAAAGCACTATGGACAGCTTAAAGACGGGCCTCAATCATTTGCAATGTGTTAACATTATTTTTATTGTTTATTTGTAATTCTCCAACATATTCCGTCGCGTTATACATGCGTTGTGGTCAAGGCAAATCAATATTAACACATTACAAAAAATGGAAGGCCGTGTCTTTGAGCTTAGAATTCAATGTCCATAGGGCTTTCCCCAAAGCTCCGTGCAAGACTGAAAACTTGCAGACCTACAATCTAAAGGTTGCTATTGTTTTTGCCTTGAACTTAACCAATGTTGGCGCGTTACAAATAAACAATAATAATAATGAGGAGCAGTATTTAGGAGTAAAGTGTGGTATTATTGAATAGTTTTTAGAATTATATGTCTTGTTGCAGATGGGCATGCTCTCCTGTTCCACGGGACAAGCTGGAAAGTGTTTTAAAGCCATATCTAGTTGTGCTAAGTAAATAAGGGAAAGGACAAATCCATACAAGCATTGATGAGATGACATTCTTTAATATTAGTTGATTGAAGCTCAAAAAAATAGTGTAGTATAGTATAGACTAAACTTGGCCCCAGGGGACCTGTTCTAGATAAACTAATTGAAGGTGATAGCAGATGACTACAGTGTCTATTTTCTCTAGTGATAGTAGAATGTTATATGGTAGCAGATCAAAATCTAATCACCCATCTAGTTAGCACATTTTTTAATTAGTTTTAAAACATCAGACCATATATGTTAACTGGCATGATCAGTTGTCATAAATGATAATTATCTCTCGTTGCCATGCCCTGAACAAGTGAGCCAGCCTATATAACTCGTATTGAATGGGAATGGGGTTGAATTTAAAGAAACAGTAAATAAAGATACAAATCCTTATAAAAGTCGTACGTTTAAGGAAGCTGGTAGAAAAGCACCTTTGAAATGGAACACCAAATACTTTATAACATATAGTGCCAAACATGGACATTTAAAAGCATAGTTCCTGTCCTTTTAAACCTGCTTTAGAATTGGTGGTGTAGTGAAGCATAGGAAGATAAACTGCCAAAGATCATAAAGTACTGTTAATAGCTTTTTAACTGCACAAACCTGCTTCATGATTTGTTTTATTTTAAAGGACAACGTAGTAATGCAACAAAGGTATTCTGTAATGAGTATATTGTAGTGTATTATAAAGTAATGCCTACTGAGTCTGTCCTTTCAGTTTTATACTTCATTGCTGGTCAATGACAAGCAACAATAAACCTTTGAACTCTATGGTTCTTAAAGTGTTTTTTCTTTCTTTCGTGTAATATTTCCTCTGTTGTTAGATGCTTTGGTGGATCCCATGGAGACAAAAAAGGTTTGTAGATTCCCTTTAATGTTAATTCACTAGAACAAATATATTAAACGATTTACTGCTAGTCAAAACAATGAAAAAATAACGAGTCTGTCTTTAATTAGACATTATGAATGTTCCACTGACATTAACAAAGTTAAGATTAGAATAAATAATGTGTTCAATCATTTTCCAATATCTTAAACTGTAGTTAACGCATATCATCTGTGAGATTCATCCTGTTCTTTGCCTATTGTATATTTCGTTGAATGGGGTTATACCCATGCTGGCATTTTACAAGAACAAATATATATCTTGCATACCACCAGTTATTGGATAATATCTACATCTTGCTTTCTGTTAGCTAGACTAATTTTGTGTCAAACATCCCTGCCTAGACACAACAAACTTTTATATAGTCTAACTGACTTCCCTAGGCAATGCACACAATGCTAATTGGGGTCCTCAATCTGAGATGTGCTTATCACTTAAGTACTTTAGCCTTATCACATAATGTCCTTGTCGGAGTCAGCATGTCAATATAGATAAGCAGATGGGTCAATTAGCTGTTCAAGCAGTTACTGAACTATCAGTTACACTAAATCCAACTGGCTGCTTCCTTGTTTCTGATGGCACTGTCTGCAAAGAGAGATCTTACAGCCAGAGACATGTTCTCTCCTTCCTTCTCCTTATCAGCTCCCCTACAGGGTGGGAAGAAGTAGTGAAAACAAATGATTGATGAAAATTTCCAAAGACAAAGGCCTCTAAGGAATATCTAAAAATTAAAATATATTTATTTTTGATATTAGTATTGCACATTGTTTTACAACTATTTTGCTTTGTTGCAGCCCAGGCTCATTTTGTAATATGCATGTGAATCCTTAAGGTCTTCAATGACATAGTCATAATCTTGTATACTTAAGAGAGTTTATGGTGAAAGAAATATGCTAAGTACAGAATCCCAAAAAATTAGTTGGACCCTTGAGTGTATAACTTTATAGGAACAAGTTTTCATTCATATATTTAAAAAGTATGTTTTAAAAATGTTACAGTTTTTATATTAAAAATGAGTGTTCTGTGAGATGGGGCAGAACTGCTTCCCTCGCTTACGTCCTGACCTATATGGATATCTGCAAGTTTATGTTTGTTATTATATTTACTGTGCTACTTTTGGGTGTAAAACTGATTAGGTAAGAGGCCAACTGGGTATCCAGATAACATTGAAATAATAGAAATCGACTAGACAGTCACTCCTGTGAATGAGTCTCCCCTAGGCAGCCTGATTTCCTTTTTTTTTTAATCCAGCCCTAAGGGTAGGATGTTTACCCTGCTTAAAAATGTTCTTCTTAGATAACATCACATTCTTAATACATGGAAAGAATAAACAAAAATCTTAAAGGACCACTTTAGTGATCTTTTAAAAGAGTTTGTAAGAAATAGTTAGGTAAGACTTGATAAGGAAAAAAACTTGATTGCACAACAGGATTCCAAATTCAAAGGGAGACTCCTATAGTAAATCATTCAGAGATATATATAGCATTGTTTTGTGGCTAATGTGCAGCTCAGTATACTAATTTGTGGCTTGGAGTATTTGACAATGATGGGGGAGGGGCTCTATGACAACATTGGGGAGGGGGTCACTGTCTTGGTCACCACAAGGACAGACAAGCAGACTGTGAATTTAATTAGCAAATCAAAGCAGCTAAATCGAACTCGAAGTACAAATAATAGTGAATGTCCCAGGAAAAGTCCCCTTTACTGTATAATGTTTAGCTGTTATTTCACGCTCTTTAAGAACAGCCAACAACAAAAAAAGAACAACTTGATTTTGGGGTAATAAGCTAGAGGTGACAATTAAGGCAGTATGAGCTACATAATGGGTCACAGTAATGGGTCATAGCAATGACAGCTTTATAAGCCTTGATTCTTTATTATTTGTAGTACTCTTTGGATCTCTGTCAAAAACTATAGTTCAAAGCTCCCCAACTTGCTTGGGAAAACTGGAAACTCTTGAACCTTTTAGATGTTTCAAAGGAAATTATTATTTTTATGAAAGATTTATCTGTAATGCTGGGACCTCTGATACCATCTGAATAGTCGTCCACATCAGATGTTGGTTTGTTCCTTCTAACAATGACATGGAAAACAAAACACTTGCAAGGACTACCAAGCTCCATAACATAAATCACAGATGTACGGTAAGAAATGACAAATTAAAAGGAATCCCACATTTTCTGTAAAAGAGCATGTTCTATACGTAATAACAACTGTATAGAAGACTAACACCACAGCAAAGAAGCAGCTGCAGAACAGTGTTAGACCCATCTCTTGTCTGACAGGAAATAAAGTTGGGAGCAAACCATATCAAGAACTCGTTAAGGCCACTGTCTGCTTTTGCTTAGCAAGTTTCTACATTCACAAGGATGATAGTAATTCCCAACCTTGTGAATGTACAGTGCCTTGCAAAAGTATTCACCCCCCTTTGCTTTTTTCGTGTTTTGTTTCCTCACAACCTGCAATTAACATGGATTGTTTGAGGATTTGCATCATTTAATTTACAGAACATGCCCACATGTTGTGAAGCAAACAACAAACAGGACAAAATAAGAGAAAAAGTCAATGTGCATAACTATTCACCCCCTAAAGTCAATACTTTGTAGTGCCACCTTTTGCGGCAATCACAGCACCATGTCGCTTTGGATAAGTCTCTATGAGCTTGCCACATCTTATCACTGGGATTTTTGCCCATTCCTCCTTTCAAAACTGCTCCAGCTCCTTCAAGTTGGATGGTTTGTGCTTGTGAACAGCAATCTTTAAGTCTGACCACAGATTGTCTATTGGATTGAGGTCTGGGATTTGACTAGGCCATTCCAACACATTTACATGTTTCACCTTAAGACACTAAATTT
The DNA here is from genome assembly GCA_027410445.1 of Discoglossus pictus. Lineage (NCBI taxonomy): Eukaryota > Metazoa > Chordata > Amphibia > Anura > Alytidae > Discoglossus > Discoglossus pictus. The sequence continues at coordinate 129,016,982 of CM050166.1, forward strand.
TCTCAGACCCGACTGCTGAAAAACATCCCCACAGCATGATACCGCCGGGATGGTGTTCTTTGGGTGATGTGATTTGTTAGGTTTGCGTCAGACATAGCGTTTTCTTTGATGGCCGAAAAGTTCAATTTTGGTCTCATCAGACCAGAACACCTTTCTCCATATATTTTGGGAGTCTCCCACATACCTTTTCACAAACTCAAAACGTGCCATTTTGTTTTTTGCTGAAAGTAATGTCTTTCTTCTGCCAACTCTGCCATAAAGCCCAACTCTATGGAGCGTACGGCTTATTGTCGTTCTATGTACAGATACTCCAGTCTTTGCAGTGGAACTCTGCAGCTCCTCCAGGGTTACCTTAGGTCTCTGTGCTGCATCGCTGATTAATGGCCTCCTTGCCCGGTCCGTGAGTTTTCGTGGACGGCCGCCTCTTGGCAAGTTTGATGTTGTGCCATGTTCTTTCCATTTGGTTCTGATAGATTTGATGGTGTTCCTGGGGATCATCAAAGATTTGGATATTTTTTTATAACCTAACCCTGACTTGTACTTCTCAACAACATTGTCCCTTACTTGTTTGGAGAGTTCCTTGGTCTTCATGGCTGTGGTTGGTTAGTGGTGCCTCTTGCTTAGGTATTGCAGCCTCTGGGGCCCTTCAAAAAAGTGTGTATATGTAATAACAGATCATGTGACACTTAGATTGCACACTGGTGGACATCATTTCAATAATTATGTGACTTCTGAAGGTAATTGGTTGCACCAGAGCTTTTTATGGGCTTCATACCAAGGGGGTGAATACATATGCACATGGCATTTTTTTTTTCTATTTCTAAAAAAATAGTTTTATGGATATATTTTTCTCATTTCACTTCACCAACTTAGACTATTGTGTTCTGATCCATCACATAAAATTCAGATTAACAAAACATTGAACTTAAGGCTGTAATGTAACAAAATAGGTAAAAAGTCAAGGGGGGTGAATACTTTTGCAAGGCATTGTATGATAAAATCCTAAGGGTTACTGTACATTTTCCACATAGATCACTACATTTTTTGATACTAGAAAAATATATTTAAAGAACCACTGCACAGTGAAAAAAAAAGTTTGTTTGAAAGTGTTAAGTCTAATTAAGAGCATACTTAAAAAGGGAATCTTTTAATTGTGCAGTGATCCTTTAAACATTTTAATTAGACAAAATAGATTTTAATGACTCTGCCGGGCCCTGGGTAATCCATGATACATTGGTGGAAGTAGTGTGTCAAAGGCATGTTTACATTTTTGGAGAGATTTGGCTGTATTTCTTGAAGTAAGAAGTCTGCTTCTGGCCATTTAGGGTAGGGGTGTGGTGTCAAATTTAATCTTATTAAATTATCTTGACAAAGACTCTATGTTTCAACCTTTCCTACCCTCTCTCCACTGATAAACAGAGTCTTCAAAAAATCTGATTTTCCCAAAAATATTTTATGTCCATGATCTACACAGCTGCTAATATTGTTAGTTTCATACATACATGACAAACGCATGACTTTTTTCTTGACCTGCTGTGGTCCTTTATCACAAGCTCTTTCAAAAATATGACTACAATGTCCCTTTACTACCTTTGTATGAGGATGTAAATGTTTAGTTAGTAAGGAGAGTCAATAGTATCTCCCTTGTGGAATTCATATTTTGAACACATGACATTTTATACTGGCTATGCATATTGATACTAAAGCATTCGTATGTCTAAATAAAATCAATAAATCCCAGTTGCCACATGGAATGCCTGGCTGAGTCCAAATCTCCGAAACAGGGCAGTCTGGTACTTTGTGATCCTCTGTCAACCGGGAATTTTGTCTAGTAAACCCAATATTAAATATTCAAGCAAATTTTCCAAAAAGCATACAGCCATGTCCAAAGAGAAACTCAATTTAACATAAGAAATATGTGGCGTTTAAATTCCAAAAATTGTATAATTATTATACTGTATATTCACAAATTCTCAAAAAATAGGATTTCAAGCCTTCCTAACGAAATCATTCTCTTCAAATCCCAGTTTCTACTAAATCCAAAATATCTGTATTTTTTTTACAAAAAAGCTTACTGTATTGAGTAGGCCTTTGTTTTTATTTTACTCAGGCCCAAAAAATAATTTTCGCCTTACGATTTTAACTTACATGCAGTTAATATCTAAACCAAAGTGTAATAGACTTGTTGAAGGATGGAGGGTCAGTCTTTAATATGCAGAGAAGTGAAATTGTAACAGAGCATGTCAGCCTATACTGCTATTCTATGTATAAAACAATACTCTATACAAAATGATTACTTATAGTTAATGTATAACGTACTGGATTCTTTTGAAGGATCTTAAAAAGTTCTTATATCTTCCTTTCATTCGACATTTTTATTAAACATTGCATGCAATCATTTATAAAGGGACGTGATCTATCATTCCAACAGGAGCTGTAGTATTTCCGGAGATTCCAGCCATAATGTTTGTAATACTTTGAATACTTTAAAAGTAAATGTATTATTAATTAAGACTTTCAGAGTTTGAAACAAACAATCTGTTCTTAAAAGATGATTCCACAGTGCAGTACTTTTAAAGGCTATATGAAAAAAAAAGTCTTGGTGAAAGTTGATACTGTGCACACATAGTTAATGAACAATAAACAATAAATCTTTAGTCCCACTTAGAATGTACAGAATGTGTCTCAGAGCTCCCTGCTGTGCTGGAGAAACCCATGTGTCAAAGTCTTGGTGAGGAATGGAGGGGTCAGTCATTAGTATTCAGAGCAGTGAGATGGTAACAGCCCATGTAGTCGTCTGCTGCTACCCAACTTATAAAACAATGAGCTATACAAAATTAACCAAGTTTTGAAGTTATGTGGGTGCAAGCAAAGCAGAAAGAAAACATTATACGGGTGACTTAAGTGGCCATGATTTACATTTTCAGCTGGGAAACAAATATATAAATAAAAAATGCCACTATGTCTACCAAAGGGGGTAGAAACCCAGTCAATCAAGGTCATTAAAACTAAAGCATGTGTTCGTTATCTATCCAGTATGATTATCGCTTTTAGAAAATGAAATGTCCATCAAGTTTTTTTTTTTTTTACTGATATCATGTATAATGGTAGTTATGGTAAATTCTATGCCAACAAAGCACCACAATATATACTGGTGTGGTATTTATCTACTTTTGGATGCATAAGGAAAAAAAAAAAAGATATCTGACAATTCTATTATTTTTAAAACATTTAAAACTATGATAAAACATTCAGTATAACATGTATCACACTGGTTGACACTCATGAGTTATACAGGTCAATTTCAGAGGCAACAGGTAGAGTTACATCTACATCTACTCCTCCACATATACTATAAGCAGGGAGGCAGAATGATACCAAGGATAACTGCAAGCCCTGCTCCTGCACAAATATATACACAGTCTTCAACTAAGTATCATGGATGCCTTCAGGGTTCGGAAGAGGTATCAATATATATGTTCCTAATTAAATGTAAATCTTTATGCAATCCTCATACTATTAAGAGAAAGTTCAAACTAGCTAAATTAGATAACATTTATCTTAGTTGAAATATATTGCGCAGTGTTTTTTAATTGCCAAATTCCAAGCTGTCACACATTTTTCCTGTTTATATTTTATGTCTAATTATATTCTGCACTTTTACCACATTTATATCAGGATAACTTCATACCATTCAGGATAAACTCATACCTATACATCTGATCTGGAAGTTAGGACTGAACAAATGTACAGGAAATGCCATAAAATATTCATATTCTATTGAAAGTTTATTGTATTATTCTGTACAGTAAGATAAACAACTTAAAAAGGTAATTTTGTTAGGGAATTTTTTTTTGTAACATTGTATTTTAAGTTAAGTACATTTCAAGTTGAAAAGTGGCCTGCCTATAAAACAGGCTTCTGGATGTGTATTGCTTAATAGTCTACATTAGCATAGTTAAACAAGGCCTCCTGAGAAAATCCAACATCTCTTCTGCAGATAAAGATGCTCACCACAGGACACTAATCTAACAGAAAACTGAAACAGGAAATCTGCACCTGGGGGAATCTTATAAATCCAGTGAACTTAAGTTAACCTTAACTTTAAGTTGAATTTTTCCTTTCGTTATCTCTTTTCTTGACCTTTGACTGCTCAGTCCAAGTACACATCTGCAGACAAGAGCTTCAGGCTTCAGAAAAAACAGATATCAATTTCAGATTCCTTGAAGTTTTACTTCATTCACTTTATTACTTTACTTTTCTGTTATTTTTCATCCCATACGCATTTCTTTGCAAGCTATCTGTTTTTTCCAATATGGATACATTTTAAATAGGCCATAATGTACTTTATCGGTGAATGCAGAACACATTGTTTCATATATTGTACACATGATAGATATTTAGACGGCCATGGAAATTACATCTTTGTCTAGTTTTAAATTAAAAGAACATGATTTAAACATAACTAGATAATATGTTTATGAACAATAGAGTTACATATGGTAAACATGAAATGCAGCTTTGCAGAACTCTCAGGATTTCCCTCTGACCATTTCTGATTTGGAGTTTCAACTGCAACCAATCAGTTCTCATGAATTAAATAATTTCCCCATAAATGTCCATAACTTGGCCGTGGTGTGCGGTTCCCTGACAAGTCTTAGAGTTTGTCAAGTCACTAAAGCTTGCAGGAGGAATAAAACACATTTCTAACATAGAAAACAGTGATTGTAATATGTATCACCATTTAAATGCATGATAGAAAAATATGTGATATTCATGTCCTTTTATAGTTACAAATCAGACTTGAACTGTGCATGTTTTGCCAAGATTGTAACTTTTAAAATGTCAGAAAATGACCATAAATATTGAAAAGATTATCTCCATTTTTCCTGTTGTACAAAAAAAGGTGTCAATATCTGGTTATGAACTATTTTTTCATAGGATCACAATTACGTTTTTAAGTGAAAAATTAAAAGGGCTTTACAAACTCTGAAATCTGTATCACACTGATGCCTTATAATCATGGGTGTGGGAACTGGGGGATGGGACAAATCCCCCCAGACTTTTCTATGTTTGCATGTATGTATATATAAGCTATTTTAAGGCATGTATACCCCCCCCCCCCCCCCCCCAAATTATTCTGGCTCCAACGCCCCTGCTTTTAATAATAAAATGTAACATAGAATATAAATCAAGGGGTGTATAAATACAGGGAATACATATCGGCCACTACTCCTATTATAATAATGTGTTTAAAATCAAGTAACAAAACTGAACACATAAATATCAATAAGGTAAGAGTGTACTTTTAGGGCTTGTTGCCCTTCGCATTATAATCTTATTTTAACGAACACAGGAGCTAAGGATAGGAAACCTCACAGTCCCAGGGTTAGTAAATGAAACCTTATGTTACTATATTAAGTGATTAAAATAACACAAAGGTTGTAAAGCATGTATGGCTACTTCAATAGCTGCCCAAAAAATATTCAAAAGCTGAGTTATAATCTCAGAAGACTCTCCGTTTTTTGATGTTCTGAATAACAGTGGGTCTTATTCATGCATTGTCTAGACAGCTTCAAACAAAAGAAAACTACTGGAGGCAAACAGCTGCAAATCCATGATAACTCTTTTAATTGGTTGCTCTGGAACCACAGACTGAATGAACATCTGAAGGCACTAAAACTCATGTAAACCAAATTAAATGCTGCCATAAGATTTCCATGTGCTTTAAAGGAAAAATTTCACAAAATTAGTAACAATGTTTTTTTTTGGACCGGGGTTGATGTAGTACAAAAGAACGTGGCATCCTGTTTGGTTTTTATGTTTAAAATATTATTAGAATAGCTATGCAGAACAGTCATGGCAATCTCCATGACATGAAGGGCTATTTCATGAAGTTATACTAGCCATAAATGCAGCTATTTATGCCATGAACAATTTATTTTATTGTAGTCACTTATGTATGAGGGATCCCATGTTTGTGTCTTCCACATCTCAGTCTTGCATCCAGAGAAGATATGAATCGAAGGAGCGGAGAGACTTGTAATTCATTGTTTGATTCAGATAAGATTTTAGCATTTGACATTTCCCATTAAACATTCACAGGTAAACTTGCCCTGGTCTGCACCCACCCTTCATGCCTTGGTAAGGAATCATTACTATCATGTTAGTTCAATAGCATTGTCTGCTACACAAAATATTTTCTTCTGAAAAAGCTGTTATGCCTATACTCTACACAGAGGCTAATGTTAGTGTGTTGGCCACATAACAAACCTGTGAAGTTTTTTTCCAACCAACAGTGGTCTTATAATAGTGCTACACAATATGGGTAATGATGTGATGTATGCAAGAATGGTAATTTCACTGTAGGAGAGAGTTACAAATTAGATTAATGGGGATGTATAGATTTTGAGATTGTGAGAAAATGTAGGAAGACATGTTCTCCCACTCCAGAAAACAGGCTAGGGGCCAAATGGGATGATGGCCACCGGTAACACCCCACTGACCTAAAAACTATGTAAATGGTTAAATGTACTGGTACATGTACTTAATATGCTATTTAAATAATTCTAGAATTTAAAACATGATATTTTTATTAAAAAGACATGAGTTGTGCTTGTTTGATCAATATCTGGAATTGAGAAAATACAGATTTATATCCCGATGGGCTTCACATGAACATCATTAGTTTGAGATGGACAACAGGTAGCTTGCTGACCATTTAATTCACATTAACAAAACACTAACCAGTATTGTTTCTTGATTATAGGCAAATAATTGTGTGTCCAGTCCCACAGGACTAATTAGCATCTCACAGTGAAAATGTCTTTATAGCCCTAAGCTTCTGACTCAATATGTGGCTATTTAGAATAGAGAATGGAAAAAAAAAAGTGTTACCTCTTAATACACATGGAAATCCAAATATTTGGGATTTAACATGGCAATGGGAACTGAACACAGCAATAGGGTAGTAACCCAGAACTCTGTTTTAGGAATTTGTTAACATTTTGTTTATCAATTAACATAGTATTAAAGAAAATGCATGAATAATAGAGAAATGTATAAATGTACAAATGTATATATAATGCAGTTATTTCAATTAACTCTTCCAGTACTCTTCCCTCAGTATTTATATAGAGAAATAATCATTCATAAAATATCATACATCCCAACTGTTCCTCCTCATATATTTCTTATTTTCAAGTGTAACCCCCTAAACTTTTAGCATCCCAAATGTTCCTATTTTGAAGTTAAAGAACCACAGCAGTGCAAAAAAAAAGGCAATTGTTTCCTAGGTATGTAGGGGTCTAAATTTTTGAAGACTCTTTATGAGTACTGGAATCCATTATTCGTTTGTTACATCCCATCCTTAAAGATGAACGATTAAGGTATGCGTTTGTTTCTATCAGTGGAGTGAAGGTTGAAGTAGGAAGTAAAATGGAAAAGTCCAGGGTCTTTGTTAGATAATAGCATAATGTTGAAATTTACACCACACCCCTTTCCCCTCACCAGGCCCAGAAACAGACACCTTGCATCATTGAATCAAACACAGCTCTACAGGAATGCAAATACCCCTCTCACACACACACATACAACTTTCATTGGGTATCATGTATTCCTTCAAGGTCCTGCAGAGGCATGACATTTTATTTTTAATTAAAACTTATCTCAATGACCCTTTTTCCAGTTTAATTATGTTATGTTATAATTAAAAAAAATCATTGTACAGTGGTGCTTTAAGTTCCACAAATAGGAAGAAAACCATGTTTTGCAGTCATGAACACGTGTCACGTTCTCTGGTTTCTAGGAAAACTGTACAAATAGGATCACAAGAACATTATAAAAAATAATAATAATAAAAATGCTTAAATAACAGGAGAGAAGGGACGAGATGTTGAATGTTAAGGATCATAAGGACACATGCTATACTCCCATTTATCACAGCGCATCATAACTGCAAAGAAGCACAAAGAACGATCATTAGGTGGTTCACAAATGTCCTCAGCAGAATTTAAGTGGTTATACAAGACCCTAGTAAACATTTAAGTCATCCAAAAAAAAAAAAAAATGTTTGGGAACCCCTGGTCTAAGAAAAATGTAAGAAAGCTGGAGTACCAGTCCTACAGATTATATGTCTGTACGGAGCATTGCACACATACTGTATGTATTTATGAAACTTAGTTAAATATTGTACAGAAATAAGACAACACTGCCTAATAGTGCATATTTTTTTTAAGTATATGAGTTTTAAATTGCACTAGCTATGAGATATTGCTGTGCCAGTCCTGAGCTGTTTCAGTATTCCAGTTTAGTTCACTCAATTGATCTGCCTAAAATTATTATTCATTATCTACAGTGCCTTACAAAAGTATTCACCCCCTTGGCATTTTTCGTGTTTTGTTGCCTCACAACCTGGAATTAACATGGATTGTTTGAGGATTTGCATCATTTAATTTACAGAACATGCCCACAACTTTGAAGATGTTTTTTTTTTTATTGTGAAGCAAACAACAAATAGGACAAAATAACAGAAAATGTCAATGTGCATAACTATTCACCCGCCTAAAGTCAATACTTTGGAGAGCCACCTTTTGCGGCAATCACAGCCCCAAGTTGCTTTGGATAAGTCTCTATGAGCTTTTCACATCTGAACACTGGGATTTTTGCCAATTCCTCCTTGCAAAACTGCTCCAGCTCCTTCAAGTTGGATGGTTTGCGCTTGTGAACAGCAATCTTTAAGCCTGCCACAGATTGTCTATTGGATTGAGGTCTGGGCTTTGACTAGGCCATTCCAACACATTTACATGTTTCCCCTTAAACCACTCAAGTGTTGCTTTAGCAGTGTGTTTGGGGTCATTGTCCTGCTGGAAGGTGAACCTCCGTCCTAGCCTCAAATCACGCACAGAGTGGTACAGGTTTTGCTCAAGAATATCCCTATATTTAGCACCATCCATTTTCCCCTCAACTCAGTTTCCCAGTCCTGGCTGCTGAAAAACATCCACACAGCATGATGCTGCCACCACCATGTTTCACTGTAGGGATGGTGTTCTTTGGTTGATGTGATGTGTTGGGTTTGCGCCAGACATAGCGTTTTCATTTTCTTTTAGTCTCATCAGACCAGAGCACCTTCCTCCATACATTTTGGGAGTCTCCCACATACCGTTTTGCAAACTCAAAATGTGCCATTTTGTTTTTTGATGAAAGTAATGGCTTTCTTCTGGCCACTCTGCCATAAAGCCTAACACTTATTGCCATCCTATGTACAGATACTCCAGTCTCTGCTGTGGAACTCTGCAGCTCCTCCAGGGTTACCTTAGGTCTCTGTGCTGCCTCTCTGATTAATGCCCTCCTTGCCCGGTCCGTGAGTTTTGGTGGGTGGCCGTCTCTTGGCAGGTTTGCTGTTGTGACATGTTCTTTCCATTTGGTTATGATAGATTTGATGGTGCTCCTGGGGATCATCAAAGATTTGGATATTTTTTTACAACCTAACCCTGACTTGTACTTCTCACCAAATTGTCCCTTACTAGTTTGGATAGTTCCTTGGTCTTCATGGCAGTGTTTGGTTAGTGGTGCCTCTTGCTTATGTGTTGCAGCCTCTGGGCCTTTCAAAATAGGTGTGTATATGTAATGACAGATCCTGTGACACTTAGATTGTACCCAGGTGCATGTCATTTCACTAATTATGTGACTTCTGAAGGTAATTGTTTGCACCAGAGCTTTTTATGGGCTTCATAACAAAGGGGGTGAATACATACGCACATGCCAATTTTCTGTTTTCTATTTTTAAAAAAATATAGTTTTATGTATATATTTCTCATTTCACTTCACAAACTTAGACTATTGTGTTCTGATCCATCACATAACATTCAGATTAACAAAACATTGAACTTAAAGCTGTAATGTAACACAATAGGTAAAAAGTCCAGGAGGGTGAATACTTTTGCAAGGCACTGTATGTCCTAGGCATACATCAATAAGATCACCCTGACTTGTGTAAGGGAGAAAGAGGTAATGAGATAAGTTGGGGAAGCCCCAATAGATCAATTTCATCTAAATGCTGCACTAATATTTCTAGATGACCCTTTTTTTTAACAAATGGAGAAAATACATGTTCATAACTCTTTCATACTCTTTCACCTTTTTAATATTATTACTGTGGTCCTTAATGCAACATTATTAAAACAACATAATCTGTGTGGGGTAAAGTGGTGGTATTAGAGAATGTATATGAACTTGATCCCCCTTCTGGATTGCTACTTTGCCGTGGTGGAGGGGCTTACAGTATGTACTTCAATAAAGCTGTGAGCTACACCATGTAGGGTCACCCAAGATGGGAAGGTCATGGCAGAGAGATCAGACAAATCCCTGTCCACTGGAGAAGGAACTGGCAACCCACTCCAGTATATTTGCCAAGAAAACCATATGGATAAGCACAACCAGACACAAGATGTGCCTGGTGTGCTGCATCCATTTGGTCACCGAGAGTCATACACGACTGGAGGATTGAACAACAACAACATGAGACTGATAGATGAGTGTTGAACTTCTGGTCACAATGCTATGGTAATAAACAATTCAAATTATTCCAAGCCCAGGGTTCTAATGAATTGCAGACAAGCTGCAAGGGGGATCTGTTTGAACAAAGGTTAAATCAGGGTCTGTTTCTCAGACAGAGCTCCAACTTGAAACACAAACCCTGACAAGATTTGTTCGTATACCGGTATATGATATCACTTCACTTTGATGAAGCTTCTTAATATACAATACTACTAAAACTTTTGTTTTCAAAAGTAAACAATATGTATATGGAAGGAAAAACAATCTGAAAAAATACAAGTTCTTTACATTTTCAAGTTGATGAAATGCATATTAAAATTATTTTTAAAATGATGATAAAATTGTCATTATCTTCTATGTTCGCCTGTAAAAATAAAAATATTTCAGCACTTTGCATCCACAAAATCTACTCTATAGCCAGAAAAGCCCATTACAGCCCCACAGCCAGAAAACAAAAAAAGATCCCAGCTTTCAGGATTTCCCTTTCACATATAAACTATAGTGTATTGTTCTGTCACTGATGGTGTCACGGTATGGCAGCAGTGAAATGCCTAAATAAAAGCAGCTGTTTAGCTATGGTAAACAGTAAGAAAAGGCCAAAAACAAAGATGCTTTCCAAGTGTGAAAAGCCAACACCAGTATACAGTAAACAAATTCATGAATCACCTCTTACACTTTCCCCAGCTATCAAACAATTACTATGGCCTCCAGTGATTTAAGTACCACTGTGTAGAGAAGCAGGTTTCACATCCACCTTTACAGGTAGAAAGTGGTAAATGAATATATCAAAAATATGCACTTTAGGGCAACAGAAAGATCTTGCTAGAATGATTAATAAGTATAGATACTAGTTATAGTATCTGGCGACTCGTTTACTACTTTGTTATACATCTTTATTCATTTTACGTCATTGTTTCTATTTGCGCTACAGAATATGTTGCCTCGTTACAAATCAAGGATAATAATAATATAATCAAATTCAAATGGACCAGATAAATAAAGTGAATGGAGGTTATAGTCCACTGGTTGTGAACTTACCTAAAAAAATACTACTACCTATTTTAAAGCAGAGACTAATAGACATATTCTTTTAGCTACTTGCAAATGCCTTGAACTCATAAATTTGGCTTTGGGTGTTTTTTTTTTTATAAATGTTTATATGCATTCTATTGACTTAAGAATTCATTAGTGCCAATAAGTAATATTTACCAAATATGTAGCAATATTAAGAATGATTTTAAATGTGTATAACTTTATGAATTGGGCAATTGAATCGGGCCCAAGGTAATTAAATACAGCTATACCTCGTTTAATGCTGTAGATGGGTTCCAAGCAATTGGAGTGTTAAGCGAAACAGCGCTATACTGAGTCATTTTAACATGGGGTAGATAGGGATAGGGGAGCTCATGAAAAAATACACAACTGCAATAGAAATGTAAACTGTTTTTGTTTTATATGAACTTCAAACAGCAAATAAAACACTAACACAGACTGAACATTAGCAAAAATATACATTTTAAATTTGTGATGTTAAAGCTTCTGGGTCATCCTAGATTGTGTTTTTTTTTTGAGAATCAGAAAATTAAAAGGGGTGTGAAAGTGCTTTAAACGGGGTCAAAATAGCGTTATTACGAAACAATGCAAAAAGGGGTAGCGTTAAGCAGGGTATACCAATATATAAATACAGGTATACCCCTTTTAACTCTGTAGATGTGTTCTTAGAAGACCAAGTGCTAAATGAAACAGTGTTAAACGGGTCAATTTTATCATAGGGTAAATCACAGGTAAACTCAAATTTAAAATTCCTTCCATGGCTCTTGGTGTTTTGGAATGATACACAAGCATCAAATCAGTGTTACTTGGGTATGTGTTGGGCAAACACTATGTTATTTCCAATGGGGGATGTGTCAGGCAAACATTGTGTTATATCCAATGGGGGATTAGTCAGGCAAAAACAACTATATATCGAATCAGTGTTAAACGGCAAAGTGTTAAGGGGGGTCTGCCTGTACTTAATTTCTTTAATACAGAAGACCTGTTTCTATACATGCAATCTTCAAAGCCTAAAGTAAATCATGTGCCAATTCCACTGCTCAAAATCACCCAAAATATTCTATAATATTCAATGTAATTATACTAGTAATGAGAGAAGTAGGATAGTGCAGTAATTGTGAAGTAATAAAGAAGTAATTGTGCATATTCCTTGAACGGAGACAGAGAGAAGCACTACACCTGACATTTAAAGAGTTACCTTAGTAAAAAGTCATGTTTTTCTACACATACAATTTAATTCCAGCAGAACAACGAACTCCTTATAGGTCTTATTTAATAAAGACAAGCTGATCTATTACACGTTCACTGATGTTGTCTCCACTCACAGTCACAAACAACTTGTGCTTACATTGCTGTCATACTAACGCTTTGTCCTGTGTTTGTAGCATGAACATGCTTTCTGCTGGATGGATCAAAGAGAAAAGTATGTTTGTTGTATCCGTTTTTTATTTTAGAAGACCAACAAAACTACTTGATACACAAGAAGAAACACCAAAAGTTTCTTCTACAACTATCCAACATAATTCTTAAGAATCAGTTTGATTTTCTTCATTGTAGCACATGCTACAATCAACTTACATTACTGGAAGTATTTCCAATAACACATCAAGATACCAGTTTCTGGTTTAGCTAATATGAGGAGTACACTCATATTGGTCAAATTGGCAACCAGATAAAGATGCCCATGTAATACACTGTAGAGTTAACTTTATTATTATTAACGCTCAAAATGTTCTGTAGAGCTATACACAGTAATAGTACATTGCAAAAAATAGAGGGCCCTCTACAACTTAATAGAGTTTCTGTGTGATACAGGAGGGTGATCGATGCATTGTGCATATTATGGCTGAAAATAAACATAAATTCCAATAAAACTGAATTTTTATCTTCAGCAACTTTTTCTATACTGAATCTGCCTTGTATGCCTCTTGAAGAAGGGTGCCAAAATTTGTCCAGAGAAATAGTATGGAATAATTGATAACAAGTGCGCTGGCATGCTGCTTTTTATTCAAACTCCTTAAGCTGTCAGCACAAGCAGGAGATCCTTGACAGATCTTGTGAAGAAAATTGTGTTAAACACTTCCAGGTAAATTTACATTGAAGGACCATGTATTGCACATTTCACGGTATTACGTTTCTGAAATATACAGTGGATTTGGTGGAAATAAGCACCACACTTAATCGATTCACCAACAAAGGTACTCATTTACTCTTCATTATATCCCTATGATTAGTAAATGTGTTGACATGCTTCCTTAGTTTAACACTCAAATCTATTTGGTAACTCTCACATCTTGTAAAAGTTCAAAATTACATTTTGCATACCTAAGTGTTCTGACTTTACAACCAATCTTATAAATGTCTGGGCCATTATCTTGCTATATATTACCACGAAGGAAGGGCCAATGGGGTCACAGAGACATTCATTATACCTACTCCCTTCCCCCAAACATGTTGCCTGAAGTATTTCTTGCAGGGTCATCTCCAATTGAGAACAAAGACAACCAAATGCACAGCTGTTTTTCATTATTGATAACACAGTATAGTTATGTCATTTAGTATTACGCTTCCATCTATAAAGCACTTGATGAGTAACAGGAACCCAAATTGAAATATTACTGACCTCTAGTAAGCCTACACACCAAAGGGGAGGGGGGGGGGGAATATATATTTGAAATAACTGACATTTATTTTCCTGAAGCACCATTACTAAACTGAAATTAAAACCATATGGGCTTTTAATTACCGTACACGTCTATACAAACTCTTAAAAATAATTTTCAAGAGATGTGGGTTTGGGCTCATAATTGAATGCACAGTTGTAAATGCCTTAGCATTAGACATACCATACCATAGGACTGGGCAGGACATGAAAAGACAATTGTTTTTATCTTTTATGTTTGGCTGTCAGTGCATGAAACAATCTGTAGAATAAGTGTCTATAATGTAATTCAGATTATGTGGGCTCCACAGAAAGACTGTACAAAACTCTAATGGTTTACTTATACACGAGCTAATAATCTCGTCATTATGTTCCCTCACACTCGGGAGAACATTAATTAAAGAGATATTGAAGGTTTCTGATTTCACTAGGAATATAATATACCGTATTGGTCCGAATATAAGCCATACCTTTTTTGAGCTTGCGAGTTAAAGGGTGCGGCTTATATTCGCAACCGTAAAAAAATCATTGCCGATTTGCGAACTTTGATTGTAACGCGTGCGGCTTCTATTCGCGAATGCAAAATTACTGCCGATTTGCGCGATTGCGAGTTAAGGGTGCGCGATTGCGAGTTGAGGGTGCGCGATTGCTAGTTAAGGGTGCCGATTTTAGTGCTTTAGACTGCGATATTGAATAGCGATTTACGGTTTTAGTGATTCTAACGTCCTGTAAAGCCTGTAACCTGCAAAAAAAGCCTGTTTCTTGCAATGGCTGATAACTTTGAGAGTCTTTTTCTCTCCAATTTTACGGGTGCGGCTTATATGTGAGTACTATCTTTTTTCAATTTTTCCCCTTGAACTTTACGGGTGCGGCTTATATGCGGGTGCGGCTTATATTCGGACCAATACGGTACCTATCTAATTTTATTACATTTATTTTATTAAGAAGCGATTAAAAGCGCTGTTCTTTCTGCTTGGGTCTGCCCTCTGTAGCTCATGAAGACACAGCATGATCGTACTGGGTTTGCAGTGTCTCATACAAGCCAATCCGTGACCATCTCTCAGCAACATTTTACAAACATGCACTACACTGCAATTCATGAGCTGAATGAGCTGCAGAGGGCAGACCCAAACTGGTACAATTTATATGATTTTAGGCAGAACAACAAAGCTTTTAAGTACTTGGTAAAAAATCACTGGGTTCCCTGGTGGTCCAATGGTTTGGATTTGGCGATTTCACCGATGTGACTTTTTTGATTCCAGTCACGGAACCACCACCCTGAAACTAAGCAGGGTTGGGCTTGGTCAGTACTTGAATGGAAGACCAGGAAATACCAGGAGCTGTATGCTGTGGTGCACTGGAGAAGGAACTGGCAACCCACTCCTATAAAGATGTCCCTGGTGTATTACGGTCAAAGGTCACAGAGAGTCGGACACGTAAAAAAAACAAAAAACAAAGTACATAGTAGTAAATAGATACATAGGTATATAATATTCCTAGTGAAATTCAGAAACCTTCCATATCCCTTTAGGATAAAACGTGGATAAAAATAGCCAAGCTCGCTCCCTCTCTATACTGGCATTTAGAGTGTGAGGGAGTTTTGAAGTCTGACATTCTCAAGAGTCTCAAGAGTCAAGACCAAATTGTAAAGATCACAATACTTGCTATGTACTTTTATTTGTTTTTATTTATAAAGTATTACTTTGTGCAAACATACATGAAATATAAGTATAGGTTCTAAAGTAATAGTAGTCAAGGATCCTATTCTTGAAAGCCAATGTAGGACAGTGGTTCTCTGGTGGAAGTGGTTCTCTGAGATCTTATCTATATGAGCTTGAAGAACTTATCTATGGGATAAAGATTTGGTTGAAAAGGGTGAAGGGCAATGGGATGGAAATAATCATGAGTGATGTTGTGAGCAAGAGAGATAATAAGAGTGTGAGATAGATGGAAAAGATTGTTAGTGACACATAAAGGCCCACCGTGACGCTCATACAGCAGGGTTGAAAGAATTTGAAGAAAAAACATCACTGTATCTTTCAAAGCTTACATTTGAACTTTGGTGTTGCAAGTTTAAGCACAGTTGATCCTCTGCTCCCCCTATTACGTAATCAGGGGTGGGAAAAGATCTGCCCAGGAGGTTATTCTAAACTTTCTTCTAGAAAAGTCTATGTTGACTGCAGTGGCCACTGATCGGAAGGAGAAAGGGAAAGACTGCTGTCAGGATCTCCTCCCTCTCCCTGAACACAACCCCAATAGGTATATAGAGAAGTAGTCTGGACTTGGAATGCTAAAGTTCAAATAAAAGTTTTAAAATCTAAATGTTATTGTTATTTTTTGTTTTATTTCAAATTCAATTGTAATGTACAATCTTTAAAACCTATCTCTACCATTAGAACACATTCCCATACATATGACCCTACCACAGATGGTGATAGACTACTGAAAAGCATGGTTATATTTATGATGCAAAGATGAATGAAAATCATGAGCACTACATATGTCATCACAATGTCAAAATATTCTGAAATTATCAGGGAAACTCAAAATAAAACTACACTCGTCCACAATGCACTGGTCTTGTGAAATTGTTATCTCTAAGAAAACCATTTCTCCCATAAAACAGTGGCCTAGTAACGAGTCTGTGATGTAAGAGTAAGTGCCATACACATTACAAAAATGTAAGGGGGCACAGAAGGGCTTAGAAACCCGAAGCAATATGGGACCATATCCTGTTATGTGCACACATGGGAAGCGTGCCGCCGATGTCCCGATGTAGCTGTCTCTAAGTGGCCGTTAAGTGGTTAGGGGTTTTCGGGTTAGGTTTAGAGGGTTAGGGGCTTAGGGTTAGGAAATTAGTTTTAGGGGGTTAGGCTAAGATGTTTAGGAGGTTAGGGACAGGGGGTTAGGTTTAGGGCCAGTAACTGGTGTAGGGGGTTAGGGTTGGGCCCGGCAAGGGTGTAGGAGGTTAGGGGCTTAGGGAGTACATGGGTACGCGGGACGGGAGCGCGCCCAGCACCAGAAGGCTTGCACATAACAGGATAAATCCACAATATGTAATTTAGTAACATGTATATACTCTTAACTCTGATCCAAATGGCCTCCTTAAAAAGGACTCCATCACCATCTGTTGAAATTCACTAAATTAGACACTACTGAATTTGTCTAATTATGGAAGAGGTACTTTGGATTATTTCCTGACATATATCAGTGGGGGGAGGAACCAGTCTAAAAGGAAATGCCTTCACATACTTAGTTTCAAAGCTATAATTCAATTTTTTCCTTTGGTATAAAAAAGGTTTTACACTAGTTATAGTTTGTATCACACAGCATGACTCTCTGTGTCCTCATAATGGTAACTAATTATTGCAAAAGATTTTTCATGATCAAAATGTTGGAGGTATAATTTCAAAAATGTTTAAAAAAAAGATACTACTGAGCGAATTGTCTCCAGTGAAGTGATATAGTGGCAGGAAGTCTAGGAACATCCAGAAGCTGCTTAATAATTATCATACTTTTGAGCGCTTAGCTGGCTAAGTAAGTATTCTTAAAGGCCCAATGACCATTTTACCAGGCTGTGTATAATAGGTGGAACAAACCAAGTTATATTTGTGTTATTTTAATGTCATATTTATAAAATGAAATTTATTATCTTTTATCACAAAAAAAACTTTTTCAATGGTGTAAAATGTGAGATTGATGTGTGCCAATAAGTCCTTCTGAAAAGATAATGTATTTTTTTTATATAAGGCCAAATAATTTTAATTAAAAAAGTATATAAATAAAAGGAATCTGAAACATGTTTATTTTTCCTCATATGAAACAAAAGTGTTCAAATTATTGTTACTTCGTCTAGATCAAAATAAATAAAGTATGTGTAGAGCACAAGATTTTTTTATGCTGTTTTTGGTTCTTCTGAACCTCATCAAGTTAGAGTCTTTGACAATACAACAGTAGTTTTACTGATAATATATTAGTCATCAAAACAGAGTTTCAGCACTTCTGCTGTAATACTAATTATATTCCAAGATAGCAGTCAAGAAATTCAGTAAAATACATGTGTAGCAAAGCATACAGCCAGAAGAAGCACACCGATACTCAAGTCCATCGAATCTACAAAGTGCCAGGGTGCAAGTAAAAATGGAAATCTCCCTCTGTGACTATAATACTAGTCTCCCGATTAGTGCACCCTATTATATTGGGATCAGTTCTGTATATTTATTAAAAAATTAAATCTATACTGTGGAGCATAGGTTCCCAAACTTTAGACAAAAAAATGTTAACACCCCCATTATAACAGTTTTCCCGTTCACACCATCTTTGATATTTGCGACGTAAATAGCAACTTGTGATACATTACTGCATATGTCGTTAAATTATCAAAAAGTACATGCTTCGTCTTGGAAACTGCTATTGCTATACCGATTTTGATTAAATGTAGCACATATAAAAAGATTGTAGCCAACCCGCTGCCGCCCACCTAGAAGGCTTCAGAGCCCACTGGTGGGCAGTACCGCCCACTATGGGAACCTATGCTGTAGAATTATCCACATGTATATTGTTATTAGATATATAATACATTCTTGGAACAGATATATAGTGTATATACATAGTTAACGTTCAAAATTAAAAGTGGCTTGATTCAACCTGCTAAAGCAGAATTTTTTTATTTTTTATTTCAGCATATATATCTCAAAACATGTGTTTCCTACATTTCTTTATCATTTTTTGATATTATTATTATCCTTTATTTATAACGCGACAACATATTCCGCAACATATTCTGAAGCAAGGGTCTGGACATTATAACAGTACAGCATATGATCAAGAAGTTCATAGAATAGATGAAGACAAATTAGTGCAGAAATTGATGCAAACAAGTATTTTTTTCACACACTGCATTGTTGAATTTGTTTATCATAGTGCCAGGGGGAATGTGAGATATGGCATGTTGGTATATATTTTATTTGCAACTCTAAAATCATCAATCCATAAGGCAAAGAGGTGGTACATATAGTGAAGCATCCCCATACACAAGCAACATGAGCATAACTGAATTAAAAAAAGACAAATGAAAAGCATATGTGTGTGTGTGTGTGTGTGTGTATATATATATATATATATATATATATATATATATATATATATATATATATATATATATATATATATATATATATATATGCACATCTATCTATCTATCCATTGCCACATAGTACTATTCAATGGAATTATTATTAAATCTCTTTTATAATAAGTTTGATGACCATAAATAAAACAAGAAATCAATATAGCAATTAGTTCATGTATAGCTTACTGTTGGTACAATTAACAATATCCTGAAACAATAAAATGTGAATGTGCATGGGTTTTCTGCACTTATTCCTATCAGATCTGGTCATCCACCATATGTCCCAATAGTAAGATCTCACCTCTGAGCTGGCACTGGACTGAGGCACACAGCAGCAAAACCAACAGCACCCGGCATGGCATCTCTCACTCTGCAAATCTGATCTGGCAGCTACTTCAATGCAGCTCAGGGAAGGGTGCCTGCAGATTGCTCCTGATTATGTATATGTCATCCGTGATAGGGATCTGCATGCACTCCCTGCCAGCAGCTTAGTATCCAGAGCTCTACTATTTCTCATTCACAATCTTCACCCATCCAAAGTCCTCTAGCAAAAGGGCTTAAGAAGAGGGGGAGAGGGCAGTGGGAAGTACCATATACTTACACAGGGGGAGTCACACATACAGCATCCAGTCACATTAAGCATTCTTGCATTTCTTTGTACTGAGCTTCAGGCAGTAATATCAAAAGGATTTGCTGAAAGAAAACCACTAAGCTGTGGCTTGGTAAGATTTAACTTGAAATAATTTTCTATATAAGAAGACAAAATTCCCCCCTGAAGGAAGGTTGGTGTGGCCCAGCAGTGTCTTGGTATCTAGAGGAGCAGAAAACTTTTATTGTGGAATGTTGGCTCAGTTGTTTGGACATCAAGATGCTGGAAGGCTAGGGGGTTTAGTTATATTCTTTAGAACAAACACTATTGTTATTTCCACCATAGCAAGGCAGTTCTGCAACACATACATAATGCAATATAAATGAATGTGTAATTGTATTTATGCTATTTCAACAATAAAAAAGGAATGACAAATATATATATATATTTGTTATTTTTTTTATGATAAATATATGAAAAGCAAATTAGACAGTAAAAGGAGATACTATAGATACTACAATATTAAAAAGCAATGGGAAGCCTTTTGTTGCATCTGAAACAATATATTTGATAATGTTCAACAGTTGTTTTTGCTTCAAAATTCAGTTGCTGAATAAACTGATTCATTTGTATAACTGCCCCCCGGGGCATGACCCTGTCAGTCAATGAGCAGTAACATACAGAGGCTGAATGGGTCATACTTGACTGGCAGTGAGATCTAAATACTACTGTATGCTTTGTACACAGGGAGGCATTTTCCGTTAGTTTCAATGAATTTTAAACAAGTTTTCTATGCAAAAAAATAAAAAATAAACAATTGTGATGTTTAAAACATGTTTTTGTGAGTTCACGAAAACCTGTTTTGTGACTTTAACTGTTTTATGAAAATGTATATTACATTGTGGGTTTACCTCTCATGAACACAAACTTTATTTTTTTTATATAAAGTTAACACTTACCCCCGGTGCTGTTTGATTCCTCCCCCCTAAAACCAATCAGACCATATATTGTAAGATTTTTTGAATTAGATTATTATTTTATGGTAACTATATATGTGATGAGGTTCCCTGGTGGCCCAGTGATTAGGATTTGGTGCTTTCACTGATGTGACCTGGCTTCAATTCCAGTCAGAGAACCAAGAGGTCACACCACTCTGAAGCCAAGATTGGGCCTGGTCAGTACTTGGATGGGAGACCACCTTGAAACACTAGGAGCTGTATGCTGTGGCCCACTGGAGAAGTAACTGGCAACCCACTCCAGTATCTCTGCCATTAATACTAAGTGGATCATCATGGTGTGTTATGGTCCATGAGGTCACGGAGAGTCGGACATAACTGAATGACGTAAACACATTCATGTGACAAAGAGGCTCCATTGTATAACATAAGACTTGATTATGTCTCACCTCACTAATGAATACTATTTCTCCTTAGGGGATATTTTACACCCTAGTCTGTGGCAGAAACATAAGCATCTGTATTCTGCATAGTGAGAATAGTTGTCTTATTAAAGGGGGATGGGAAAGGAAAACAATTAAAAGTAGGGGGAAGGGGCTGAAAGAGAAAAGTAGGAAAGGTAGTAAAAATAATGGATGACATAAAGAAATGGAAGGGATAAAAGATGAAAGGATGGAACTATTTTGCTGCCACTCCTTGATTTGCACCATCTAAGCTCTGCCCTTGTGGCCCATATGATAATGTCACCATGTGAAACAGGAGGGATGTGAGGAGGACATGGGGTGAGATAAGAAGAATAGAAGGAGAAAAGTGAGGGAAGGAGTGAATGAGGGAGTAGATTGAGATTGGAGTAGAGAGATGGAATATGGAATAGGAGAGGGGCAGACAAGTAAGGGGTATATAGTAAAGGGGAGAGGAAGGTTGGTAGGTGGAGGGGCATGAAGAGAAAGAGAGAAAGCAAATAACATGTGTGAAGTTAATTTGGGAGACTGAGAGGAGGAGAGCAAAATGAAGAATGGAGCGAAAGAGAGGCCAAGAATCAAAAGGAGGAAAGAGAAAGCGTACATTTTGTTTTCAATGGCCTTTAAATGTATGTCATATATTTATATCTGCCAACTATATTGTACAAAACTACAGAAAATTTTGCCCCTTTATCATCACATGATAAACATAAATATTGACAATTATGTTGATAGTTCTGTTGGGTCCCATTTAGCTTCCTTTTCTTTTCATTCACCCAGAGCGGTATATTTGTTGTGGTTCTTTTTGTTCAGTATCAAAGCTTTTTATCAGGCTCCCTGCCTAAATGATTCATACATTATTTTGTATTTATGGTGCTGTCCATTGTTTCTTTGCATATGTTTGTTTCTTTGCTTGCTTGGTCTTTGATATAGACTTGTTTAGTTTGAGAAGGATGAAAGCTGGGACATAGATATACTGTAGCTGTTTCTGTCTTCCTGTATACAAATAAATGGTATGTAATTGTTAGAGTAATGTACAGGAAGTACGTTTGCGAGTTTTCAATTGTGTGTTTGTGTCTTGGAAACAAGCACTATGTACATTTGATTTTAAGCTCAAAAACAGGGCCCTCCATTCTTTATAAGGTGTTAAGTTTGTTTTTTGCCATGTACTAAACCCCTGTACAGCGCTACGGAATATGTTGGTGCTATATAATTAAAATTAATAATAATAATAACTATTCTACAGAGAAATCCAGTTTAGTCTAATAGATGGATGAAATGAGATAAAACAATTAGGACTTGTAGCAAGAGAATCTTTAAGGTATATGCTGGATTGCAGGGGGGATTTACTCTTTCCATTTGATATTTTTTACAGCACTTACATTGTTTCTTCTATTTACCACTGTTGCCTCCCCCTCCCCATTTCCTCCATACACCACATTTTGCTTAAGCAAATAATTGTATTTATTATGCCCTCTCACCCTGTTTCCTCTATTCTAAAGTGGCTTTCTTTTTATATCCAAACTTGCTTTTTTAACTCCTCTATGACCTCAACATTACTTGAATGACTGTCTACAATTATTTAATTAAGTTTTCCCCTGCCAACTTTCTACCTGACCCTCTGCCATCTGCTTTTTGGTCCTCGCCACTCCACTGAGACAGTAGTAAGTATTCCTATCTTTTAATTCTTCTTGACTAATCTGCTGCTTTTGATAATGTTTATCTTTCAAAAAATGTAATCATTTGGCATATATGGCAGAAAATTCAGTTCACATTATATCACAGTTATGTTCATGTCCTATATTCATAGAGTGGGGAGGCACATATATGCACTATCATCCCATATACATTTATTTGAGTTTCAGTATCACTTATAGTCTAATGTGACCCAAATGTATCTTTCCTCACCACATTTATCCCCTTCTCTACTGTTCTTACTGCATTCTGCATCTTGTATATAGCACTGTGTAAAATGCGTTGGCATTTTATAAATAAAGTTGATTATTATTATTATTATACATAGTATTAATAATAATGATAATATTAGGTAAAATATATGTAATACTTCTTGAGACTTGAAAAGAGAGATGAGTCTTTTAAACTAGTCCATTTAAATTGAATGTTAGTTTGATAAAAACAAGGTAGTTTGTTATGTCGCAATACTAGTTTACGGATTTCTGAGAAATGATTGCAGTTTTGATGATTGAGAGTATGACTTAGCTTTTCAGGCAAATCTCTCTACATCGTGTCATGCATAATAGCAATATTAGAAATCGAAGGTGCACATCAATCCACTGCCAGATTAGAAAGGATAAGACAACAGCAAGAGTAAAGTAAAGATTATCATATGCAAATTGCCATACTCCTCTCCAAACCAAGGAGCAAATACCTTCACTACAGCATAGAAACTATGCAGGTGAAATCTTTAATATCTAAAACAATCCCAAAACTTTCTATTTTACAAAAAAAAAGAGTTAGATATCCAAATGCCTGTTATGCATAATAGTATCAGGTAACCACATTTTGAGATCCAAAGAAATCCTTGTCTTAACTGGCAAATCTAATTTGTAGTTGGAAGGTACAAGTTTGTCAACTTGGCATGAGTCGTCTGAAAATTACCCCTGAACCATAAGGAATATTTGTCAACAATCTCCCACCTTACGGTAGGTTTGACAAGGTTACTTCTTCCTATCTCTGAAGAGCCAGACATTGCTTCCTCTCTGTATTGTCATGCAAATGCTTTATTTCAACCATACTGAATGATATAGTGTTATCTTTTCAATGTCATCTGCTTCCTCAATGCACATTCTTGTTTTCTTGAGAACGTCAACATGTTTTATACATATTTCACAATCAAGTTGCAAATTCTCCGACTTTATGAGGTATTTAAACTAAACCAAACTTTGCTTCAGTATTTTTTCTGTATAAAAGCATTTTTTCTTGATAACTGTTTATAGATATAAAGATGAATGAATTGAAAATGAAATGAATGAAAAATTGTAATAACTGGATAAAAGAAGTAGAGGAGGATTAATCAGCAACTGAAGTATATATTGTGATGTGAAGTATTTATAGAACAAGAGAGAGTGAAATGTTAGATGTGAGAGCAGCAATTTTGCTGGACCAAATGATCTGTTCCCGATTATAGAGTAGAATATCAGAGGAGTAAAATATATTATAATATATCAAATATATTCTGAGGTTACTGTGGTGGCACCCCTGTCCCTTCTATCATCTAAGCTTGTTCAGCTACGTCAGCCATGTCTCTAATGCATTCCACCTATAGCTTTGTCAGGAACAATGTGGATCTGTATGTTATATATATATTGAGTGCTCAATGGTGCACTGAGTACTTGTCCATTCTATGGCAAGGGAGAGTCTGTGCATCCCCTCTTGTCACTCTTGAGAGACCTCCCCCTCAGTTCTGACTGCATTTCTCCCCTCATCTTTTTTTGTTTTGGCAACAAGGCAAGGGACCTCCTCATTAACCTGCTCCTGACATTAGCACAGTTGGCTATTTATAAGTCCAGGAGGCAGGGTCTTGAAGAGGGGTTTCCACTACCATGTGAGGCTATGTTCTGAGTACTGGTGGGCTTCTGTATCTGGAAAGAGTACCACCTGGCTTTGTCCACTGGGAGCATGTGTGAGTTTACCTTGCATTAGGCTGTAGATCAGCGGTTCTCAATCTTACTAGTGCCGCGACCCTTTGATAACATTTCCCAAGTTGTGGCGACTCCTAACAGTAAAATTACAGATTAGAATAGACAAAAAAACACATTTCTGATGGTTTTAGGCAACCCCTGGAAAATCATTATTCGACACCCAAAGGGGTCGCGACTCCATCTCATACACTTTTTTCCTACTACCATGTAGAAATATATTGAATCCTCTGATAGGCCCTTTAAAAGGCCAGTCATGTTAGAACCCGACACAAATTAGAAAGAAATTCATATTGGGGTGACTAGAACACCTTTAAATATTAAAGAAAGAATTAATACATTTCAAGAGAGAAATGTCTTTCAGAAAAAGTGGATTGCAATAAAAAGAGGTTATGATTTAAAGTTGCAAGGTGGACAATTTAGAGGTAATGTGAGTACTACTACACAGAAATAGTAGTAGATAAGTTAAATACCCTATGAGTGGTAGGGTCAAACACAGTTAGTGACTTGAAGCTTGTCATGAGATTAGCATCCTGAAACTAATTTAAAACAGTATTTTAGATAGATAGAACAGGAAGTAGATGGGTTCTTATGTGCCGGCAAATCTATGTTCTTGTACTTAAGTGACCTGCTCTAGCACCTTTCCTATTAAAACATGTGGATTAAAACATTGAATGGGTATTTAATCTAGTGCATATATGTGCCTCCCCACTCTATGAATATAGGACATGAACACATCTATGTACATACATGTAAACATATCCCCACCAGGAATAAAGAGGTTATTCAAGTGTTCTTAACAGTTTAGAACATCTTGCTGTTTCTAGTATCTCTTAAATGGCAGATCTGTATAAAATCAACAATAATTGTAATAACTTTGCCTGAAAATGTTTCTCATGGTCTGGGGTCCTGAGCATATGCAGAATGTGAGTGAGGTGCTTTGATGATTCAGATCAGTTATTTATTGTCTATGTGGGTGGGACCCCTTTGTAGTTTGCTGTAAACTCCAGAATCAGAAAGATGTGTATGTGCTTATTTATTACATCCAAGGCTTCCATTACTATGACTCTCTATACTATATATAATTACATATGTTTTTTTTTTTCTTTTTCAGTAGACACAATCTGACTTGGTGCATGGAAAAGTCTATGCATTTGTCAAATTTGATGTTGAGTCCCTGTATGGAAATTATTTAGATACATGTTTCAATAAAGGAATTGTTAGGTTCCACCTTTTTTGGTGAACATTTAAAAAGCATGTTTTAAGCAATAGAATAAAAAGTCTTGATCTAAAAATAGGTTCCCAATACTATTACTAATATCCTTTATGTGTAAAGAGCCAACATAATCAGTAACGCTATACAGGAGTTAAATACAAGGCAAAAGCACATTTAAAACATTGCAAAATAATGGAGGGCCCTGTCTTTGAGTTTAAAATCAAACATACATAGTGCTATCTCAAACCACCTAAAAAGTTTGAAAGCTGGCAAACTTACAATCTAAAGGATTCTTCTTTCTGCTAATGACCTTCTTCTATCTACAACTCTTGTCACCTCCTCTCACTCCCGCCTCCAGGACTTTTCTCGTGCTGCCCCAAGTCTCTGGAACTCCTTGCCTCGCTCCACCAGATCATCATCTTGCCTCAAAACATTTAAAACCTCACTTAAAACGCATCTCTTTAAAGAAGCGTATCACCTTCCACCCTAACACACTTATCACGTCTCTCTCCCTCTTTTACCACTCACTATCCCTTAGATTGTAAGTCTGCGAGTTTCTATCCTAAGTACTTTGGGAATTCACCATGGATATTGGATTCCTAGCTCAAAGACAGGGCCTCCTTCATTGCTATATGTTAATCTGTATTTATCATTGTCTGAACCTAATTTATGTACAGCGCTACGGAATATATTGGTGCGTTATAAATAAACGATTACATATTATAATTGTCCAACTATGAGACGTCGTTGCGCTGTTTGCATGGTGTGTACGACTTAGCGATAAGCGCTACAGGCGCTCATCCCCGGCCAGCTTCACGTAGCGAGGCGAGCCGTTAAATTCGGAGCACTTAACGGGACTTAGCTAAAAAAAATTCGAGATGCAAAACATTACGAGATTAGCGGCCGAACCAAAAACCCGAAAACCACACTAACTACACCTAAAAAAATCACAAAAACATCACAGACAGCATGGGGCAACAGCCAGGACATCTGTAAGTGAGGTGGAACGCAAATTTAACTTGATTTAGACCACACGAAAATCGCCTAAGCGAGGAAAAAAATTGCCACCGAAAAACTGAAAACGAGGCTACATGACCCTGGGCGGCGCAAAACACTGCTAAAAGCGTAGCACTTTACACATCACACTACAACCTACAAAATGCACTATTACAGAAGCGGAACAATGCTCACGAGAAGCGTACCAGATTAATAACATTACCATTATACATTGCCGCTTTACACAATAAACCAACGGCTTTACCTCGTAGCCTATGTAGAATGCACAGTTCAAACATTCATTACACTTTATAAGCAGGGCACTAACACTCACAATGTATATTCTATGCAGATGCAAAATACAAACAGATTGTTAGCTCTTCAGCCTATTGCTCGCTGCATATATCAATTTTTAAATAATTAAACTATATTAATTTATTGAATAAATCATTTATTATTAGTTAACTACACACACATAGAAATATATATCTCTCTCAGAGGACCAAAAGGACATGACAGGAGAGGCTCTCAATGAGTGCCGAAGGCGCTCAGCGCAAGCCTCGCAATGAGTGCCGAAGGTTCTCACAGTAGAAGACGTTTTCAATTATGTCTCAAACACCATTCCCATGGCTTCAAATTTTATTGCCCCGTCATTTTTGACGGGCAAGTCGCTAGTAATAATATACAGCCTTATTAAATTGCGATTCAGTAAATTTAAAAGCGCTCTATATGAGCACACATCATATTTTTTTACTGAAGTTTTTAGTTAGTGAACTTCTATCCAAAAGCAAGGTTTTCACTAACTAAAAACTTCTGTAAATAAAATATGCTGTGTGCTTAAATAGAGCCCTTTTAAATTTACCGAATCACAATTTAATAAGGCTGATAATGGCAAAGGTAACAATTTTTATTTGGCAGCTTCACTCTGTTAATTTCAGGCAATTCTACCCTGAACAGTAGAAACAGCAAACTCCAGACGTATGTTTCGGCCTCTGTGGGCCTCATGAGTGTGGTGCAGTTATATTCCCAAAAGCACAGTGAGCAAGGAGTCCACGTCTTGTTCCCCTATCACCCATAAGGTGAGAAAGACTAAGCAAAAACAGGAGAAACAGAAATGTTTCTCCTGTTCAGAGTAGAATTACCTGGTAGTTTGGGGCTGGATCATTCTTTTGAGCAGCTCTTTTAACATGGACTGCCTGAGGTTGTGATTGCAATGCCTTGGAATATGCACAGTAGTATCTATATGCAAAGGATATTCTGTATGTAAGTTTATTTGGCACTTTCTGACTTACTGTATACTTACATAGACAAATACACATATCATTTGCTACATAGATGTGTGGTATATTTCTGATTTGGATATAGCAAGAGGAAAGGAGGAGTAGTTACTGGGTCATTTGGGGAGCACAAATCTAAATGGGCCTAGGGTAGCATAAAACTTAAATACGCCCCTGAGTACAAGCCTCGTTCTGTGAATTCATTTTATAGACCACCAACAATGAAACTCAGAACACCGACTGTCCTAATAAAGGCAGGATGTATATATGTAAAACAACTTAACCAGCATTTGGCAGATGTGCGCTAACACCAGGAGCAGTCTTTCAAATGTTTATACAATGATTTGTTTAAAAAGGGCATTTTGCTATTTAAACAGGACAATTACAATTAAAGTTACATTTTTTTCCTGATAACATATCCTGCGATGGGAAGGATTGACATAGTTCACTATATAGTTATATGTAGTAAAATGCAGCAAAGGAATTTACTTAGAAGCACCTATCCAATTCCTTGGAACCCTGAGGACATAAATCTGAAAAAAATGACAAAAGTATATACGCCAGACAGCTGAGGATGCTCCATAATAACGGCTACATTTATTCTTATGTAACAGGTTGTGAGTATTTTATTATTTGCAGCTGCAAATTTTCAGATTTAAATTATCTTTGTAAAATATAGCACAGTCTGCCTACGCTCCCTTACACCATGCATGCTTCCAGACTGCATCTACTTTATTGCACTAATGCAGTGATTCACAAGCCTCTTCTCAAGATCCAGGCCATGATTTTGGTGTGAACACAAGATAAGCAATTAGCATTTAACAGACTCTAATTGCCTCATCTGTATTCAAACAATGTTAAATCGAAATCATGGCCTGTATGGTGGGTCTTGAGGAGAGGTTTGGCAACCGCTGCTCTAATGCATTTTATCTGCCTCATCGCTTTTAATTATTCATTCTTCCTCTATCCCCATACCTCTCTCTCTCTCACTTCCTCACTAATTCCTGCATTATCCTCCTTTTCTCTAGAAATGTTCTTACTCACAAGCACCTGGTTACCTATCCTATTTTCTGGAACCGTGAGAGCAATTCCCAGGCTCTCTTCTTCACCTCTCCCTCTGTCTGTTGGCGTTCCCCAAGGTTCTGTCCTAGGCCCCCAACTCTTCTACATCTACACCTCCTCCCTTCACACCCCCATAAAATCCTTTGGATTTCAGTATCATCTCTATGCAGATGATACTCAACTCTACCTCTCTGCACCCGATCTATCCTCCTCTCTTTTAGCTCAAGTTTCCAACTGCTTCTCTAGCATATCTTCCTGGATGTCCGCCTGTCAACTCAAACTGAACTTGTCTAAGACTGAACTCCTAATCTTTCCACCCTCTACTACAGCTTCCACTCCTCAAATATCTCTCACTGTTGACAACACCATCATCACTCCCACCTCCCAGGCCGGTTGTCTGGGGGTTCTACTGGATCCCGCCCTCTGTTCTATTCCTCACATCCAATCGATAACTAAATCTTGTCAGTTTCACCAAAAAAAATCTCCAAAATTTGTCATTATCTTACACAAGACACAGCTAAAATTCTAATACACTCTCTCATCATATCTCGACTCGACTACTGCAATGCACTCCTTGCTGGCCTCCCATCTCTCGTCTGTCTCCCCTCCAATCCATAATGAACGCCTCCGATAGACTCATCTTCAATACCAAACGCTCAGTGTCTGCAGCTCCTCTCTGTCAATCACTTTACTGGCTTCCCATAGCTTCCCGAATCACATTTAAAATCATGGATAGTTTACCTAGTGGGATTTGCTGTGAGGAAGGTCTCTACTTAGGGACTGGTGTTATCTATGTAGGGGGGTAGCCATTACATGCATGCTAAGAGGATAGAGAATTTGGGAATGAAACCTGGGACCTTGAATTGAGAACAGTTGTTGTAACACTACATTTTGAAATGGCTTCTAGAGAGCACAACAGAAAATCTAAATGTACAGTAGACTCTCAGTTATCCGGCACCCATGGGGATTGGTAGATGCTGGATAAATGTCGTTTCTGGTTGCTTGGGAGTCTGTATTAAAAGAGGCCTAGATTAGCTGCACATAGGATGCTCTGCTAAGTATATTTGTCAGTTTGGGCTGGTCTAGCAGCAGCAGCTTTTACTCCTCACTTACACACAGGTACGTTGGGCTGGAGGGTGCAGTGCTGAACCCAGGAAATGTAACGCCAATATTGCCCTGGCTTAGTCACTCATGCCTGTCTGCTACCAGATAACATTGAATTGCAGAGATATACAGTGGATGCATGTATAAGAATTTTGTGGCATGACAACCCGGCAAGCCCTACATTTTATTATTTTAAGTACAGTATTATTTTTTTTTCTTTTTATTGATTGGGAGTTCTGGTTGCTTGACTTCTGGTTAACTGAAAATCTACTGTATCTAGTTTGAGTATGGTGGCCCGAGTTCTGCAACATTTGGCTTTTATTTATATGTAATAATTACTTTTCCTAGGCATGCAGAGAGATGTTTACATTTAACAAATAGCACCTCTGTTTATTCAGATTTGGGCATGTGTGTCAACATTTCTGTGGCCTTGAGCACTGGACATGCAAACACTTGTAATTACTTATGTTTATTATACAAAAGTAAGCAATAAAAGTCTATCCACTCAACTGATATTCTGAAGCAAAATATTATATTCATCTATTATCCTCTTACAAGTTGAGAAATCAGAACAGATTAAATAAAACAGAAATATTTATACATACTGGTGAGGGATGGATAGAAAAACCTGTTCTCATTAGCTTTTACAATCGTTTTTGAGTATGAATGACACATGAATAAAGAACATGGATTATTCTTAAACCAAAAATGTATAAAAGGTCTTGTGACACTTATTAATTATTCTCATTGTCAATGTCTTAAAATAAATGGTAATATAGGATTTCTAGGTAAATGATTGATTGTTCCCCTCATCATATGATGTCATGGGAAGGTCTTGTGCTATGTAATGCCATGAGGTATTTGTGATGGATATACCTGAAGGGTTTTGGTAGCACATATGGTCTTGTCTAGGACATGTACACTACTTTTCTAGGACTACTATTAGTGACTCTTAAGCATAATTATTCAAAGTCCCCTTGATAAAATATGGAAAAAAAGTGTTTTAAAACAATTCATATGTTAAACTTTATTTAAAGCTGTATTATTCATTTACCTTATACTTTTTTTTAACCATTTTCACCAAAAAAATTGTACCAGTAAGAAAATAAATATCATATGGTATGTTCTTAATTATACACTTTAGTCTTGTTTATACTTTTTCTCAATTTCTTTTGGGCTCCTTTCCTAAAATTGCCTCTGTGATGGTTTACATGTCTTCCTGTTCTTATCTACATATGTGTTCCAACATGAATGTTTTGTTGTGACTAGAAGGCTTTTGACGTAATAACCAACAAGCATTAACGCCACCTCCAGCCAGATGTTTAAGTGATGTACATTGCTAAGCAAAATATATTTCTTCGGCTCTTTTATTTTTCTATACAAAAGGTCATACAGAGTAGTTATAATCCAAATTTTTAAGATGTTTATTATATGTATATATGTTATGTACAACTATGCCTAAACTATTTTTTCCCCTGTAGCTTTAGTATTTCCCACCTTCATATTTTAATTATTTTATTGAAATTTATTTTCAAACTTTTTAATGATAATTTTGTTTCACATTTTAAGAAATTATGTACATAATTTATTCATATATATTGTTTTCTTAGTGAATTAAAAAACGGGTGAGGGATGAGATGGGGTTTAATATGAGGAAGGAGAGGAAACAGACATAAATTAAGGATGATGTGATGAAGATTAAAGAATGAGAGTTACGAGTATAATATTTTAAGGTGTGAAATGTATATTGATCATTTTAATAACAGACATAGGAATATATAAAAAAAAGTGTGATCTTTCCTGTTTAGTCACCTTTAGCAGTGGCATGCAGAGGCTACTAGGTGGTGTAACCGTTGATCGTCAAGACTTTGTTCAGTTTGTTTTTAGGGTAAGTGTTAGCTTTATGGGTTAGGACAAAGAGCACCACATCTTTATTATGTAAAGCTTATCATCTGCCACTACTCTAAACCCTAAATCTAACACTAATAGATTGAATAAAGTCTCAGTGAGCCACCATAGTGTCATCTACTGGCAGCTGCACGCCACTGTTGGTGGGACGAAACAAGAAATGTCCAAAAAGTTAAGTGCTCTGAGGAACAGGTTATAGTACCTAGCTGATCAACACATTGTTAAATATCTTTAGAATTTCATTAGAGCTCTATCCATATCCATTTAAGTGGCTATTCAGCTTGAATATATATATTGCTCTACAGCAGTGGTTTCTCAACTCCAGTTCCCGGAGACCACTAACAGACCAGATTTTAGGAATATCCCTTTTTGACCACAGGTGCACTAATCAATGACTCTGTGATTCTAATTAGCCACTTAGATTTAAAGAACTACTGCACAATTAAAAAAAACACAAATATATGTTTGAAAACGTTCAAAAACTTTTGACTAAGAGCATAATTAATAATAAAAAAGTAATTCTGCTAGTTTTTAATTTGAAAAAACAAAACAAAATGTGATGCCTTTGCAGCACCCTGGAAGAATCCATGATTGATTGGTGGAAGTTGTATGCATTACATTTCCGGAAAGTTATAGGTCCATCATTTGATGCAATGTCCTATTTCTAGGCCAATGAGAGGGACATGGTTAATTTTAATCCTATCCAGTGATCAAACAATGACTGACTTCGGCCTGCACACCTACCTCCATTGATAAATACAGACATACATCTTTATGATACAGCTCTCAGGACATGATTTCAAAAACACAAAATGGATTCCTTTACTCATATTTAAAAAAAAAATGTTTTATACCCTTGACTTGCACATCTGCTAATATTGTTCATTTGATTCTTTAAAAACAAGTGTCTTTTCCTCTTGAACTGCAATGGAGATATTGTTGGTAGACAGTAGTCTGTGAGTACTAGAGTTGAGAAACACTGCTCTACAGCCCATGTATATGTGCCATTTATGGATTTGGCCCCCTTGTTGCATATATATAACATCAACAATACTATGAACAGTGCTATGAACATATACCATAATATTTAGATTTTAGCAAATAAGTGATACTACCTGTGGATCAGAAAAGGGCACTTGATTAGAGGAGAAAAAAGTACAAGGTGCTGATAGAAGTTTATGGAATTGTCAATAAGAATGTTGGCCAACTTAAAGGGAAACTGTAGTGACATTTTTTCACTGCTTCATTTTAACTAGAATAATTGTGCAAAAATGCTTTTACGCCGGTAAAAATAAAACAACCTCTAATTTACCACAAAAAAAAACAACCTCTAATTTATTGTAGCCTGACCATCTCCATTAATCACTAAAACAGAGCACACACCATGCTTGGCTTTAGCCAGAGCTTTGGGAAGAGGGGGGAGGAGAAGAGACACAAGGGAGGGGGAAAGACACAGGGGATGGAGGGCAAAGAGACACAGGGAAGGGGGGCAAAGGGACACAGGGGAGGGAGGAGGAGAGGGAAAGAGACATGGGGGAGGGGGAAAGAGACATGGGGGAGGGGGAAAGAGACACATGGGGGCGGGCAGAGATACAGGGGGGAGACACACGGGACCGGGGGGGGGGGGAGATATGGGGGAAAGAGAGATGGGGGGGAGATACACGGAATAGAGTGGGGGAAGAGACACAGGGGAGGGAGAAGGGGGGAAGAGACACAGGGGAGGGGGGCAGAGACACAGTGGAGACACAGGCGGGGGTAGAGACATGGGCAAAGAGATACAGGGGACAGAGATACAGGCGAGAGAGCGGGGTGAAGAGACACAGGGTAGGGGGAGAGACACAGGAGAGGGGGAGAGACACAGGGGAGGGAGAGGAGGAGGAAAGAGACAGAGGGGAAAAGGCGAAGGAAAGAGACATGGGGGCAAGGGGGAGGGAAGAGACTCTTTGGTGGGAGAGGGGGAAAGAGATAAAGGGGAAGGGGGGTGGGGGGTAAAAAATATATATTTTTATACTATCCCGCAAACGACTATTTTATTATAAAGTTATTATCTGTTATATCTCAACTTCTAATATTCCTTTGTGCTTGGATGACAGATTACCAAATGCAAATTATCCTACAATCATTGGTAACCTTAAACCTTAATTGCAACAAAGCCTTACAAACACACTGATAAAAAGTGTATGCTCTAATACAATAGCTTCCATTGAAGTATTGCTGGTTGGTTTACGCCAATGCCAAAATAAGATTTTTCTTTGCATGGTGCTAATGATAATGTTGTATGAAATGCAGCAGGATGTATTTTTTGCATCAATGGTAAAATGTGTTCTCTAAATATACCTAGAAGGCATTTCCAGTAGCAGTATGGGATTATCATTTATTAATTCTTGTAGGGAAGTTCCACATGCATGTGTGACACTGTGCTGTAAAACAATGGCTATATAGGATACAAACAGAGTAAATATATTGGGAAAAGGGACCTAAATTCCTGTGGTTTAAACAGTTGCCCCAGGGCAGAAGCTCTAGCACACAACGCTTGTCCATTCATGCAGACACAGACACTATTGAAGCAAGTTAGATTTGTACATCTGGTATGTGACAGGAGGTCTCACAATGGGGGTGAGATAAACTTAAATCTTTGCGGGTATATATTTAGCATATTGTTTCAGCTGCAAAATGGATGGGGATCTAACATAAATAAACTGGTTTTAAATAGGATGCTATACATATGTTTTTTTCATTGCACTAATATTGCACTCTATGAAATATAACCCTATGTAGCAATATTTTGGTCACTAAAATCTCAGTCAGTTTCCATGTGGCATATATCACAAAGTATTAAAAGTATTAATTTGGTCACATATTTTAAATTATTTTGTATTGACTTTAGAAAGCAATATGTAAAGGGATCATGGGATTGTAGTTTAGTAAAACTTCCCATTTGTGAAGTATGTAACAAACTAACAACAATAACAGCCATGAGCATAAAAGCATTTTTAGAGACAGTTTTATTTTTAACATTCATCGGTTCATTGTTCTGCAGCTTGACTAGAGCCTATGAATACTTATTCTTTAGTTCTGTTTTCAAATGTCAATGCATAGTGGCACCCTTTCAACAGGACTTAATAGAGATGCTATCTGCATCCAGGGTTCCTTCCACTCCTCCCTGGTGTCTAATTTTGTTAGAAACAAAAGTAGTTCTCTGCCACTATTAGCGCTAATTTAAAGTCATAATATAAATACCATGCTTCAGTGGTACTTTAGTATTAATATACAAATGAATTTAATGTATAGATCTTAGTCTATTACATAATTCCTCTTATTACATGACCACAATGAATTAGTCAAAGTAGCAGGAATAGTAGTGTAAAAAATCACATTATTGTGAGGTATGTAACAAACTAACAGCCATATATTTAGCTGAGTCTGCCTGAGTCATGGGGCATTCCATCTTCAATGGTTAGTCTGTCTACAGCTTGAGGGGGAGGGTTATACTATTCTTCCATTCTATTCTAGTTCTGTTATTAAGTGGCTATGTGAAGTGGCAGTCTTAACAGAACTGAATAGAGATTCTAGTCCATAGTTCTTCCCACTCCTCATAGCTTTCGAAAACATTTAGGAAAAAAGGCAAACAGTATGCTGTCATTGAAGGAAAATGTAATACAATTATTAATAAAAATGTATAATTTAATAAATAAAATGTTATTATTATTATTAATAATTTATTTTACACTTGGCACATTATGATCTTCTTCAAAAAGCACAGTATAAATATGACATTTTAGTTGTCCTTCAAGAGCTTGCCCCAGTTGAAAATAAATAAATGAATATCACTGATATGAGCCAGACAACACATAAGTGCTAGGTGCCACACAAGAGTTCCATGATATAATTTGGGATTAATCTGAAAACATTCTAAAATTAAGTCAGAAAAATGCATAATGAATAGGGAGTATATAACTGATATGGCATTATGAATGGATATGAGAGGTTGGAGTAACAGAAGAGAGTGATTTGAATTGCAAGCCTATGTGATGGGCATACCTTGAGAACCATAATGAGGGTTACTAAGAGTTCTTCATGCATTTTACTAAATGGCTGGTATTATAATTAGGTCCACCATGAGCTATGACAATGCCAGATGCAGCACTATTTGTACACCCCCTATACACCCTTTTACAAACTGCTATCAGAATGGCGCATGTATGTTACAGGGGTCATTGCAGGTCCTCTATTGGTTGGCAAACCTGCAATGGATGGCAAAATGTTAATAATGTTGTATAGTAACAAATCTGGCAACATAATACCATATCCTTGCATGGTCAGTTGCACTACATATTAATAAAAAATTGGTCTAATGTTAACACACTACACTAGCTAGTTAACCCCTATGGACCCTGGGTATCCCCAGGAACTCCCCTCAACAAGCAGAGGGAACCATTTGGACACTCTTCCCTCACTCCTTGGTCTTTGGGGTGGGGGCCCCTGCTTATTAGGAAACCCTGTACATCTGATGAGCTTATCCTGGTGATTGTATTACCTATAACCATTTGCTGTAAACACTCTGTTTATCTGCTCAAGGCCCCTTGTGTTTGGTGATGCACCCAGCCCCACCTAAATAAACAGATAACCACACAAACAATCAAAATACATACAAATTGTATGTCAATTTAAACAAAAGTAATACAAAATACATAACTATGACAATAAAACAGAGTAACTTCTTGACAGCCCAGGCCCCGGCCATGGTCCAAAACAGTCCAGTCAGGCTGTGGGAATGACAACTCCTCCCCCCTTCTTTTTAGTAGAGACTGGGAAGACATTCTGACGGATAGCTTTCCAGCTCCATGGCCACCACTTGTCCTCCTCTGAGGTTTAAGCTGTGACACAGTGGTAAGTCTAGAGAGTGCAGGAAGTGTCCATTGTCCTGACTCCCCTTTCTGTAGCTCAATCCTGGGGTTGCAATATGGCCTTTCCATGTTACTCCACCTCTCCAACCGCCTAGAAAAAATTCCATCCAAGTGATAAACTCAGTGGCTCTCTTGGCACCCAGCCTCCTCCTGTCCAGGGTGAATTTTTCCTCCTTCCCAATTTTGGAGGAATCAAATGTGGGTGCAGGGGAGAAACCACATTCTGGGGTACCTTCTTTGCCTACAGGGTCACAAGTGGGCAACACTTTCACCCAGTCTCCCTCCCCTGACCAGTGCTTGAGATCAGAGGTATTAATTGGGCCTTTTGGTTTCCCCAATCCAAACAATTCCTTGGGAGTAACCAGTTCAGATGACTTCTCACCAGGTGTTATCATCGCCCCATTCCCCAAAAGCCAGGGTCAATGCCCCTTCTTTCCCCATCCCTTAGGGAAAACAGTCTCCTTAGGGACCCAATAAAACAGTATTTCCAGTGAGGACTGTACCTGCTGGATGTACCAGTCTGCATTCCTCCTGATGGCTTTGCCTGGGGACTCAACTCCATGGTTCTTACCGTCTCCCAGCCCCCTTCTTCTGGAACCACTGCCTGTGCACAGCGCTCACCTCCTTCTGGAGCTTAAGTCTCTGGATCCTTGGGCAGAATCTCCTGGCTCTCTTCACTTGATACTGCCTGGCATGTGAATAAAGGCAGCCCTTGAGAAGCAGCTGCTACTGCCTCTTGTGCAGACTGAAGAGCAGGGCTGCTTGCTGTTTCTGCTCCAGGGTCTGTGGCTGGCTGCTGGACAATGGTTATCCAATGACCCTCCCCACTATATTTACAGTCCATTGGTAGGGCCCAGTGCTCATTTGGCTCTTCCCTGACTCTAGGAGCAGGCTATCTTTCCCCTAAGTCTTCCCCTGGGCCTGGCACTGCTGTGGGTAGGCCATGTCTCCATGTCTCTAACAGCTAGGGACCAGTTCTTCCTCTTCCCTGTCAACCCACTGAATGAAGGATTCCTTGTTCTTTTTAAAATCCATGTGATCAGAATTCCCCCAACACTCCAAACCTTTCTCTTCTGACCCAGTCTTGGCAAAATTTAGCTGGTCCCTGTAGTCTCTGCAATGTGATTCTGTTCCATGCCTGACTGGTATGGCCCCTTCCAACTTGGTGGCCACAACCCAGCCAGGGATGCTTCATCTAACAACTCCACATAATCTGCCTCCAGCTGTAACTCCTGCTGGATCAAAGGCCAAAGTAAGCTAGCTCTCTGGGAGCCTGTCTCCAATCCCAGCATTTGGCAGCGCTTGGAAAACAAACACAGCTGCCTTCTTTCAGTCCACAAGACACAATTCGGATCCCTATATACAATGTCCCAAAGTGTCTCTTCCAGCCCCAATGAAAGACAGGACCCACCATGAGGTATCCCAACAGGTCCCACCCAATAAGCATATTTCTCCTCCAGGGCGACCTCCTCCTCTTCCAGTTCCTCCAGCCATTCTATTAGTTTGTGACCTGGCCATAGTCCCAGGAATGCCATCCATTTGTTTAGAAGGCCCATTCATTGACCTTTCCAGTCACCACAACATTTTCTGTCTATTGGGGATAAGCATTCCCCCTCCACAGGAGCAGGGACAGGGTCGTTGCTTACGCCTCTCCACTTGTCCTGTACCTCTTGTATGATCTATGTCCAGAGGTCCCTCTGCTGATCCTTGGTTAAATATGCAGGCATTACATCTATCCATCTTTGGTACAATCTGGATACTTTCTCCTCCTCTGTTGGCCCAGGTCCTGGAGTTGGGGTCACCAGTTATGTGCCTACCCCTTCCTCCTGACCTCCTTCTACTAGGCATAGTTCATCATTTAGGAGCAGCTCATTGACCATTATTGATTTAGTCATCCTCGCTGTCCTGTTCAATCCTCTGAGCCTGAAGATCTCTCTTAGTTCTGTCATGGTCATCTTTCCATATGTTGCCATCTTACTGTATTCCACAGAGGTCCCACGACTGCCAGCCAATTGTCACAATCTGCTATTTCAAGTTGACTTGGTAAGAACCTGCTTCAAACCTATCCAGCAGAATTGTGTGGTCCTTTTACACCTCTGATAGCAGAAGATGGACCAAACACCAGTACCACACCCAGGAGCTTGCTTCAAGGATATCAGGAACACCAGGATATCAGGAACACCAAATAATCCCTTAGAATTAGGATTAATGCACATAATGACACTTACACCTTGTTTTAAGTAAGTCCAAACACAAGTGTCATACCTTTATTAATTGTCACATTTTATACAATTTTCTGGCACACAGGCTGACCAGTTCTTCACACACAGTAAGCCCCATCCTTAGGTACATAGAAGAGGGACCAATTAACATAATAGGATGCCCCTGCTTACTGGGAACCCCTGTACATCTGATGAACTTATCCTGGTGATGGTATTACCTATTACCATTTGCTGTAAACACTCAGAATGTTTATCTGCTCAAGACCCGCTGTGTTTGTTTATTTAGGTGGGACTAAGTGCATCTCCAGATAACCACACCGTAACAATAAAAAAAAAATACAATTTATATGTCATTTCAACCAAAAGTAATACAAAATACATAACTATAACAATAAAACAGGGTAACTTCTTAACAGCTCAGGACCAGGCCATGGTCCAAAACAGTCCAGTCAGGCCCTGGGCATGACACGAGGGTAGTGTGGGGTCCCTAGGGATCCCCATAGTATAGGGATTAATGTTAGGTACCATGTTGGTTCATAAGGACCCTCATGATTATTAATTAGATTACCATGAGGTCTGTAAGGTCAATGTTACATGCCATGGGAGAGCATAAGGACCTCTGTGGTTATATTTGGAGGTCGGGATGGGACCCAGTAAGCAGGGGCATCCTATTATGTTAATTGGTCCCTCTTCTATGTACCTAAGGATGGGGCTTACTGTGATTGGCCAGCTTGTGTGACATAACATTTTATAAAATGTGACAATCAATAAGGGTATGACAGTTGTGTTTGGTCTTACATAAAAAAGGTGTAAGTGTCATTATGTGCATTAATCCTAATTCTAAGGGATTATATGGTGTTCCTAATATCCTTGTGTTCCTGATATCCTTGAAGCAAGCTCCTGGGAGTGGTACTTGTGTTTGGTCCATCTCCTGCTATCAGAGGTGTAAAAGGACAGAATGATTCTGCTGGATAGGTTTGAACCAGGTTCTTACCAAGTCCAATTGAAGTAGTAGATTGTGACACCTCACTACTACCATAAGGCTCTTTATGGATTCACATGGAAACTTATTCCCCTATGGAAACTTTTCTATATACACTCCATGGAACCTAGCATTAACCTCGATACCATGGGAGTCCCTACAGATCCCATGGTATTCTACATTATTACCATGGGGATTCCTATGGACCCCCATGGCACCATCCCTAATACCATAACTGTGTTTATGAACAGCCGTGGGCCCTGTCCCCCTATAGAGGTCTATAAGAAACTTAACCCTCCCATTAAATAAATTAAATAATAACATGAAAAATAATTACCTAAAAATAAAAAAGAAAGTATTTAAATATAAAAAGATACATAAAAATAAAAATACTGTAGGGGATGAAGTATTTAGTAAAATACAATTACAATAGATATAGTTAACACGCCTCTAACATGCCACAAGCCCCCCCCCCCCCCCACCCCCATCAAAACAACTCAAGATCAGCCTCTCCAGGGATAACACTGGACAGGGGCTTTAACAAATTGCACGATGAGCTGAGAAGCTAGATCATAAATTAGCATGGACTATCGTGGGCTCTTTAGCACCCATAATCTGTTAATACATTCCCCCAGGGTCTTTTTGCTATAAATCTCTTTTATTTAGACATTGTCCAGTCTAATCTAGATAACAATAGAGTGTTTTTTTACATAATCTACACAATGAACCAATAATAGGTACAGTGATAAGCTTGTGTGCAATGGAAACGATTTTGAGATGCATCATAAATGCTTTGTCAGAGGAAGAAGGTGTTGATGAAAGCTTTGTTTTTCTTATTTTGTAGCAGTTGGTTTGTATTTAACTCTTTCATTTCTAAGCACACCTTTATGTATGTAAACGATACAGAATTTTTTTAATCTAGATTTTGTCTGTGTCACCATGTTTGGCAGTGAGGCAGGAGGAGATGCAAACTGATAAATTAGTCATGAAGGTTGTGGAAAAATAAGACCTGGGTACTATCAGCATAGATGTGGAAGGGAAATAAAGAAGGAATTTAAGAAGTCAGTGAGTGACCAATAGGGACCAGATATCCGTCGGACACAGTGGAAAGAGAGATTCACTATGGTTCACTAGATGTTAGATTTGTAGTATAAAGGTCTCATTTTCAAATCTAACTTATGTACAGGTGAACCTAAGTCTATTCAGTGTCATATTACCTTGTTACAAATTTCATGTAAAATAGATACTAAAAGCCTCCTTATTACTAAATCAAACTGACAGTGGTCTAGTGCCTATTATCTATGTTCAAATATGACAAGATCGGGTATTTGCATTGTAACAGAATCTTTAAATTACCTTAAAATAATTTTACTGAATCATGTATTAAATTAAAAAAAATAGCCCAGTGTATAAACAATGGTTTTAAGTTAATTCACATCATATATTAGGAAGGAAATTACAAATCCGATATATAATGAATTCTGGAAATACATACTATACAAACATTTTTCCATAACTGTGCAAATGGAGGCAGATATAAAATTGTAGCAAAATTATTGCAGATCTTAGTGAATTATTGCAGAAGTCAATATAATAAAGAAACCATGTCCTGGCACTACAAGGAAACTGCTCCATTATGCTTTGTTATGTCATAGGAATATAGTCCATTCTTGTAACATCAAGTTCTGTGGTTCTTCAACATAATTCCTACTATATAACTAGGCATTTTGTTTATTAGCAGATTAACTAGTGATAGTAATGTGAACTCTGGTGTTCTCAATGAGAGAACAATCATAACACTTGTACTTCTACTTCAAAGTAATAATACTTTCCAAAATTAATAAATTTACTAAGTACAAATAAATACACATAAGGTGGACAGTATTGCATTTTTTTTATATTTTCACATCCTTATATTAGTGTTCTGTTTGTAGGATAGAACAACAGAATACATGTGGTCCTGGATATCTCTTTTCGCTTTGAAGACAGAGATAAAAGGGTATTGATGGAAAGATAAATTGATTAGCATTCCAGAGACATGCTCAATATGTTTAGGCTTGTCTCACAATAAAGTAGTTCATTATCTGCGAGAACTAAGAGCATTAGTGTAATCTGGGATACCATATTATTAGTTTATTAGTTGGAATCAAATGTTATTTGTAAGTGGATGCTTAAACTCATAGACCAAAAGAAAAAAAAATCTACACAGGAGAACTAATACCAACCAAGATACAATAATATGAAAGCATTTTTTAACTAAATATCCAAAACATGTTTGAGGACTAGCAATAAGAAGCATTAGCAAGTATTAATGAAGAATTCACAAGCAAAGGATTATATCTCAAGGGAGGCTTGATATTTGTAAAGAACATAATGGTCTTTTTTTTAATTTTATTTCAAGCAACAGAGATTCATATGGATCAGATATGAAAAAGTCAATTGCTGAAGTAGGGCAGGGGCAGCTGATGGACACACAGAGACACAGCAGCCTGAAGCCCATGACCACTTAGAGCAACAGTTGAACTCCTGGAAGTCTAGGAGAAATATGCAGGGCAGTGAATATAAGGACTTGAGAACCGTTTTTGATTATTCTCCACCCATGTTAAGATGGGTGACACCTTATAGCACAGAACTGAATACTAGTGTAAAAAGTGCTTCAGTTGAAGTAAAGCCTATTACTTTCTTTGATTAGCTTTGTTAATACAATTTTTACTAGGTATCTATTAAAGGCTGGAAAATATATACAGCATCCAGTATTTTGTGTTCTTATATCAAAGTGCCTGCAATCTGTGCACAAACCCATAGTCTTATCACAATTTTATATATACACACATATATATATATATATATATATATATATATATATATATATATATATATATATCGAGAAATAGTACATTTATGTGTACATTTCCACACTCAAAAATAAGGAAACTGGCAGGGGCACGTAAATTAACCCAAAATGCATTTTCTATCTTT
Organism: Discoglossus pictus; assembly: GCA_027410445.1. Lineage (NCBI taxonomy): Eukaryota > Metazoa > Chordata > Amphibia > Anura > Alytidae > Discoglossus > Discoglossus pictus. The sequence goes on from CM050166.1 coordinate 129,060,703, forward strand.
AATCCATTACCATTCTAAACAATGGTCAGTTGTGTGTATACAAATATATATATATATATATATATATATATATATATATATATATATATATATATATATATATATATACACATATATGCATGCAGTTTTAAATATCAGGTACAGCACAATGGCACCTTTTCTATAGTATGTTTAAAAAGTGGCATACTGTTATTGTGTCTAAGTACTTTACTATATTTCAATAGTGCTTTTAGATTGCAGTTTTAATCACACAAAATTTAGAATGGAATAGTATCTCAGTATGTTCTAATCAATCAATGAATTAGCAATGCATTGTCTTATGTCAGCTTCAAAGGATCACTGAAAGTATTTTGGAAAGTTTGGCATTGTATGATATGGAATACATAGTATGGTAATTTCAAGCAATGAAGATTAATGTCTGAACCCTGAAATACTTGAAATTCACAATGATATATATGGTCAGTGTCAGTACTTATGTTAGGGAACTTTTCAAAACATATCCACATAATTATACACATTGAACACTCCCCTCAGCCGGCGACTACCCCATTCTAACTGTATTTATCAACATGTATGTCCCTATGATGCTCATCTGTGAGAGAGAATTAGAGTGATATGTGTGCCTTTACTCTATGTATCCATTTGTGATAAGAAAATGTGATTTGGACATGTTTGTAGTTTGCAGTTCCAATTTTAAAATAATCACACAGCAATACAGCAACAGAGATGTACAGTGCCTTGCAAAAGTATTCACCTCAATGACTTTTTACCTATTTTGTTACATTACAGTTCAATGTTTTGTTAATCTGAATGTTATGTGATGGATCAGAACAGAATGGTCTAAGTTGGTGAAGTGAAATGAGAAAAATATATACATAAAACTATTTTTTAGAAATAGAAAACAGAAATTTGGCATGTGCGTATGTATTCACCTCCTTTGTTATAAAGCTCATAAAAAGCTCTGGGGCAATAAATTATCTTCAGAAGTCACATAATTAGTGAAATGATGTCCACCTGTGTGCAATCTAAGTGTCACATGATCTGTCATTACATATACACAACTTTTTCTGACCACTAACCAAACACTGCCATGAAGACCAAGGAACTCTCCAAACAAGTAAGGGACAATGTTGTTGAGAAGTACAAGTCAGCGTTAGGTTATAAAAAAATATCCAGATATTTAATGGTCCCCAGGAGCACCATCAAATCTATCATAACCAAATGAAAAGAATAACAGCAAACCTGCCAAGAGACCGCCGCCCACCAAAACTCACGGACCGGGCAAGTTGGGCATTAATCAGAGAGGCAGCACAGAGACCTAAGGTAACCCTGGAGGAGCCGCAGAGTTCCATAGCAGAGACTGGAGTATCTGTACATAGGATGACAATAAGCCGTATGATCCATAGAGTTGGGCTTTATGTCAAAGTGGCATGAAGAAAGCCATTACTTTCAGCAAAAAACAAAATTGCACGTTTTGAGTTTGAGAAAAGGCATGTGGGAGACTCCCAAAATGTATGGAGGAAGGTGCTCTGGTCTGATGAGACTAAAATTGAGCTTTTCAGCCATCAAAGAAAACGCTATGTCTGGCGCAAACCTAACACATCACATCACCCAAAGAACACTATCCCCACAGTGAAATATGGTGGTGGCAGCATCATGCTGTGGGGATGTTTTTCAGCAGTCCGGACCAGGAAACTGTCCATAGTTGAGGGAAAGATGGATGGTGCTACATACAGGGATATTCTTGAGCAAAACCTGTACCACCCTGCGCATGATTTGAGGCTAGGACGGAGGTTCATCTTCCAGCAGGACAATGACCCCAAACACACTGCTAAAGCAACACTTGGGTGGTTTAAGGGGAAACATGTAAATGTGTTGGAATGGTCTAGTCAAAGCCCAGACCTCAATCCAATAGAAAATCTGTGGTCAGACTTAAAGATTGCTGTTCACAAGCGCAAACCATCCGACTTGAAGGAGCTGGAGCAGTTTTGCAAGGAGGAATGGGCAAAAATCTCAGTGGTAAGATGTGGCAAGCTCATAGAAACGTATCTTTGGACTTGGAGCTGTGATTGCCGCAAAAGGTGGCTCTACAAAGTATTGACTTTAAGGGGATGAATAGTTATGCACATTGACTTTTTCTGTTATTTTGTCCTATTCATCTTCAACGTTGTAGGCATGTTCTGTAAATTAAATGATGTAAATCCTCAAACAATCCATGGCAATTACAGGTTGTGAGGCAACAAAACACAAAAAATGCCAAGGGGGCAAATACTTTTGCAAGGCACTGTATGTTGCACATTGTGTTACGCAACTGAGAAGTAGTCTTTTTATATCTAACGAGTCTCAGATTCCAAGCCATGATCCTACTTTAGACAGAGTGAAATATGAAAAAAGCAGAGATGAATAGCTAGAAGAAAGAGGGTGTCACAGGCTTTTTGGGGCCAGGGTGAGACTCCTCTGACCACCACCTTTAGGGCCAGTCACAAATTCCAGGAAACTTGGACTTTGGGCTACTGATGTATAGTAACAATCTAGCCAGTTGAATCAGAAGGGTATTGTAATGGCCATAAGAACCTTGTAAAATAATGTATAACTTGTTGATTTGTTATCTTGTGTGATGTTTTTCCAAAAGCTCTGTTTGTATGCCCTGAACTCATATGGACCCTTTCCACCAGGTCATTTGAGCCTAGATGACTCTCAGTCCATTTTCCCTTTTTAGCCCATTATTTTGTGTGTATGGTGTGTTTAGTGTACCACTATTGCATTAAGCTAATAAAACTATTCCTCTACTTAGTTGGACCTCTACCCCCCCACCCAGGCATTATGACTCTAGGGCTTATATTATCTTATCAACCCAATGCTGGGCCCAGATCCTAACTACAGGAAGCTGATAGCAGGAGGGTTGGGTCATGGGAGCCATTCCTAAAACACATTGGGGTAATTCAAGGTGCAGAATATGTGAAACCTGTGTTTTCTCTAAGGGAATGGCCCACTGCTGAGTCAGGTAAAACCTCTACAAAATGCAATACTGGAAAAAATAAATGTTATTCTCTATTTGAGACACATATGCATGGTGTATTTATGTTAGAGGGATTACTTTTATTATTTTTACTGGGCTATAAATCACTTAGCATCCTGAAAAGATGCTGCTATCCTAGAAGAAGGCGATAGATGAACCAGATGAGATCTGTGGGTATGATTGGTGTTTTTGGCCTTTTCATGCCCACTGAAGAGCAGATTGTACCAGTTATGAGGATACTCTCTGTTCCTGATGCTCTTGTTGATGATCCTGAAACGATCCTGAAGGAGAATTCCTGAACCGAAGTCAGGAGTTTTTTGGGATAAAGCAGACCCCCTCCCCTGAGTTGTGAGAACTGGTTGAAGTGGTAGGATCTCTGTGCAGAAACCAGCAGTAGCAGCAATCGTGTATTACTGCTGCAGTCTGTCCAGGATCTTCCAGAGGAAAAGGAAACTGAGCAGCGCGTGATCTATCATCTGGCAGGGCAAGCAAAGCCGGCAGTTGAAGAGATGTGGAGCTAAATGAAGGCTAGTATGGCAGAGATGATCCAGGAGAAAAAAAACCTGATCACTGAGATGAGGAAACACCGAAGACAGCGAATTGCCACAACTGATGATTGGCAAACAGCTCTTCTGAATCAGAGGATAGCTTCCCTGGGGCTCCAGCAGGGTCAGGAGCTAACGGAGGGGCTATAGTACTTGATATGGGAAGAGATTGCCTTGGAAGATGAGTATGATAACCTCATAACACCCACTACTGTATTACAATGGCCATTTAGGCTGGAGGTGATGAAAGGGCTCCAGGAGGCACTGCAGGGTGATCTAGAGTGTGGCATCAGAACCACAGAGAGCTGGGAAATCCTATGTGATCAGTGCCATAAAGAATGGGGAGTTGAACCAGGGACAGAAGAGGCAGTGTTGATTGATACAGAAAGAAATGGATTTGGAATATGTGTATGAGATCTGATGCATCATGTATACCCGGTTGGAAACTCGAACTCATGGCTCATGAGCTGGAAGGAGTCCTGCCGATTGGGCAAGGATGAATAAGATGCATCCTGGCACTTTGAGGCAGTTCAAACCTACAGGTGGTTGGACCATTGTACAAGAGTGCCCCGATTTGCTGAAGGAAGTGGTGTCGGGATGGTCCGCTGGCTCTGCCCTTGCCAACCAGCGCGCGATCAGAGGTATTGCTGGTAGCTTATTGTGACCTAGCAATAGCATGAACTGTAGCAGTAAGTCTGGAATGGAGCAGCAATGTTCACCACCTCCTGGAGAGAGTTTTGGTGGACCCCAAGCAACCAGAGGAGCTCCAACTGATGGAGATGGTTGGGAAACCAAAAACAGATTAGAGATTAGGGAGGATGTGAGCCCTGAGATCCTGCCGTCTAAAGACCAGGCTGCGAACCCTGATATTCTGCCATTTAAAGACCAGAAGCACATTGCTAGTGGGACCAACTGCTAATGGCAAGGCTGTAACAGAACAGGCAGACCTTGCCACAATGGATCTGCAACAGGGCAAGTCTGATATAATCTTGATGGCTTGTCAGGAAGAGGATTGGACTGATCCACAATAACAGAGACTACACACAGGGTGATCTAGAGAGGGAGCAATCCCTGGGACCCTGATGCTGGAGCCAACCCATGTGTCACAAGTGAAGGCCTACCCCAGAAACAAGAGACTAAATTGTCCAGCCTTTAGCAACCGCTACAGTCAAGGTGGCAGCAGAGCAGGCGGACTCAGCACAGGGCAAGTCCAAACTAATCCTGATGGCTTGCCAGGAAGAGGATTGGGCTGATCCACAACTATAGAAATACCCCATATGGAGATCAGTAGAGGGTGCAAGCCCTGGGACCATCACAATGGTCAACACATGCTACTCCCTCAAAGCCAGCAATGGTAACAAACTTATAGATGATGACCACCTTCCTAGCGGCAGCTGAATGGAGCCAAGATCCTGACCAGCATTGGCAACCCGGCTGATCCAGACAAGTGCAGAGGGAAGGATCCAAGTCTCTACAGGGTTTATCCAATTCCAGTTCAGAGGCCAAAGCTGAGAAGGATCCAGTTCTCACCCACTACAACCAGGGCAGACTCCGAGGGGCAGCTGACAACTGATCATAGGCCAGGTGCAGAGTGGAGCTGTAAACCCCATTGTGTCCCCAGTCCGCAGGTGGTTCATCCCAGGGAGCTGGATGCTGCAGCAAAGGCTGAGTAGCCATCAGGGGATGGCCCAGGTCCTGATAACCTGGAGTGGTTTACAAATTTTTCCTGAAAGGAGTATAGTCATGTTGCTGATCCAGGAAGGTAGACTGTACAACCACCATTGACTTGGGAAATTATACAGGAGCTGCTCCCCATCATGTTTTCAGGTGCCTCGCTCGCACGACAGATTGTGCAACAAGCGAGGAAGGGCACTGGTCCTAAGATCCTGAGTAATCCCCGATTGATGTGGGGGCCAGCCCACCAGAGATGTCGAGTAGGGAAGTTATAACCACTGGGTCAAGTTTACCGGCCAGATCCCCACAGGAGCTATTTTGCAATTGTTCTCCAAAGGAGTTTAATCACACTCCTGATCCAGTAGGGCAGAGTGTTTCACTGCCCTTGTGTTTGGAGATTGTGCAAGAGACCACTACAGGAGCTCATGCTGCTAAGATCCCAACGAGTGCTGTTTTTTACTTGTTCACCGAAGGAGTACATCATGTTCAGGATTCAGCAGAGCAGACTACTCTTGCCTTGTTAAATTGTGTTGCTAGTTGATAATCTGTGGTTTCCACTGGTGATGCTACCACACAGCCCTTGGATTACAAATTGGGACCTATTGGAATGTTGTCCACAGCCACCTCTGGATGCCCTTGATACCCAACCGCACCAGTATACTGTGTGGGCTGGGTGTCACTGTTGATCCCCAATAAAGCTGCTCAACCAAGCAACATTTTAATCCATGAACTATGGGCCCCGCCAGACTATGACAGCATGATGATAACTTTTTTTCATAACATACTGGTAGACCTGGTTCCTACAAGTTTATTAGAATGTATTTAAAGTAGGTGACATGCTTTAATTGTTAAGAGCTTAAGACATGGACATCAAATTTTGAATAGCTTAAATGTAATGCAGTCAACTACTTACATACAAGATACATTTCTTTGTGGAACATGAAGGAAATTAATTATGTTATTTTATTGTAAATAGCTGTATTCAATCTCAGCCACAAAATACTGAATTCGTGGTGCTCTGCAACTCACTATTCATGTAAAGTATTGAAATAACGTGTTCTTATATGATTTTACATTAAACAATCACAATACACCCTTTTGTGCTCTGTGGTAATCAGAAACTCTTAAAAATAAACACAAAAAAATATATAAAAATATAAAGCAAGTATACAAAGAGAAAAAAAAAACAGTACTAAATCCTGGGATGTGATAAAAACACACAAACCCAGATAAATGCCTTACAATAAATGTGAAAGTAATATCTGTAACATTAAGAAAAGTATTTGCATATTCATGGAGCAAAGTCCTTTAAGACAGAACAGAAATAAATCTCCAAAACAGGCAAAACTCCTACTGAAGTATGATATCCTGCATGCATCTCCCCACAGTGCAATCACTAACAGGAGCATTTATTCTGTTTAAATTTGATTACAATTACCCCTTGCATCAAGAGATCCACATACACAAGGATTATTAGAAGGTTTTGTGGAGATTGACTGTTTGGCTTTTACATTTAGCTTGAGCTAGTTGAGTTCCATCTATTCTAACAAGAACAGTGAGTTATCAATATCCATGTTTTATACAAAACTCACAATTTGAAGTATGTAAATGTGAGTGGAAACAGTACTGTATTAGATTGTGGTAATGCACTTTTTTGCCTTCTCCCCTTGTTTTCATTTGATGATTTTACATTAATATGAATAAAATATCAGTTGTATTTATGTACATATACAGGAGATATAAAATGCTCCAGTACCAAAAAACTCTATAACAATTGCTTACAATGCTTTTCACTGGGATGGGGTAAATATATTTTCTTTATTAAATGTTACAATTATAACAGAAAGCATGCATGAATACTACTAAAAAAAAGTCATATTCACCCTAATACAAAAAAAAAAAATCAAATTCACCCACTCTAATGCACTAAATAAATTCCTCCCCACTGAAAGCTGACATTTTGCACTCTGAGGCATCTACCTTGATATTTGATCCCCCATCAAATTATAGTCCTTTTAAAGTATCCCTACCAAGCTAAAGTGTCTTTTCAGTCCAACTATATTAGTGTCTGTTTTTTTTTTCATAGACATCTTACACACATTTTAATGTTTTGCCTTAAAAAGCCTTTAATCTTTTTGTTAGGCTGAAATTCAATCAAGCATCATACTTCAGTGAGAAGATAAAGTCTTCTGCAGACATCATAAATCTTATAGTTGCTTCTGGCAGGAAGTAAACGACACTTCGTTGGTGTATATAATATTGTTAATCATTTTAAAACATGACAGTACTAATAGTAGATTGACTAATCTAAATGAACCGTGTCAAAACAGAAGTGAGTCTAAGGAATTACTGATAGTTATTGCTAGTCATTCATTTCCACAGTACATCATTATTGTAAGTCATTCATATGTGCAGTCACACCTTAAAGTTCATTAGTTTGAGTATTGTATTATATTATCAGTTGCCAGTATTACTAAAATGATTGGTACATATATAAAGGATTTTTCCTCTGTAACATACTATATAACATGTTTCTGTAAATTATTTTTTTTTAGAATTAAGTAATAAAAACGGAAAACAGTGAACTGTTATGTGTGTCAATGGCTAATTTTGAATAAAGCAATAAGCAAAAAACAGTGACAATATTGGTACTCCCATTTATTCAAGGCATTTTGGGAAGTGAATGATGTTTATGGATGATGGTGATGTATTTGTATTACTTTTGTATTTATTTTAATTAATATTAATACAAAATTTAAATTGCAAAGGTAAAACAAATGATAAAGTATTTAGAAAGACAAATATAATACAATAAGACAAGAGACAATTTGGTGCAACAGAGCTGACATCCACACTTGGTTAGGTAAAGTGCAATCAGTAGTCTTATTCCTTTTTTTAATAGTGTTAAAATATATTTCTCAAATTTTCTAACCTTTGTCTTATAGTCTTCAGTACAAGTAATGTAAACATAACAAAGGAAACAATTTGAAAATGTTAAAAAGATACCTCAATTTAGGGAAAAATTTATATATATATATATATATATATATATATATATATATATATATATATATATATGTAATAGTATAACATGTTTAAATGTTATTCAGATTTCACAATCATACAATATGTGGGGTTTAGATGCAATGTTGGAATAATTAATCTCATAATTATAGTGTAATGGGATCACTATGTACAGTCATTATATTAATTATCTTTGACTGGTCTCTAGGTTACATCAGGTCACTTCCCATTGTCTGCCCTGGGGAGGAGAAGCTGCCCAAAAATCATCTCTAAATGTTTTTTTTTTAATTTCAGTTATATTTGCTTAAATGACTTACATCCTGCTCTCCAAGATTTGAAACAGCAAAGGTCTTATTGTCTCTCCCATACAATGAGCCTCATTCAATTGAGGCATCGTAAGTTACCTAAAATAGGACGTTTGCAGACCTGCTGTGGGCTCAAGTTAAGGTGCTATTCAATTGGCCGGGCCCGCAAGTTACGGGTCGATTGCGAGAATCGCAAACCATTGCCGTCGGACATAGCATTTGCGGGCTTGAACATGTTATGTGAGGAAGCCTGTAACTCCCGATGCAGAAACAGCCAATGGAAACAGAGCTCGTCATCATGACCGAACCTCCAAAAGCCCGTAACTCGTAAGTGAAGGCTGTAGGACTTTGAAATCCAACCTCCAAAAATTTGACGGCCTTCAACCTCCGTCCCGTAGGACTTTGAAAGAAATGGAGGTTGGATTTCAAAGTTCTATGTGCTTGGAGGTTGAAGCCCGTAAGACTTCATATTGATTGCTCGATATAACATGAAAATTTAACATGAAATAAAGTATTGAAGAATGTTGTGCTATTAATTCTAAGACCTAACACTTTAACTCTTAATAAAAGTACAGCATTGCTTTTTTATTTGATTTTAAAGTGCTCCGATTTGTCAATAAGCCCTTTGCGAGACCTCCTTGGTGCCATTTACTTGTGGTTAGATATTTGCAATTTGCGGGCTTAACGGACTGGTTAGCGAGGGGGAATCAGAGCAATTGAATAACGATTTGCGATTTTAGGGTTTGGGGCTCTTGCGGCCATGAAAGATCAAAGGCTTTGAGGGCATTAACTTGCATTTTTTACAAATCGCAATAATTCGCAGCTATGAGCACGTTACTCGATTGGAGCCCGCAAACGTAAGCCAATTGAATAGCAAAATAGCTTGCGATCGGCACTTGCGAGCCCGGATCTCCCAAAAGCCTCAATTGAATGAGAGTCCATGTATTTTTTTAAATATTTATTATGGGTATATTTCCCGTTATTAAGAGGGAGAATATGATTGGGGGTGGGGGTGCTGCATTAATGTTTATGTAAACTTATGGAAGCATTTGCCACTTAGTAGGGCTACTGAACTTTACTGTAAAACAATATTTTGATTTCAAATTTCTGTTTCTATTGCTTTAAGATAGGAGCTGTAAGCTTTTTTTTTAATATATGGCCTTCAGGGATGAAAAACCTCTTGAGATAGCTTGCTGCCTTTGTGTGCCTCGGTTGTTATTTGGATTTTTTAGAGTGATGAATTACAGAGGGACAACCAAGAAAAGGAATGCTTCAAGATTGAGACATAAGAGGAACAGAGATGTTCAAATTATGCAGGCAAAACTTGAAGGTCAATTGTAGTACTCTGCACATGTGAATAGAGGGTGAACTATAAGCATTGTGGTGGTCAAAAAGAAACAGAGATTTGCAGATATAGCAGAAGTGAGGGCATACCAATTTTTTGTATGACTGACAACTTGTGTGAGTGAATGGAGAAGTCCACAAACTCATTGCATGAAATAAAGTTCTAGTTATATAGAGAAAGCCTATGAATATTCAATCCTTCATCCTTTTCAGGACATCACATTGTAAGAATAAATATTGTACCAGTTGCACATCTATTGGGAGTAATTTGTATTTATATTTGACAGTTAATTACATGAATACAGGGTACAAGGATATGGGATTGTGTTATATTTGTTTAATGGTACATGTTGTCAATAACTTAGCTGATTTTTCTTTCTTTGTATTCTGTTATAGTGAGCATATCTGAAAGTGGCAACATGTGTTTGTTTTGTGCTGTAAAAATGTGTTTCCATGAACTTTCAGACACGATAAGACTTTCTGAGTATTAACATGAACTGGGAGCTTTATTTACTCTTGATAAAAGTTGCTGCAACAATGTAGTAGCTTGGGCTGACAGTTGTATTCACAGCAAAGACTAACCTACAAGAAATATGAACTTGCAATTTGTTTCATGAGAGAAAAGAAAACTACAATATCATACGTTTCTCACTTGCTGTTTTAAAATTATGCTATACCTCCACCTACTGGAATTACTGTGTGCTCACCCTCTCACACATTTATGTCTGTAAATATTTTTCCTACTCTATCATCCACATTAAATTCAGGCTACGTGTTAAAACGTAGTCCGTAACATTAACTATTAGAGATATTTGCTATTAAATTAGCCCCGCAGATGACTTGCAGGTTAAAACGCAGCAAGGCCTAGAATACCCTACGAGTTGAGGAAAGTGTAACTTTACGCCCGTAAATCCTTTGATCTGTCAAGACCGTAACCGCTACTTGTTCAATTTAGCTATTAAATGGCAACAAAGTCACTTGCGAGCAAGCCCGTAACACGCAAATGGAGCCCAAAGCCCAATATGTGCTTGAGAGGACCCGCAAGTGGGGTAAAGTCCAATACGTAGCACTTGTAATGCAAGTAAAAAGACACTACTGTACTTTTATTAAAAGTGAAAGTGATGTTAGGTCTTAGAATTAATAGTCCAACAAAGAGGCTCAGAAAAATATTTAATTTCATGTACATTTTTTGTGTTATATCAATCCCGGCAATCAATATATGCTGTAACTCGCATGTGACAGAATATCATATTTGCAGCTTTATTAATATTGCATTTTGAATGGAATGTGGGTTCGCTCGTATATCGTAATTGAACCCCGTAAGACTCCATTTTCTTGTGACACAATGTTGACGATCTCTGTTTCAATTGGCTCCATCTAAACCCGTAACTACGGGTTTGCTTAATTGATTACGTTCTAGCCCGCAAAGCTGCCAGATGGTTTACGGTTTTGCGTCTCCAGCTCGTAGCTCGCAGCCTTTCTAATTTAATAGCACTGTAACTTGGCCAAATTTCAAGCACACACCGTTACGAGCTTCACATTGAAGTTACTGGCTTGGAATTTAATGGGGCCCTATGTTTGTTATACATAGGTATGGCGTATAATAAAAATACAAATGTATGTTATATTTAATTAAAAATATTATTTTTAAAATATTAGACTGAGCAAAGGTATGGTAACTGCAATCAGTTGCAAGAAAATATTTATTTTTCTAGTCGAATGATGGTTGCAGAAAACAGACCAACTCCGTTATTTTGCTCTGTCAAAGACTATGCAAGGCAAACTGCCTATAGGCCAATATAAAATAGCACCACAATTAAAAGAAAGAGTTTCATAGACCATGTATATTCTATTCAAACTGCCATTCTAACATTTATGTTTAGGTCCTTGTATTGGATGGGTATGCTATCCTCAGTGACCGCAGGCAAAGTACAGATATTCTCTGAAATTAGCTTGAAATTGCTTCCCTGAACAAAGTACAGCTCTCACATTTGTAATCGTTGACCAGAATATCACTATTGGGATGGATAAACATTTTATAGAGGATTGAACAACAACCTCCCTCCACTTTTAGTCTCTCCTATTGTCCACTAATATATAAGGCACCAGGCCTGGGATGCTGAAGTCAGCATGGGGAATTCCCTGGTATGACTATAGTGGCAGTAAGTCTCATCCGTTTTTCTTAATTTTCCCTGGTATGTGCAGACCTCATGTAAACACAGCTCCCACCTAGGGTGTAAGCAAGGGCGGATGGCACCAGGAGGTGGAAAGTAGCAAAACTGGGAAACTAATACCAGAGTCCCTGAACATTGGTGATTCAAGCAAAGGCATATGATATGAGTTGAACCGAGGCTCGGTTAGATCCTAGGCACTGGGTAGGGTACTATGTCCATTGTCACACAAGCAAAGGGAAAAGGGGAGCTTAGTGGGGGCTTGGCTGGATACTAGGCACTGAGTAGGGTACTATATCTCTTGCCACCCAAGTTGAGGAACAAGGGCATGTCAATGAGGTACTTTTGGACTTATCGTCTGAATTTCTCAGGAAGACATGGGACCATAAAAAAAGCAAAAGATAGAATGGGTAACCATTTTTTCTCTTTAAAGAGATCTGTGAAGGGATATAAAGGTAATTGACAAAACATGATTTAAAAGTTAGTGCTTTACATATCTGGGTTCTATAAGGCTTAGTAATAACAAGGTAATAGTAGAATACTGATGCTTGATCTGAGTTGCCTGCTCAGCGTTGAATTAATGCGAAGCATACCTACCTAAGATATACTTGACCCTAAGAATACCCTTCTAGACATTGCTACTGTACATCACATTACTGAACATACCCTTACTATTTCTCTGTATATATGCTGGTTTGCTATCAATATCTTAAACATAAGGATCTCATTCTTATACCATATCACTGCATATATACTGCAAAGCTGGAATTAATACATTATTGGGCATACAGAGTCTGTGCACATACTACCAAGCTTCAGGCATTAGTACGATATAACAGGGCTTACCTGAAGAAATTTGGTAATGTAACAACTGGCCTTCTGATAAAGTTTGTGAGTAGTTTACCTGTTCATTCAGTTTACCTATTGCATGACAATGAAAACTAACACACTGCTTTGTGACATATACCAGGATTATGAAGGATGATTGCAGTGCCTAGGTTAAAATGCTCATTGTTGGGTAATGTAGTTTAATTAAATTATGTCTGCAGCACACAGCTTCAAGTTGGCTTTATTGATTGTTTCAAGAAGATGATATTATGTAGGCAGCCTTGGGGCTCAGTAGGGTTTTGTGAGATAACCTGGATGAGCCATTCTTGGAACATAATAGTACCATATTTGTATACATGCAGGAATGTACATTTGTCATCATCATCTCACAAAGGTCCATCATGATCCTTCAAACATTCCCACCCAAATGTAACAGAAGGCTATCTGAAAATCTATAAAGTCTGACTTAACGTCCAAATATTCCTATAACCTTAAGCCATCAGAGGCCTCAAAACTCTAGCCACCTCTTCGGGGAAGCCTAGCAACAACTCATGTAACCTGGCTGATGTTGACTGTTTGTCCCAATAATTTTAAAAACGGCCCGAGCATTCAGAATTCTCACACAAGCCTAGAGAAAAAAAAAAAAAAAAAACAGAAAAGAAGTTACACCGCCAATTTTTTATGTATGACGTGAAACGCTCAGATTCTTATTTGACAAGCCTAGTTTGGCCAATTTCGTTGCAGCTCCCATCCTGAATAGGTCCCAAAATCTAAAACACAATAATTCAAGCCACATTGCTTGAACTAGATTACCATCATTGTGTAATAAAGAATCTACTGTCCCAGTTTTATCTTGGAAAACGACAGACAAGGGACAGGTAAGAAAGGCTTTCCACCTGGCACTGTTCTGCTTGGTCTGACCTACTCACTGAGTATGCTGCTGCCATCAAGGCAAAGGTTTAAAGTCTGTCCCACTGGAAACAATAATGCATCATCTATGTAACTCTCTGTTGACAACAAAAGCCTAGCTCAGAAATGTAGTTTCAAACACTTGAGGGCCAAATGATATAGCACCTGGAAAATAGGCAGTGAAGAGTCTGAGAGCATATTAACTAACTTGACTAGCGCCAAGTTATTTTAATAAAAGAAGCTCCTGTCCCCAAGCACTACGGGGAACAACTCCAGAAATACAGAGGTCTTCATAAGTCTTAAAGACACTCAGTGCTCCAGACACTTTTTGGCACACCACTAACCTGTAAAGTAAATGTCCAATGCCAAGCTTTAGTGTTTGATCTGTATGCAAATCCATCTCCAGGTTTGATCTCCTGACTGACTAAATCGGGGAGCAGCCATTGACAGAACCTCAGAAGTCCAGTCAAATAATTGTTGTCCTTCAGCAGGAAGGAAAAGCAAATAAATATTGTGGTTGCCTTACCTTGGATGCTGTCAATGAGAACCTATCACAGAATATTCTCCCCATTTGAATAATTCAGAAGGCAAACTGCAAATTTCCCTGGACCATCTGCACCTTAAGAGTAGACTTATTCTCTAAAACATTATCTTAGCTGACCCCTTAATTCAGTTATTTTCTAGAGGGTGTCTGACTCCAAATACCTATAATCTTTTGTAATGTCTAAAAAATACAAACAATCAGATGAGCCTTCGGATCTCTCTTTTGCCAATGGGACACTAAAGGAAGATGCATCCTTCAAGTATGCACAAAATACAAAACTGTCCCACAAGCAATAAATCATCTAAACAATAGGCCTGTTGATGTGATGCTTCCCTTCCTATGCACTCACAATAAGCACTGAATGTCTTAAAATAAGAGCACAATAAGATGATAACATTTTGGATATAAGGGCAGTAACGAAATTGCTGGCTAAATGCCCACTTTGGCCAGTAAAGCTCCTCTACTAGCCTGATGAACCACGAAAGGTGGAGAATTTACCTAAGCTGACCTAAGTTCCATTTTATGAGCCAAGACTAGAGGAGAGGTTCTCAAACATGGCAAGGCATTGAAGGGAAATGACCCTGTTATTCTGATCGCAGCCTTTTTTCCAGCTTACAAAGTTGCCTAGCAGTTTTCAAACTTTGGGGTGTAAAAGACAAAATTGGTCTGATATTACGATAATTAATCTCTGCTTAAAACCCTCAGCTAAATGTAAGGCAAGGGTTTCCCACCTAGATAGCATATAGCTGTTTAGTCACAGAAACATTTTGTGAAAGTGCATTGGTATCTGAGCACTTAGTACTACTTGATTCAAAAGCTGAAATCCCTGACTTATTTTAAAGCATTTCACATAATTCAAAGGTTGATTCAAATAGAAAAATCAAAACAGCAGAAGGGAAAAAAAGAAAAAAAAGAAAAAGGATATAACTGTCAAGGGAAAAAACAAAGAGAAAGGGAAAGAGGAAATCGTCTGGCAAACTTAGTTAACGTTAAAAAGTTAAAGGTTAAAGTTAACTTTTTTTTCTTCTTTTTTTATGGTAATTATTATGGATACCTATGAAGGTGAGAAGTTAATGATGTTAAGAAGAGTAGAGGGGTACATATGGATATTATTTATTTGCACAAGGGGCATTTCGCTTAGATTAAAAGGTTTGGAAATTGATGAAATATTAGAAACAGAAATGACTACTGTACACTTTGACCTTATATAATAGGGTCATTATTATAATTTTTTCACATTGAGGAGAATTTAAGACGTTTAAGAAGAGCAAATAGACACACATTAATGGCAATTATTGGCATATAAGACATTCTATATAGATCAAAGAATATGACAAAGTAGGGAAACATTAAGAAAATGAAATTACTATTGTATTTGATTTCTATAAATACTGTAATTAACACAGATATTTATAGGTTAGAGAATAGTCTATTGGTACATACTATTAACATATATCTGCACTTTGAATATTCCCTTTAGAATAAAAGGTGGAAAATAAAGATAAATAGTTGAGTAGTGAGACACGACTAGATAGAATTGAGTTAAACAATTAGTAGAAAAAATAACTCACTAAATATGATTTAAAGAGATAAAGTATACAGTAGGCAATATGGATATCAATATGTTAAAAAAATATATATATTGGACCTTTGGGACATATACTAGACGCACCCTCAGGAAATAATTACCACCTGTTACAATAAAGGAAAAAAAGAAAAAAAAAGGGAGCAGAAAAAAAAAAAAGAAGGAGGTCCCTCCTCATTGAGGGTTTATTCCCTTGGATTAGCCTATCATTTATTTTCAAATGGCGTATATGCCTTATAATGGGAGACTGTCATATAAGAGACTAGTCTAGTTTAGAGTATGAGACAAAGATAAAGAGAGAAGATATTAAGATCTATGATCCTTGTATTAAGATTAAAAGACTATAAAAGAGGCATACTATAAAGAGGTTTAATGACAATTAAAATAATTTCCCATAATACTAAAGCCCTGAACTCGACATATACAAATGGCAATTAATAATTACCTCAGAGAGAAGGCCGATATCATATGTTTACAACAAACACATTGGAAAAAGAATTCACTATTTACTTATTACAAATTGAATAATACGTTATTTAAAGAAAGTATAGATGTCACTTTTACATCCAAATTGAGGGGTGTTTCTATTCTTTTCAGAGAGAGCCTGTCTATAGTAGAACATTTTAAGAAAATAGATCCCCAGGGCAGGTACATTATATGGGTTGGATGTATTAATAAAATATCTATTACTTTGGTTAATATATATTCCCCCAATGAAAAGCAATTGAAATTTTTGTACAACATATTACAAATGACCCATACATTTAAAAAAGTATTACTTTTTATCTGCGGGAACTACAATATGTTGATACATTTTTCTATGGACAGGATTTCTCAGTGGAAAATTAACAGCCTTATTAAATTGCGATTCGGCTAAATGAAAAGGGCTCTATATAAGCACAGAGCATATTTTTTTACAGAAGTTTTTAGTTCACTAACTAAAAACTTACGTTAAAAAAATATGCTCTGTGCTTATATAGAGCCCTTTTCCATTGGCCGAATCGCAATTTAATAAGGCTGTATATCAGGAAAAAATAAAAAGTCTAACATGACTAATAAGTTTACCCAATTAGTATTAGAAAATGACTTATTTGATGTGTGGAGAACTCTACACCCAGACACTAGAGACTACACATTTTATTCTAACCGTTATTTTTCATATACCCGAATTGATTACTTTTCAGTTGGCACTGAAGCATTAAATAGAGTACATTCGGCAGAAATATTAACTCAATTATAAGTTTACATTTAAATGATATAAGAAAGAGTCACTGGACAATGGAGAATAGCTTACTCAGAAATCTAAATTATACAAACTATATTAGACAAAATCGACAAATTTGGGGAATTAAATGAGTTGTTCTCCTCTCCAGCCCTCTTATGGTGTTCTCACAAAGCATACATAAGAGGGGTGATGATCAGTAAAACATGTGTGATTAGGAAAAAAAGAAGAAAACCGCTAAGAGAACTATTCATCCAACTAGATAGATTAACAGCAGAAAACAAGATATCTCCAGATAAGAAAATAAACACTGAGATAATAGCTCTGAATAGTAAGATAAAACAAATATTACAGCTCCAGATCGACAATCAGCAATGGAAATTCCAACAAGACCATTACTTCATGAGTAAAAACTCTAGTAAATATCTGTCCAAAAAAATTAGGGTACGAAGAACACAAAGCAGAATAAATGCACTTAGGATCAGACAATCGTTTATTCCCATTCAAAAGAAATAGGTAATATCTTTTTGAAATATCATTGTAACCTATACAACTTAGAATCACAAACATTAGTTATTAAATATTCTAAAGAAGAGCTTGATGAATATTTGGAAAAGGTTAATTTACCAAGAATAGGTGAAGAGGACTTGGCTTTGCTTAACAGTCCTATAACTAAAATAGAAATAGAAAAAGTTATTAAAAAACAAAAATTGGATAAGACTCCCAGAGTGGATGGATTTGAATTTTTGTATTACAGAGCCTTCTCATCAAGCCTTCCCTAGCCCAGTTTGATCAGCTTTTACAAACGCAATTATTGATTATTATTGTCTTGTTGTCAATGTGTTGAAACAGGATTTTAAAGACTTGGGACCGCGCACACAT
Organism: Discoglossus pictus; assembly: GCA_027410445.1. Lineage (NCBI taxonomy): Eukaryota > Metazoa > Chordata > Amphibia > Anura > Alytidae > Discoglossus > Discoglossus pictus. The sequence continues at coordinate 129,078,755 of CM050166.1, forward strand.
AACTTGGAGTCCATAGCGGATCAACTAATGGAAACTCAAACACAGCATAGCGCTGACATTGCATCAAAATCTAGTCAGATTCTCAGCCCTAGTCAGATTCTCAGATTCCAAACTAGAGGACTTAGAAAAAAGTTCCAGAAAGCACAACATAAGGCTAAGAGGGATTCCAACCGCAATTACTGATCTGATCCCTTATCTAAAAGTGGTGGTAGGCGCACTGTTACCTGAACTCCAGCCAGAGTCTTGGGAGATAGAGAGAGCGCACAGGTCAATGGGGGTGGTGGTGGGGGGGAGATGGCAGTAGGACAACCAAGTAGCAAGTAAAAGGCCAGCCATCATAGGCCAAGATGGTGCGACAATTCAGGTCTATGCGGATCTATGCCCCCACAACGTTACTCAAGGGTTAATGTATGGCTAGGGTATTAATATATTTAGTTAGGGGGTTAATGTATGTAGTTAGGGGTTCATTTGTAGGTAGTTAGGAGTATTAATGTATTTATTTAAGGGTTAATGTATGTAGTTAGGGGTTAGTTTGTAGGTTGTTAGGAGTATTAATGTATTTATTTAGGGGATAATGTATGTAGTTAGGGGTTAATTTGTAGGTAGTTAGGAGTATTAATGTATTTATTTAGGGTATAATGTATGTAGTTAGGGGTTAATTTGTATTTAGGGGATAATTTGTATGTAATGTATATTTTATCTTATGTAATATATGCTTTTTTTATGATTTAGGTTTTATTATTTTTTGAAAATTAAGTTTTATAATTTTTTGTATTTATTTTTTTAATTTAAATAATTTTCTATAGTGTTCTTTTTTATCATGTATATAGTTGTCGTTCTGCGAGTTGTTGTCATGCTTTGCAGGCCTCACGTAAAAGAGGCCCACCACTGTGGCCTTCACACAGCTGTGGCCCTCGCGAGGAATGCAGTTGCGGCCCACAGGTGCTCATCGCATAGGCAGTCTAGTGTGGCTGCTGCCTCTGAGGGGGAGCACAGCGGGGAGGGCCCAGGGGACCCACTGCGTGCCTCTGGGCTCCCCTGTCTGAGGAGTGGGGTGCACTGGACCTGCCAGTGCACATCATACAAACCAGTGTGCATAGGCCTACTCCCCCAGGCAGCACTGCGATGGCAAAGACAGACAGCGGATGGAGAGAGGGGGCAAAGAGAGATAGGGGAGGGAGAGAGGGGGTAAAGACAGACAGGGGAGGGAAAGAGGGTGCAAAGACAGACAGGGGAGGGAGAGAGGGGGCAAAGACAGACAAGGGAGGGAAAGGGGGGCTAAGAGACAGAGGAGGGAAAGGGGTGGGGCAAAGAGACAGGGGAGGGAAAGGGGGGCAAGGAGACAGGGAGGAAGAGAGCGCTCTATAGTTTACCTACTGTGTATACATATATATGTATGAACTATATTCGATGTGTTTACATACAGTTCCTCTAGAGAGATGCACAAATGGAAATTGGAGTGAATATCCGTCCATACAAGTCCAAAACCACAATAATAGAGATGCCAGAGGTGTGCAGCTTCTTCACAGGACACCGTTCCCACCGTGTCCAAGTAACTGGTAAAGATAATAAAAAGGGTAGGGGAAAGACAGCGCGCCACCTCCTAGTGCAACATGAATGTATAATGACGTCAAAACATCAGTCATATATTGTTTCACTCACATGTGGTAACCCCAAGGTTATGAGGTATCTGTATGGTTTAAACAGGATAGCTCTGGAAGTACCCGATGTCCAATCCTTAGATCTCCACCCGAAGTTCAGGATACAATCCAGATGGTTTTGTAGCAGGTACAGTTCGATCACCAATGCTATTTGGTACACTATTATATAGTGTCTACAGAACGAAATGTGATTCCAACTCCTTATGTCTACTATAGGAGACAATTGAAACACACTAATACAAACAATAGTGTGTTTATCATGTGTTTATTGCACCATATAATCCTCAATAAATGCCATATATGGAAAATAGGGATAGGCACATTAAAATGAATAAAATCAATAATCTAAAAACATAATAAAATACAAACGCGTTTCGCCCAAAGACTTCCTCAGTGATATAAAAACATAAACAGTGTAAAAATATGTGTATAAGTACTGCTCATCAGCACTTACCAACATCCATGGGAATCATTGGTTAAAACATTTCTGAAACAAATAGTAACAGCCTGCATTTACAGTCAGCAGAACATTTTATGTTACTTTTAGTAAAAAAAAATACTTTCATCTGTAATGTCCTTGATAACTTTTCTTAGTAGCAGACAAGAAGAATTGACCCTTTACATGATTTTTCTATCATTTCCCCCTGTTTATAATTATTATCATCTTTATTATAATGAAAATACACAAAATATGCAAGGTCAAAAACAAGATATCAGTTGAGAACAACAGCCTTATTAAATTGCGATTCAGTTAATTCAAAAGGGCTCTATGTAAGCACACAGCATATTTTTTTTACAAAAGTTTTAAGTAGTGAATGTAACGGAACCCATCACTGTTTTACCCTGTTTTATGGTTATTTAATTATTATGGTTAAAATATTATCCTACTGTTATACTGTATGTATGTTGGTTTATGCTCTGCAGAATATTAGCCCAGACTATTGCAGACCTTGGCATAATAGATAATCCTATTACAAGGGCTCATCATAAGCAAGAGAGGTCCATTGTGTGAAGTGTTCACATTGTGAAGATGGAACAAAGGGAAGGATGATCTAATCAATGTCTGATTGTATCAAAGTAGCCAGGTAGCCTCAGGGAGGTGTGACCCACCTATTGTCCCTCTATGTGTATTGTGTGGCCAACTATGGGGGATGTGTATTGCCTGTGGGAAGAGATGTGTATATATATTTCTGCACATAACAAAATAAAGACAGTATTCTTTGACTCCCAACTGAGTGTCGTCCAATATGGGAGGTCTGGGCTTCTGAGACTGCGCAGTGCTTCTATATGGATATTTAACGGTATACCAGCGGAGATATTGGACTTCGTGTTCCAACTCCGTTACATTTGGTGGCAAGTGGCAGAATTGTTCCCACGGTCAAAAGGACAGCTACAGGAGACACCATTCTGTGGAGTTACAAATTGAGGGCAACGCTAGTATCCGTACAGCGCCCCTGGCTACAGCAGGATGGAACCGGCTAGTTTTCGGACAGTGTTCCATGAGGAGGAGGCGGCCGCGGACTACAGGGATGCAGACAGAAAGGAACTCATGGAGGTAGACCGGGCAGCGGCTACAGCACCTCTTACGGACAGCACACAGAATGAGTTTGGAAGAGAACTCCAAAGCAGACTGGCCTTTTTCCCAGGTAGTCTTCCCACAATAACCTTGGAATGGTTAATGACAGATGTCCACGAATACATAATGGAAAAGCAGCGGGCACGGGGGCGTCCATCTTGGGAGCTGCTAACCCACCTCCCACCATTAACCCCCCCCAGCACTGCGTCAGGTGCCACACGTGTAACCAGCAGGGCCACATGCAGAGAGACTGTCCCAGAAACAGAAACCGCTCCACGTGGAATACTCCAACTAATTCCCCTCCCCAGTGACAGTGTGTATCCCAGGGAGCAGAAGGTGCCCTCCTTCCTCCCCAGCGGCAGTGTGTACCCCAGGGAGCAGAAGGTGCCGTCCTTCCTCCCCAGCGACAGTGTGTACCCTAGGGAGCAGAAGGTGCCGTCCTTCCTCCCCAGCGGCAGTGTGTACCCCAGGGGGCCGAAGGTGTCGTTCCCCCCCCCCCCAGCGGCAGTGTGTATCCCAGGGAGCAGAAGGTGCCGTCCTTCTTCCCCAGGGGGCCGAAGGTGCCGTCTTTCCTCCCCAGCGGCAGTGTGTACCCCAGGGAGCTGAAGGTGCCGTCCTTCCTCCCCAGCGACAGTGTGTACCCCAGGGAGCTGAAGGTGCCGTCCTTCCTCCCCAGCGGCAGTGTGTACCCCAGGGAGCTGAAGGTGTCGTCCTTCCTCCCCAGTGGCAGTGTGTACCCCAGGGGACCGAAGGTGTTGCCCCCCCCCCCCAGCGGCAGTGTGTATCCCAGGGAGCAGAAGGTGCCGTCCTTCTTCCCCAGCGGCAGTGTGTACCCCAGGGAGCAGAAGGTGCCGTCCTTCCTCCCCTGCGACAGTGTGTACCCCAGGGATCAGAAGGTGTCGTCCTTCCCCCCCAGCGGCAGTGTGTATCCCAGGGAGCAGAAGGTGCCGTCTGTCCCTCCCAGCGGCAGTGTGTACCCCAGGGGGCCGAAGGTGCCGTCTTTCCTCCCCAGCGGCAGTGTGTACCCCAGGGAGCAGAAGGTGCCGTCCTTCCTCCCCAGCGACAGTGTGTACCCCAGGGAGCAGAAGGTGCCGTCCTTCCTCCCCAGCGGCAGTGTGTACCCCAGGGAGCCGAAGGTGTCGTCCTTCCCCCCCAGCGGCAGTGTGTATCCCAGGGAGCAGAAGGTGCCGTCCTTCCTCCCCAGCGGCAGTGTGTACCCCAGGGAGCTGAAGGTGCCGTCCTTCCTCCCCAGCGGTAGTGTGTACCCCAGGGAGCTGAAGGTGTCGTCCTTCCTCCCCAGTGGCAGTGTGTACCCCAGGGGGCCGAAGGTGTCATCCTTCCCCCCCTGCGGCATGTGTATCCCAGGGAGCAGAAGGTGTCGTCCTTCCCCCCCAGCGGCAGTGTGTACCCCAGGGAGCAGAAGGTGCCGTCCTTCCTCCCCAGCGGCAGTGTGTACCCCAGGGAGCAGAAGGTGCCGTCCTTCCTGCCCAGCAGCAGTGTGTACCCCAGGGAGCAGAAGGTGCCGTCCTTCCTCCCCAGCGGCAGTGTGTACCCCAGGGGGCCGAAGGTGTCGTCCTTCTTCCCCAGCGGCAGTGTGTACCCCAGGGGGCTAAAGGTGTCGTACTTCCCCCACAGCGGCAGTGTGTATCCCAGGGAGCAGAAGGTGCCGTCCTTCCTCTCCAGCGGCAGTGTGTACCCCAGGGAGCTGAAGGTGCCGTCCTTCCGCCCCAGCGGCAGTGTGTACCCCAGGGAGCTGAAGGTGTCGTCCTTCCTCCCCAGTGGCAGTGTGTACCCCAGGGGGCCGAAGGTGTCATCCTTCCCCCCCAGCGGCAGTGTGTACCCCAGGGAGCAGAAGGTGTCGTCCTTCCCCCCCAGCGGCAGTGTGTACCCCAGGGAGCAGAAGGTGCCGTCCTTCCTCCACAGCGGCAGTGTGTACCCCAGGGAGCAGAAGGTGCCGTCCTTCCTCCCCAGCAGCAGTGTGTACCCCAGGGAGCAGAAGGTGTCATCCTTCCCCCCCAGCGGCAGTGTGTATCCCAGGGAGCAGAAGGTGTCGTCCTTCCCCCCCAGCGGCAGTGTGTACCCCAGGGAGCAGAAGGTGCCGTCCTTCCTCCCCAGCAGCAGTGTGTACCCCAGGGAGCAGAAGGTGCCGTCCTTCCTCCCCAGCGGCAGTGTGTACCCCAGGGGGCCGAAGGTGTCGTCCTTCTTCCCCAGCGGCAGTGTGTACCCCAGGGGGCCGAAGGTGTCATCCTTCCCCCCCAGCGGCAGTGTGTATCCCAGGGAGCAGAAGGTGTCGTCCTTCCCCCCCAGCGGCAGTGTGTACCCCAGGGAGCAGAAGGTGCCGTCCTTCCTCCACAGCGGCAGTGTGTACCCCAGGGAGCTGAAGGTGTCGTCCTTCCTCCCCAGTGGCAGTGTGTACCCCAGGGGGCCGAAGGTGTCATCCTTCCCCCCCAGCGGCAGTGTGTATCCCAGGGAGCAGAAGGTGTCGTCCTTCCCCCCCAGCGGCAGTGTGTACCCCAGGGAGCAGAAGGTGCCGTCCTTCCTCCCCAGCGGCAGTGTGTACCCCAGGGAGCAGAAGGTGCCGTCCTTCCTCCCCAGCAGCAGTGTGTACCCCAGGGAGCAGAAGGTGCCGTCCTTCCTCCCCAGCGGCAGTGTGTACCCCAGGGGGCCGAAGGTGTCGTCCTTCTTCCCCAGCGGCAGTGTGTACCCCAGGGGGCTGAAGGTGTAATCCTTCCCCCCCAGTGGCAGTGTGTATCCCAGGGAGCAGAAGGTGTCGTCCTTCCCCCTCAGCGGCAGTGTGTATCTCAGGGAGCAGAAGGTGCCGTCCTTCCTCCCCAGCGGCAGTGTGTACCCCAGGGAACAGAAGGTGCCGTCCTTCCTCCCAAGCGGCTGTGTGTACCCCAGGGAGCTGAAGGTGTCGTCCTTCCTCCCCAGCGGCAGTGTGTACCCCAGGGGGCAGAAGGTGTCGTCCTTCCCCCCCAGCGGCAGTGTGAACCCCAGGGAGCTGAATGTGTAGCCCTCTCCCCCCAGCGACAGCTTACCCTAACAAGGGGAGACACTAATCTCCCAGACGGCGCAGATGGGACCATGGTCTCTGTGCCTGACCTACCGGGATGCTGGACAGCCTGTCCAGATCCCTAACTACCCTCACTGGGACAACCGGAGGAGGGGGTAAGTACAAATTCCCCTCCCTAGCTAACTTCTAATGTGGCCCCAGGGTTAACAGAGGAAATGTTAACCCCCACTGACCCCCACCTTTCCCTGGCTACTGAGCCGGAATATGTCCCAAGTACCCCAGCAGAAGAGCTGACAGCGGGGCAGAGTGCAGTCGGCCTCTGCCCTCCCTTTGTCCCTTGTACAGAGCAGAATGTCCTGCAGGTTATACCAGCAGAAGAGCTAGCATCAGGGCAGAGTGCCACTGGCCTCTGTCCCTCAAGTCCCCTCAGCGTGTTGCCCCATCCCCACAGCGAAATATCCAGGTGCCTGGTTAGACTTCCCCCCAAAGGGGAGATGTGTGACGAAGTGCCCTTCACCACTTTGTCCTGGAGAGGACTTATTGCCAGCCTCCTGCCCTGCGACTATGGCCCTGGGACATATTGCCCTTTAAAAACAGTATTCGGCCATACCAGAGTGTATTTCCCTCATTCTGGCCCTTTAAATACAGGGGGGTCATTCGGTACTTGCCCTGTGGGAGCGGTGATACCCCAGATAGCTATGCCATGGAGCCCATTCATATAATGAAAGACTATGGGATGGACTTTAGCTACATGGCAATTGAACTGTGTGAATAGGATCTGAGCGCTATTTGGTAGTTTTGTGCGCTCAGATCCCAGCTATCTGGGGTTATGTGAAATGTCTGTGTGTTATGGGTAAAAGGTGACTTTATGTATTTTAAAGTGGTTTATGTTTTTTTGTAACCATGTGCTCAATGGAGTCTGCCTCTATCCCTGGATAATTGGTTACTTTCCCCATTGTCTCCAGTACAGAGGCCTCTGTAAAACCAGTTTGTAAAATGTATTTTCCTCTCCTTGAAATGTTTATTGCTGTGAATGCTGTATGAAGTGTGCGTTTATTTTGTTCTTGAAATGTGAGTAAAGGTGAATTGCAGTAATGCTGATGGGTTGTCAAACAAGAGAATTGACCAACAACTACTTTTGTCCGGACATCCCCAGGCCGATCCATTGGGATCAGACCGTGTATGCCGGCTTATGGTCACGGGGGAGGTGTGTAACGGAACCCATCACTGTCTTACCCTGTTTTATGGTTATTTAATTATTATGGTTAAAATATGATCCTACTGTTATACTGTATGTATGTTGGTTTATGCTCTGCAGAATATTAGCACAGACTATTGCAGACCTTGGCATAATAGATAATCCTATTACAAGGGCTCATCATAAGCAAGAGAGGTCCATTGTGTGAAGTGTTCACATTGTGAAGATGGAACAAAGGGAAGGATGATCTAATCAATGTCTGATTGTATCAAAGTAGCCAGGTAGCCTCAGGGAGGTGTGACCCACCTATTGTCCCTCTGTGTGTATTGTGTGGCCAACTATGGGGGATGTGTATTGCCTGTGGGAAGAGATGTGTATATATATTTCTGCACATAACAAAATAAAGACAGTATTCTTTGACTCCCAATTGAGTGTCGTCCAATATGGGAGGTCTGGGCTTCTGAGACTGCGCAGTGCTTCTATATGGATATTTAACGGTATACCAGCGGAGATATTGGACTTCGTGTTCCAACTCCGTTACAGTGAACTTCTATCCGAAAGCAAGGTCTTCACTAACTAAAAACTTCTGTAAATAAAATATGCTGTGTGCTTAAATAGAGCCCTTTTAAATTTACTGAATCCCAATTTTATAAGGCTGCAAGTGTCCAAGGACTCACGTCCTTCAGAGTTGTGCAGCTTCTTTGGATATTTTGTACACCCTTCATGTAAGGATCTCTTGTTACACAATGTCTTCTTGTGCATCATCAGTTTGTTGATTTTTCTCAGTCCCTTGATCATCTTGAATTCCCTCAGTGTCATAATACACAGTTCCTTGTCCATTTGGGCTGAGGGGCTCATATAAGTATTTCCTATTAAGGTTATTACTGATAACACAAAATATTATTTACATTTACCAAAAATTAATTGGAGCCAGTTTGTAAATGGGCTATTTATACCAGAATGGTTGGCCAGCTCATTTGACAGAGCAGTGAGGCCTTCTAAGGCTTTTGTCACAGTTCCATCAGGGGCAGTATTGTTGGGGATGATGGTGCAACATGCAGTCCCAACCATTTTTCATCCCCCTCCTTTGGCCAATAACATGTCAAGAGCCTATCCGGTTCTGTCAGGCCATAAGTTTAGTCTTATCTAGCTGTTCCGCCAGGCCCTGCACTGCACCTCGGGTATAATTTAGAAATCTTTGTTGGTTATAGTAGACATAGTTTATCCAGTCAATATTCTTGTTTTTTGTCACCCACCAAGTAAGTAGTGAATCAAATCCAGCTCTCTATTTGGTTCCTTGCTTTCAATTCATCTGGTACTTCTCCTGATACCCCAATAGTCAATGTAGACACGATCGATGAAGCTGCCCTGAGGGGTAGATCTCCTATTTTGTGCAAGCAGAGAGTTATGTTCTGTCCTCATGGTTGTTACTGTTGGTAACAAATAGAGAGGCATAACCAGGTGTACTAGAGCACAAGTGCCAGTCCAGTCTGTGGGCAACATCAGTAGTATATATATGCTCTTCTGGCCAGAGAGACATCGCGGGGAGGTAAGTACAATGTAGATTATATTTATTTTATTTTATTTTTATGTTTATGTATGTGTATTAATGTTATGTTTTTTTTAACAGGTGCCGCGACGGAGAAGAAGGACGGGACATGCCAGAAAGGTGGCTGATCTGAATGGACACCTGCAAAGATTAGTGGTCTTAATTATTTTATTTTGGCTTAGAATTAGATTATTTTATATATAGATAGCATTTATTGTATATTAGCTAGGGGTATGTGCTTTATATAGATAGCATAGCATGTATTGTATATTAGATTGTGTTATTTATTTAGATAGTTTGTGTGACATATATTAGATAGATAGGATGTATATTAGATATATACTATTTATTGTATATTACATAGATTGTGTGATGTGTATTATATAGATAGGATGTATATTAGATTATGGTATTTAGAAAGATTGGGGGATGTTTATTAGATAGATAGAATGTATTGTATATTAGATAGGGGTGTGTTGTATTGTATTGTATTTAATTGTATTGTATTGTATTATATTGTATGTATTGTATTGTATGTCTTATATGTATTTCCTTTTCAGGTGTGTAATTTTTTTTTCTGTAGTGGGGGGGGGGGTAGTCGTGGTTGTAATGTGTTTTTAAATTTTCTGCTATGTTCCTTTTTTATTTTTTGTGACTTAAGTTTTTTTATTTTCTGTGATGTAGATTTTTTATTTTTTGTGACTTAGGTTTTTTATTTTATGTAATGTAGATTTTTAATTTTTTGTGACTTTAGGCTTTTTTATTTTCTGTAATTAGAGTGGTGGGGGTTATTAGGGGGTAGGTAGGTAGTGTAGGTAGGTAGTGTAGGTGTTAATAGGTTAGTGTAGAGGGTGTTTAGTTGATATTTAATGTTTTATTGGGGGGTATAGTGCAGTGTAGTGTTTATACTTAGTGTCATGATGGTCCTTGAAATACCCTTATGGGACTGATGGGGTTAAATAGAGGCTTATGAGGGTCTGTATGGACCCTCATGAGTGACAGGGTTAATTAGTGCTTTATGGGGGTCTGTATTGACCCCCATGAGTGAGGGGGTTAATTAAGGGCTTATGGGGGGCTGTATTGACCCTCCTGAGTGACGGGGTTAATTAAGGGTTTATGGGGGTCTGTATTGACCCCCATGAGTGAGGGGGTTAATTAAGTGCTTATGGAGGTCTGTATTGACCCCCATGAGTGACAGGGTTAATGAAGGGCTTATGGGAGTCTGTATTGACCCCCATAAGTGACAGGGTTAATTACGGGTTTATGGGGGTCTATATTGACCCCCACGAGTGACAGGGTTAATGAAGTGCTTATGGGGGTCTGTATTGACCCCCATGAGTGAAACAGTTAATGAAGGGCTTATGGGGGTCTGTATTGACCCCCATGAATGACAGGGTTAATTAGGAGTTTATGGGGGTCTATATTGACCCCCATGAGTGACAGGGTTAATGAAGTGCTTATGGGGGTATGTATTGACCCCCATGAGTGACACAGTTAATGAAGGGCTTATGGGGGTCTGTATTGACCCCCATGAATGACAGGGTTAATTAGGAGTTTATGGGGGTCTATATTGACCCCCATGAGTGAAGGGGTTAATGAAGTGCTTATGGGGGTCTGTATTGAGTGACAGGTTTAATGAAGGGCTTATTTGGGTCTATATTGACCCCCATGAGTGACAGGGTTAATGAAGGGGTGGGTCTATATTGACAGGGTTAATGAAGGGCTTATGGGGGTCTATTTTGACCCCCATGAATGACAGGGCTAATTAGGGGTTTATGGGGGTCTATATTGACCCCCATGAGTGAGGGCGTTAATGAAGTGCTTATTGGGGTCTGTATTGAGTGAGAGTTTTAATGAAGGGCTTATGGGGGTCTATATTGACCCCCGTGAGTGAGGGGGTTAATGAAGTGCTTATGGGGGTCAATATTGACCCCCATAAATGACAGGGTTAATTAGGGGTTATGGGGGTCTATATTGACCCCCATGAGTGTGGGGGTTAATGAAGTGATTATGGGGGTCTGTATTGAGTGACAGGTTTAATGAAGGGCTTATGGGGGTCTATATTGACCCCCATGAGTGACAGGGTTAATGAAGGGGTCAGTCTATATTGACAGGTTTAATGAAGGGCTTATGGGGGTCTATATTGACCCCCATGAGTGAGGGGGGTAATGAAGTGCTTATGGGGGTCAATATTGACCCCCATGAATGTCAGGGTTAATTAGGGGTTTATGGAGGTCTATATTGACCCCCATGAGTGAGGGGGTTAATGAAGTGCTTATGGGGGTCTGTATTGACCCCCATGAGTGACATAGTTAATGAAGGGCTTATGGGGGTCTATATTGACCCCCATGAGTGACAGGGTGATAGTGTATATTTGTTTTCTTTTATAACGGGTCCTTTAAGGACCTTTACAGTCCTTTAAGGACCTGCAACGCAGGAATTTAGAATTTTCATTGCAGTCCCCGATCGCGTGCAATTCGGACTTCCACTGCGATGGTTAATGTGGGGTTAATGCAGGTCTCCAAGCTTATCTCGGATCCCGTGGGGGTAATGCAGGTTCCCGAGCTTATCTCGGATCCCTTCTTGGGTAAGTTGTACGTGGCTGGGCTTTGAGCCTCGTTTTCGTTTTTTTCTGCGGCCATTTTTTCTCTTGTTTAGGGGATTTTCGTATGTTTGAACTCGGGAATTTGGACTTAAATGGAGGTGTAACTTCACTTTCAGAGGTCCTGGATTACCTTGCTATGGGTAAGCTTTTTATGTATTTTTTTGTATTTGGTGTGTTTTAACTTCTTTTTAGGTGTGCGCCGTTAGGCTGTTATGGTCGTATTTTTCGTGCGTGTGGGTGTTTGTTCCGTTAAGGTTGATTCCTAGGCCCTTTTTTTTTTTAAGTCGAGCGTGTTTGTGTGTTTTTAACCGCGTGTGAGGCGCCTTTGAGCCTCCACCTCCGCAAATGCGGCCCCTCGCTTTGCAAGGGTCCGCATTTGCGGAGCAAACGGCATCGCTCGCTTCGCAAGGGATGCAGTTATTGCGGGCTTGCAAGCATGAGCAACGGCTCGTATGCTCACAACTATATATGTGATTATTAAATAAGAGGCATATCTAGAAAAATAAAAGGTGACATTTTTTTTCCATGGGCTTAAGACACCTCCAAGCATCAAATAAGCCAAATTTAGATATGATCTTATTAAAATTACCTAACCTTTGTGTTGTGTTTTGACTAGTTTTGGATCTTGTATTTATTTTTCGATCTAGACTAGGATTAAGAACATTATTAAAGCCGCCATAGAATATCAAGAGGCCAGAGAAATATTTTTTAAACATATTTAAGGTTTTACTAGCAAACTTACATTGGCCTTTATTAGGGGCATAAATGTTTAAGATAGTTATTTTATTATTGTTGATTGTACCTGTCCAGAAAGAGAAACGACCTTCTCGGTCGGTTGCAGAAAAATCTTCTTTCCAGGTTAGTTTTTTGTTGAAGAAAATAGCTGTACCTCTTGTTTTTTTAGCATATTTTGAATTGTTGACTGATACAAAATTTTTGTTATTATTCTCCTACCCACTTTTCACCAGCCAATGCGTCTCTTGGAGGCAAACTATGTCAGCATTTTGTTTTTATAGAAAGCATTAAAAAATATCGATCTTTTTCACGGAGTGTTTAGTCCTGGAACATTTTGGCTTCAGACCCTTAATGTCATTCAGAGTCTCACATCCATCCCCATCTCCCCTCTGAGCCAGCTGGAAAAAAAAAAGACACAAACCGTAAATATTACATAGAAAAATATCGACACAAATAAAACAAACAAATAGATGTATACACGCAACAGCTAAGCAAAATAAACCTAAATACCCTTTAAAAGGGAACATTATCCCTTCATGCTAGATTACCCACCTAAAAAAAAAGAAAAAGTGGTGGGATTCAAGGGGGAGAGGGAAATAGTGAACTTTATCTAAGTTCAATCAATCCTTGACTGCCCTCAATGGTGCAAGTTTCTAAAAAATCAAACAAACAAAGATCAAAAAAAGAGAAACCTAGCTATTTTAGACACTCTTTATAATACCTAAAATGCTTATAACCACTATTTCTGGCTGCCTCTGTAAAAAGAGAAAAAAAAAAATCTTCAAGGGGAGAAATCTTTAATTCCTTCTTACTTTCTATTTACTCATATGGTAATCTTTAGTCAGTCTCTTTTCTATTCACCCAAAGGGGTGTTAACCTAATGGGTTCTTCTTTTCCCTTTCTCCTTACCTTTTCATTTCTATTCCCTTTTCTAATTCTATAATTTTGTTTTTATTTTTTTATCTTCATACTTGTAGTGATTTTTAATCTTAGTGTTTACATCTATATTTTAATCTAGCCTATTGGGAATTTTTTTGTATTACTTAAAGTGCTATTTTTAGTTATTATAAGTTTTTTTCCCTTTACTCATCCTTTCTATTAATTATTTATTAAGTTATTTTCCTATATCTAGACCTAATCTAGAATTAATTTTCAATTATATTATAGTTTGAATGTGCTCTATATATTTTTTCGGGGTTTAAAGTGGTGATTTTGTGGTATTCTATATCAATTCCTTTGTATATTTGTTATTTATCTAACTCTAGTTATCTAATTTGTGTTTGATTTGTTCCTCCTATTGAAGTAAGTAAAAAAATGATATCTTTCTCTCTACCTCCCCTGCCCGCTAAGAGAAGAAAAAAGAACATATCAGAAGCACCTTATACCAGAAACAGAATCTTAGAGCAAATGCTTTTAATTCAGTCTATTTCAAATTCCATTCTTCTTTGGCCTCTATGGGAGTGTTTGCTACTATTCTCCTTGAGTCATAAGTTATGATTAGTTTTGTAGGAAAACCCCATATTTTTCTTACACGGTTTTCCCTTAATAATTTAGTATATTCAGAAAAATCTCTTCTTTTAATAAAGTTTCTCTTAAAAGATCAGAGAATACTAAGATATTTTCATAAAGGGGGTTAAGTTTTTTAGCCTCCAATGCTTTTCTGAGGATCTCGTCTCTGTGCGAAGATGAGTGAAATTTAACAATGACATCTCTAGGGAGATCTCTATCTATTCTTTTAGAAAGTGGAATTCTATGAACTCTGTCTACCATCTGTTCAAGTGAACAATCGTTTTTTAAAGTACCAGTAAGAAGTGTTTGAACATAACGAATTAAATTCCGACTGAGTAATGTTTTCAGATATACCTCTTATCCGAATATTGTTTCGGTGGGAGAAATCTTCCAATTTATTAATTTTAAGTTTAGGATCTAAGACTTCTGCTCTTAATACTGACGTCTCTGTATCAATTATTCTTTGTTCCTTTCCAATCAGATTATATTTAGATTCTAAAGTATCGATTTTCACCCCTAATTCATTTATTGCATTTGAGTTTTTAGCAATCTCTGCTGTTAAATCCTTTAGCAAAGAATTTTTTAATTCTGCCTGTATATTTTTCATTGTTGTAATTGTAAGTCTTTCTTCTTCAGGTTTATTTAAAATATGGTTTTCTTCAAATTCTATAGCCTCTTCTAGACTAGTCTGGTTAGCTGAGTGGTCTGAGTTACCCATGGCTTCCTCTTCCACATGAGTTTTATCTAGTTCTTTATTTTTATTTTGTTTTAGTGTTATGTTTTTCCCTCTTCATTATGCTAACTTAATCCAAAGTTTATTTATTAAATGTAATTGGTTTATAGCAGATTGTGTCAGTCTTTTAATAAAAAGGAAGATTATTACAAATCTCGTCAAATTTATCTTATCAATATGTTCAAACTGTTTCCCTTCTATAAAGTATCTAATTATAATTCAATCTGCTGTTATGACATAATATTCAAGTATTGTTCCCAATATTACTAGACTGTTCTAAGATTTATAAAATATCACTTGATATTATTGCACATTATTGTCGTCAACCATTTTACGTCTCTGATAAGTAAGATGTTGCTAACCGTATTATTGCACAATTCTGAGGTATTTACAGTAAAACCTGATATTTTTGCACATTCTTAGAATATACCATTTTTCATTTCAGGTTCCTAAAATATTGCTTGCAGTATTATTGCACAGTTTTAACATATATACAATAGCACCTGATATTATTGCGCTTTCTTGGAGCATACTATTTCACAACTCGAGTTAATAGGGTATTGCTTCCGGTTTTATACACACTTCCAAGGTATGAGCAATATCACCTGATATTGTTATATGTTCTTAGCTTGACCCATTGACATCTCAATTTAGTAAATGTTTGCTTCCAATCTTATTGCACAATTCTGAAATGTCTACATTTAGCTCCTGATGTAATTGCACGCTCTTTAGACGCTATATAGCGCTATTCAGGACTATTCTGGGATGTCACAAATTTTATGTATAAACAGTTGGTAACATCATATAATACTAACATATGCTAAAATACACTACTAATGTATTCCCAGGAGACACAAATATCATAACATGGAACTGAGAAATTCCCCTAAATTCCAAGTGATGTGACACAGTACTCCCAATTGTTAGTAATGTAATTGCGTAATATTGAGTTATTCCTGTTAGCTCTTGCTGAGAAATCACATAGTTAAGTTGATCAAAGTCGTCTCCGTTGATGTTGGGGTAGTCTATGATGGACCCACCTAAACCAATTAATTATTGTAGCCTGTTAAGCTGTATCCTGTCACTGCCAGTTACAATAATGAAATATTCTCAAAGTCCAAAAAAGTTTTGGCACCGTACTGAGGAATTCTAGGTAATCCCACGTGATCTTTCTCAGTGCAGAAGAGTAGCAATCTGATATGGATGTTACTGTATTGGACGGAGATTTTCCATAACTGCCAGTAATGTTATACCAATCTGAAGGGTTGTTTATTGCCGTATGTATTGCACAAAGATATAAATTCCCAAAGTGCCACTGCTAATGCTCTACTGAGCTCGGCAAATAATAATTGCCTCAGATGTTGTTATACTGGATTGAGGTAGAAACTATCAAAGATAATACTGCACAATGCTGTAGAGTCACACCTTGCCCTCAAAGTTATGCACCAAGCTAGGCAATTCCAGGGAATCACAATGCTTATTGTAGAGTCATGAAATGTTTCAGGTTGCAATTCAAGTTTTTATACAGTGATAAAAAAAGTTTTCAAGTTTGGCTCCAGCGTTACTAGATGTTGCTGTGAGATTCTTGGATACCTCCAGTTCTTGTTGCACAATGCTTAAATGATGCAAACTGGTAAATTAGAGTGATACAAAGAGATGAGTATCTCTGAGTGTCCTCTAGGTTATATCTTTAATCAGAAGTTTCCTGACAGCGGATTACCCATATAGACTCATATATAGGTCACATAGCAGTGATCTGAAGAAACTTTTTTATCTTATGCGTCTGTGGAGAACAGTGTGCTTTATGCATAGTCACCTACTGTTATACTGCATCATTGTTAGGGTTTTCTTCTTTGTAATGACAGCTTATATTTTTGGCCTAAGATAAGACCCAACACACTTGACAAATTCAAGAGCCACTGTGCACCTGGTTAGGTGTAATGTCTTATCTCTAGGCAGGGAGAGTAAATGAGGGTATTACTTAGGAAAAACAATGTATCCTTACAATTCACTATGTATCCTACCCTCCTTTATTAACTCTTTTACCAAAGCTTAATGTGGCTTTATAAGCCTTTTTTTGCCAAATGTTCTCTGGTATTATTAATAAAGAGTTTTTTATTGGTTAACAGGTCCTGGGGACTGAGGAGAGTGAATGTAGTGTTCTAAGCCCGCTTATAATCCAACCACTGGTAAAACAACCAGAGTATAAGGTATATCTTTAGCAGTACAAACACTTATACAAGTAAGGCTAGTGTATTTCCCATCAGGAGTGGATATTTTTACCCACCATAGAGACGGTGTGCTTAGAGGCAACACTATGTGTGCTATCTCCTATCATTACTTAGCTTTGTAGGGACTTCCCTGTGTCCAGCTGGTGGTGTTTGCAGTCCACTCAAATCCTCTCCTCTCCAGATGCCATCAGTGTACCAAGCCAAATCTCTCCCTTTCAAGCTGTCCCACCGGCTCCTTCAGCACCAGAGTGGCTCTGCTGCTCCTCTGCTCCGTTGCATTCAGTTTGAGGCGGTTTGTGATCGCTCCGTATGTGAGAAGTTGGCTCTATTTGCTGTCTGCAGGGGGTTTCACTCCAAATAGCCCGCTAGTTGCTAATAGTAGCAGCTTCCTGGGCGTGGACTGACTCCCCCCCCCCCCCCCCCCCACTTTGCTACTTTTTTGAGTAGCTCCTCATTTATAACTCTTCTTCTTATGTTCTTTTTGATGCTATGGCTATAAACTGTATGGCATTCAGGTCACCATTATGCTTTGAGTTTATGTGTACAGCTATTGGAGTATCAAATTCCTTTTTGATACTGTACACATGTTTCCAGATTCGCTGTCTTAACTGTCTGCAGGTTTTACCTACATATCTGATTCCACATTTGCAAATTAAAAGATAAATCACTCCTTCTGATTTACAGTTTAGTAGGTAATTTATCTTAAATTCCTTCTTTCCAACCGCAGATAGGAAGGTTTTGGTAGTTTTAACATATTTGCAACTTTTTACAATTTTGACATTTGAAGCACCCTTTTGTTTCATGAAGCCACAATGTTTTTTTAGGATCTTTTAAGTGACTAGAAGATAGGGTGTCTCTTAAGTTGGTGGATCTTCTGCTAGTGATCTGTGCTCTATCAGTAAGATGAGGATTTAAATCCTTGTCTTCCAATGGTATATTCCAGTACTGAGTAAAGATCTTTTTAATCTCATACCATTTGCCATTGGAAGAACAAATGCATCTTACCAAATTATCTGAATTTTTAGGTTTATCCATCAAGAGGGATTCTCTATCCTGTGATTTGGCTTCAAAATATGCTTTTTAAGTGTTTTTTTTCTTATAACCTCTCTCTAAAAAGCATTATTGGAGTTCCTTGGCCTTTTTTTCAAACTCAAATTCTGTTAAGCGGTTCCTTTTAAGCCTCAGGTATTGTCCCACCGGTATACCTGATATCAAGGATTTAGGGTGGCTGCTTTCAGCTTGCAAGAGGTTGTTATTGGCAGTGATTTTCCTATGGGTGGAAGTCTCCAATTTGCCATCTGGCCTTTTAGTTATTTTTAATATGAAATGTTGGAATGTAATATACAATAGACATTCATTTCGGAGGTAAGATATAGGCCCATATCATTCTTATTTAAGATCTCAATAAACTCCTGCAATTGTTTTGGAGTACCAGTCCATAGGAGCAGGATGTCATTGATGAAACGCACCCATAGTTCAATGTATTAGGTGTAATTTTCCATTTTTTCATCGAAGACAATCTGCTCTTCCCACCATCCTAAATATAAACAGGCGTATGTTGGGGCACAGGCAGTGCCCATTGCAGTACCACATGTTTGATGGTAGAAGTGAGTTGAAAAAAAAAAAATCATTGTGGGATAATACAAATTCTAGCAGTTCCAATATAAAGTCATTATGCTTTTTTAAATGACCTATTTTGGATAAGAAGTACTGGATAGCATGTAAGCCTCTGGTATGTTGAATATTGGTATACAAGGACTCTACATCCAGTGATACTAGAAGAGCCTTGTCACTAGCTTCTATACCATTCAGTTTCCTCAGAATATCTTTAGTGTCTTTTACATATGAGGATAATGCAGAAACAAAAGGATTTTCAGTTAGATTACATATACCAGAGATTATTGGCCTGCCTGATGTTTTTTTTTATTTTTATGTATTTTAGGTATTGTGTAAAAGGTTGCAATCTTTGGATATTTATTTTGAAGAAACTCTAATTCTTGTTGATTAATGACCCCTTGAGCTAGTCCCCTATTCAGTATATCTTTTAATTCTTCCATAAAAATATCTGTGGGGTCTTTATCTAGTTGAGTAGGACTAGTTTTGTCATTCAGGAGCCTTTTACATTCCTTAGTATAATCACTTCTGTTGAGGATGACTATGTTGCCTCCTTTATCAGAATTCCTTATTATTATCATCTCCTGATTTGATTGCAATTCTCCTAAACCAATCCTTTGTTGCTTTGTTAAATTTGAACAAACAATATTGGTTTCAGACAATTTTTCCAGATCTCTAACTACATTATTGACAATTGATTCAATATTTGGACTTATTGAGAGAGGAGGTGTGTATTGGTTCTTATGTTTTAAGGAGAATCAGCCCTTTGCTTGATGCTCATAATTTCTAGATATCATACTGTCCAATTCTTTCGTTATTAACTGTGCAGATGTGTTTGAATTTTTTTTGATAATTTGCTGTTTTGGAAAAATGTTTTTTCAAGGCCAATTTCCTAGCAAACAAATGAACATATTTAACCCATTCAAATAAGTTGAATTGGGCTGTTGGAGAATCGTAATCCTTTTCTGAGTAAAGAGATGTGATCATGGGAAAGTACAAAATCGGATAGATTAAAGATCTGCATTGCATCTAGCTTCTCTGTGTTCTTTTTTGGGGTTTCAATGAGTTTTGTCTTTTTCTTACCCCTCCTTGTCTTGTGCCAGGGTCTAAAAAAGTATTGCTCTCAACAGTTAAGGGAGTTAGTCCCTTAAATAGGCTTTTTGTAGGATTTTTCCCTATTGGTTCTGTATCAGACCATTCTAATTCTGAGGTTAGGGTCCCTTCTTGGTTACTTTTTTTTTTGCTGCAAATCTTTTGGATCTTTTAAAAATGTTTCCGCTCTGGAAATCATTTAAATCTCTGTGATATTTTTTGTGTTTCCTTTCCATGAGTATTTTATTAAAACTCTCAACATCTCTTTGAAGTTTATTCTCCAATTCTACAAAATTGGGATTAGCATTAAATTCTTTAATTTTCTCTATTGAATTTTTTAGTTGTGTTCCTATTTCCTGCAGTTGCTTATTTTTCCATTCGAGTATTAATGTCATTAATTCACTGGAACATTTTAGTAATACTGAATCCCAATTTTTGACAAAATCTTCTGATAAGGTTTGTATTACACGAAAAAGATTTATGTGTAGGCCTCTTGGAACCAACTCATTGGCTAAATAATTTTCCAAGCTTGCTATTTCCCATCTTACTCTGTGTTGTAATTGATACATCTTAGTCAATTCAGAGAATTGCTTTTTGAGATCAGGTTCTCTAGTTGTCATTATTTTAGGTTCTTTACTGAAAACTGATTTGACTGTTGGGGACCCCGCTGCATGGGGGGTGTTAATGTTAGGTGCCACGGGAGTTCTTACAGTACCCCCGTGACATGGTTTAACTATGTGTGAACTGTGGGCCCTTTAAGGACCTGCGCCGGGAAATTTGAAATGCTGTGGGGGTCCCAACTGCATCATGGGGTTAATGTGGGGACCCTGTGGGGGTCCTGATCTGGATCCCTGCATCATGGGGTTTATGTGGGGACCCTGTGGGGGTCCTGACTGCATCATGGGGTTAATGTGGGGACCCTGTGGGGGTCCCAATCGGGACCCCTGCATCATGGGGTTTTATTTGAGGGTTTGTGAGTCAGATCTCATATCGGAGCCCGAATCGCTGACGGCCTACATTTCAATTGGGTGTTTCTGGCTAGGGAGTTACGGGCTTGCTTAATTGATGATGTTCAGGCCCGGAAATGCTAATTAGGACTGCATGGTTTCCGATTTCGCTATTGGACCATAACTTGCATCCTAGCCTAATTGAATAGCTTTGCAAGCGGAGACCAAATGGAGCACGCAACTCAATCGCAGATATCTGGCTGTCTATGAGCGAGTTGCGAGCTTGGAATTGAATGAGGCTCTTATAGTCCACCTTTTAAGTTCTCCTCTGATCTGCAATATGCAGATTAGTTGTTTATTGATCCAGAGGAAGGCAAACAGAAAAAAAATCATTGAAACATTGTCAGTCGTCTCAAAAGGGAAAAAAAAAATCATGTCTTCCTGATCCCAGAAACTCCTTCGGATTCTAAAATGTCCTTTTTATGAATTGGTGCCCAAAATTGTACCCCATATTCTAGATAAGGGCGTATTAGGGATTTGTATAGTATCAGAACTATATTTGCTTCCCTTGCTTCTATACCCTTCTTGATACATGCTAATATTTTATTTGCCTTTGCAGCTGCTACTTGGCATTAAGCTCTGTTACCTAGGTGGTTATCCACAAGCACTCCCAAATCCCTTTCAATATTTGATACTACTAAATTTGCTCCATTTAGATTATAAATGCCTTTGTAAAATCCAAAAAGACAACATCCACTGAGTTGCCATGATCAAAGTTCCTTCTAACCTTCTCACAGAAACTAATTCGATTTGTTTGACATGACCTATCCCTCATAAATCCATGTTGACTACTCCTTATAATCCTGTTCAAATAGACATATTCTTGTAAAGTATCCCTTATTAACCCTTCTAAAAGCTTTCCCACTACAGAAGTGAGGCTCACTGGTCTATAATTCCCTGTGTTATACCCACTGCCTCTTCACTGCCTACTACATACAGAGCAAAGGATCGATATATACAAAGATTCTCTGAACACCACCATAAAGTTGACATGATGTAGGACAGGTCTAACCAAATTTTGAACAAATAATGTGCATAGCAATACAGGTTCACTAATAACTATTACTACCCCTTTCTTTACCACTGCAAACTTTAATAGATCTAGGCCACGTTCTACATAGAAAGGTCTATGCATACTGATCAATATATCTGCATAAACAGTAGAGGGTTTAAACAATATATAGAACAAAGTAGGATTCAATCTGATAAAATGAAAACGTAAAGATCACTGATATCAATTTATGTACTATATATATATATATATATATATATATATACATACATATGTATATATATATATATATATATATATATATATATATATATACATATACAGTTCATATGGACATATGAACTTACACACATATCTTTTACACACACACACACATATATATTACTATATCTAATGCACACACATTTTTTCAATCATGTTAGTACTGTAATTGTTGCTTTTTTTTAATTACTACCTGTAAAAATTATAGATCACATTCAAGAAAGAAGATCTGTTGAAGCTGCACGTGTCTTACTGATGATTGGTAGGTAAAGAAGACACTAGACAGCCGTATAATGCATCAGGGAATGACAGTGACAGCTGATATAGCATGTAGTTGTAATTGTACTTGTCTATTCAGCAGTTTCATGAACAAGTGGTTAAGTACTCCCAGAGTTTATGAAAACAACTTGAGCTCACTAAGAGCCTCAGTAAAGCAAGCTCTGAAGACAACATACATCTTAATCTTTAATAGCAGCAAAAGACCTTACGCTACAGGAGCTAAATAAGAAACATAGCCCTAATTTCCACTTGCGTTATTTAGAAGTTCAAAGGTGCAACCATTAAAGTGTGAATATCCTGTGGAGCCTGAACAGAGAAGACTATATGCTTACACAAATATATCTTTTGTTGAGCAATGGGAGTTAAATTTTCAAGCCATTCGTCCAAGGGCAAGAGAACAAAAGGGCAGAAATTCTCAGAGGCACCCAACATGCTCAATTCATTATCTGACACCGGCCCATCAGAAACACATCAATCTGGCGGTGTAAATTTCAACTTTGTTCTGAAGGATGTTGCAGAAATCCCAAGCTTCATTTGGCATATGTCACAGGTTCAAAAACTCAATCTATCCCACAATAGACTAGCTAGGCTTCCGCCTGCACTTGGTAAGCTTGAACAAATTGTAGTGTTGAACTTGTGTGGAAATCACATTGCTTGCTTACCCAAAGAAATTGGACTGTTGCAGAACCTAAAGGTATTGTTTGTTAATATGAATTTCTTGTGTGAGGTACCAGAGGAACTGAGTTTATGCAAGAAACTGGAAGTTCTTAGCCTTTCACACAACTGCATTTCTGCACTTCCTTGGACGTACAATAACCTGACTAAGCTTCGGAAATTAAATCTTAGCAACAACTGGATAGTTAATATTCCAATGTGTGTTTTTCAGATGAAGGATTTGGATTTTTTGCATTTGGGTTCCAACAAAATTGAAACGATTGCAGAGACCATTAAGTTGTTGGGATGCTTAAAAATATTACTTTTTAACAACAATAATATACAAGCTTTACCTAAGTCTATTTGCTCAGTGACAACTCTTGAACTTTTAAATGCAGATTACAATAATATACAGACACTTCCAGATGATCTCTTCATGTTACATAGACTGCCTAGGATTGCATGGAGTCCAGTTGACAAAGGTCTTCATATTAGAAATAATCCTTTAGTGAAACCCCTGTCAGAGATTGTGGAAGGTGGAATAGAACATTTATATAGTTATCTGAAAGACAGAAAGCAGCAGGACTGATGATTATTATTTTTTTAGATGCTTGTCCTTAAAGTAACCAGTAAAGACCCATATTTATAATATTCTGCTCGAAGAGTTAAACATTAATGCTGATCTACCCATTTGGTCTAACAACCAAGCTCTGCAATTTGTGGGTGGTCATTACATTCTTTATTATATAGGTTTGTTAGCTGGTACAGGGCCTAAGATGCAGATAAGATTTTAACTGATCATATTGTTTACATGCATTCCTTAACGTTTTCAATGGAAATTGTATCTGTATTGATGCTTCCCTTTAATGTGACAAATCAGGACAAAACAAACAAACAACAACAAAAAAACAAACAATGTATACACAAAGACAAGCTTATTAATTCTAGAAACAAGAAGCCAGCAGTGCCTTGTGGTCCTTTTGCACCAGGGTCTTGTATAAAGACAGCTATATTAAAATGTCTCCATTCATTGACAGCAACACATTTTACAATTTGCTATAATACCGTATGCAAACATGTTACTGATGCAGAATATAGAGCTGAAAATGTACATGCAAAGGATATTCTAAACTTAGCTTTAAACTTATTATGTCAAGTTTAATTGATATGCATACCTAGGTGTGTTAGTGAAAAACCAGGATAGAAACTGAGAAAATCTGATCAATCATGGTAGTTTTTTCTTATCAAATCGATGCATACTTACACAGTACTTCAATCTACATATTTTGTAGTCTGAAGTTTTGCATAAACCCAGAGATATACCATAACAGTATATACTATACCATGCTTAATAACATAATAGTATGTAATAATTACTGTATTTATAGCACTATTTGTTGCTGAGATTTTGTAAGTGTTGATGGTACCAGATTTTTTTCTGATTTATAGCATTACTTGTACAGTATTCTGTACCTGGAAAAAGTCATTGTATGAAACCTGTTCATACTGTGCAAGTTGGACACTGTACCATTTTTTAACTACCGTATATACTCCAGTATAAGCCGAGTTTTTCAGCCCTTTTTTTAGGCTGAAAAGGGCCCCCTTGGCTTATACTCGAGTCACTCTCCACCCCGTGTCTCTCTAACCCCCCGAGTCTCTCTACCCCCCGTGTCTCCCTAACCCCCCGTGTCTCTTTCCCTCCCCCCTCCTCATCCTCACGCCCTCTCCTCATTATAAACCACCCCCTCATTCTAACCCCCCCTCATTCTACCCCTCTAAATACCCCCCCTCTCCCTTTCCCCTCACCTACCTGCATCTGAAGCTCCTGCTCCGGCCTCCGCTCCTTCCGGCGTCTTGGTGTGGCGCGCATGTTACGTCACGTCATTAGCATATACCGGGAGGAGGGGGGGAGGGGGGTTGAGGTTGAGGAGGGGGTTGAGGATGGGGGGGTTGAGGATGAGGATGGGGGGGTTGAGGGGGGGTTGAGGATGAGAGAGTCGAGGAGGGAGGTTGAGGATGAGGAGGGATGATGAGGAGGGAGGTTGAGGATGAGGAGTGGGGTTGAGGAGGGAGGTTGAGAATGAGGAGGGGGGGAAGAGACACAGGGAAGGGAGAGGGGGGAAAGAGACACAGGGAAGGTAGAGGGGGAAGAGACACAGGGAAGGTAGAGGGGAGAAGAGACACGGGAGAGAGAGGGGGACACAAGAGGGGGACACAGAGGGCACAAGAGGGACACAGGGGCAGCACATTTCCCACCCTCGGCTTATACTTGAGTCACACATTTTACCCAGTATTTTGTGGTAAAATTGGTGCCTCGGCTTATACTCTGGTCGGCTTATACTCGAGTATATACAGTAAATAAAAAACAACATACTTTTAGCAACATGCCCAAACATCAGTGGTTTGGTAGCAATCTTAACAGGCAAAATGAAGTATAAAAGTTTCCTCTATACACACTAGTTTGTCCAGTGACTTCAGCAGACAAGGGTCCCCTATGCAGTGTGAGATTGTGGTGTATAATAGACTGGCAAGCAATTGGGCTTTGTGGAAGAAATGAGTGCAGTTCACCAATATGCAACCCATATAAGTATCTCACTGTGTTTTATATGTTTGTAATTTTAGTGTCCTCTTAACTATCCAAGAATTTGCATTGACAGGTAATCAAATAGCAATGGTGGCCTCCAATACTGCATAAGACTTAATTTACTGGTTAAACATTAGAGGTTGTTTTACATTTAACTTTTTTAATATTTTGCCCATTGTTGCATGTGCTTTTTAAATGCTAGAATTGATAAATATATTTTTTACCACTACATTTTAGTAACATCTGAACATTAGTGAATAAAAAAGAACCCAGCTTCTGAAAAATGAATCTTAGCTTGTTTAGCTATGATATTTTTAACTTATTTTATTTGTAAGCGTTTACTTCCTCAAGGTTTTATGGAAGCCATTTTCTTTGACTATGACCTTTTAAGACATATCCTTAGAAAGCAAGCAGAAATCAGTCCAAGTGTTCATTTTTTATAGTGCAAGCTGCTGAGGTTAAATTTAATTGAGTGAATGACATTGAACTCGCAGGAAGAACTGTGCATGCTTAATAGATATGAGTAAAATAAAGTTATGTGTTTGTTTTTAACTTTTAAAACTAGAAAATAATTTATATTTCTGAAATTGCACAATTTATTAATTATTTTTCATGTGACAGATACAGCATAATTCTTGGCATAGCAAGCCAAAGCTTAATATACTGTCACTTAATTTACATCTTTGCCATGTTTTGTGATATAACACATGATATTGTGTTTACTGGTATGTAAAAAGCTACCTATATGTTATAAGAGAAAGGAAAAGGCTATACCATGTTTTAGTGGTGAGATTCCACAGAATGCATAGGGATCTGAGAGATATCATGATCAGTTCTCTCTAATGGGGAGATATCTCAGCCCATGTTACAAACTAGTTGTACTTTACATTACATACTAAACCACATTCTGTATTATTTATAAATAGTTTTGAGGCTTCTTGTTGTGTTGTAAGTATTAGCCATAATAGATGGTATTTACGTTTCATCCAATTTCAAAATTATCTTCAGAGAATATATTTTAATAATCACACTTTATATATTGACAGGGTCCTTACTTAATAAAGGACCTAAGGCATCCCCACTGCTTTTGCTTACCGATTAAATTAGAGTTTTAAGACCAATATGTGTTTTGAAAATTACAGAATAAATCAGGACCAATATACATGTTGATAATAGAGGGGGTCTGGACTTAAATGTTAATGTTATAGAGTCTGTGGTGGCAAAATAGCTTCTATCATTCTGATTAAAATACTTATTGCTGGCAAATAAAAGATTGCTAATTTAAATATCACCAGGGGTGTATCCCTCATTCAAGTCAATGGTAAGACTGCTTATATTTACAGGATGAAGGGAACAGACCTTGTAATGGTTTCTTACAACATAAAATTCAGCTTTCTACTCTCTTGCCTTTCTGGAATTTGGGGGGTGTTTGGGTGTGGGGGTCTGCATCGCCACGCAGGGATCAAAAGACAAAAACTCTTAAAAAAAATCTATCTGTGCAGACTTGGAATTTTGGACTCACCTAATCAGGAACGCTATGGGTTAACTGGTGAGTGCAGTGTAAACCAAAGTCCATGGAAAAGCTGCTATCAATCAGTACCTTCCCTATAGAGAATCACTAAAGGACAAGAGCGTCTTTCTGTTATTGCTCATGCAACAGCCTGTAGGAAGGATATGTAAACAGAGACTTTAGATTTTAGCTGTTATTAGTGTAATTTAAAGATAGATAATTTTAACATATAATTTTGTGCTTTATCACACAATGAAGAGCACTTACATTGAGGTAATTTGCCCTTTAATCTCATTAATTGTAACTCTGTGTGAAACTAGATAATATAATATACATATAAATATAAATTAACACAGTCCAAATGTGACAGGTTTCCTGACATTTATTCAAAACGTGGGTATTCAAGTTACTCTCACAAGCTAAGTGACACCATATTGAAGATTTAAATACACTCAGGCATATCCTGTACCCACGTATATGTTTTTTAACATGGATTACTTTACCAGTTGTACTATTTAAGGCTACTGACAGAAGATACTGTCAGTGCTCTTTCTGTCTCTGACTTGATGAATTGTGGGCCACAGACAACAGAGCTTGAACAAAAATACATTGCACACCCTTTTCAGACATAGGCACATAACAGAAGAAAAGGACAGATATATATTAATAAACTAAAAAAGGACCTTATCACTTAAAATAATTAAATAGAATGTTTTCTATAATTGTTATGAAAAATAGTGGAAATGTTGGCCATTTTCTAAATATTGCTTTCTAAAAATAATTGTTTCTCTACAATATTTCCCAACTCAGCAATGTAAAGGTATCTTTATATTTTGTAATTGGGGAAGTATGAGAATTAGAATTTTTCTAAAATATTAAATGTTATGTTTTTTAATGAATATACATGTAACTGTTTTTGGATAATTAATTATTGTTTTTTTTATCTGGACTTCTCCAATTGACAATATGCTGAGGGTCATACTTTCATAACACTCTGTAGTTTAACTTAAAAAAATGAGTCTTCAAATTTTGAAAATGTTGTAGCCACCATACAGAGAAGAAAATATAACATTTTTCAAAAGCAATTTTCTAAAAAACAGAATATGTGTCATCAGCATTCTTTTCTATAAAGCTGTCAGCTTGTTTTTGTTTTCTATAATTCTCTAACTTTGAACATGATGGGCTGAGTTTTTTGCAACATCAATTACTTTGTACATATGTAATAATTTTTCTTCTTTGAGGTATCTACTCTTTTTAATTGTAAAATTATAATCCTGATTATAATTTATTTTGTAATAAAAAATCAAGAAAAATAATGTAAGGGCAACATATATATTATATTAAACATTCTCATAGGCATAGGTTGCATTCTAAATACAAAATTGCAAAGCATGATATGTAAATCTGCATACATCTGTGAACATCAACTGTTGCCAATAATACAAGTCAACATAACATATATCAACTGCAATAGTAAATTAGATTCCGGTAACAAAAAGGTTGATACAAATCAGGAAACCCATATAGCCTACAACTGGTGCTGTAATGCAATACCTATTAAAGGGCTAGCCAAGCCCAAACAATAGTCATCAACAGCATAGATTCAGAGCACATCAGAGTACTGAGAGCAAACATGTATGTCACAACCACGGGAAGGTATGTCATGTACATGTTGTGTGTACACCAGGGTGTGAGAACTGGCATAATGGACAGACTGAGGCTTTAAAGAGAGAAGTGGTTGACACTGATTATGGGTGAATAGGGGCCTTAATCCATGCTTTAGGTGAACCAACAGGCAAATGACTATATAGCACAGGCCATGTACAGGATTATATTAGAGGAGCAGGTATGGGAGAGAGTATTAGAGGCACAGGATCATAAGGAAATAGGGCCAAATCCTGATAAGGAGCATCACATTGATCATAGCTGTTAAGGAAGGCCAGCAAAAGCCCAATAGGCTGTGGAAACGCAGTAGGAGCCCCAGGAAACTTACCTCCATCAACAGGAATCTTTTGTACAACTGTCTGGTTAATTCCTGTCATTGCTGTTGTGCATGTGAGAATATGTATACATATAATAAAAATGTTTAATTCAATCTAAAGCTTGTGTATTGATATATTATGAACATAACTGTGATTTGTTAAAAACTTCTTCAGTAGAACGGTTTAGTAGTATTAACTTCATGCATAATATATCATTCATAATGTAGAAATCTGTGCTAATAATGAATAAAATACTACAAGAACAGACTTTGGTCATATTAACTTTAGAGACAGGTTAACAACCATGCCCGTGTCATTGTTATGGCCTGTACTGTTCACTGGAATATGTGTGTAATAGAAAATAAGGCAAAATATTTGATGATGTCACAGTTAATGAATATTTCATATGTTGTTTTCATCAATATGTGATTTAATATTGAATTTATATTGATGTTAACATCATATTTAACATGGAAAGTGTAATCATGTGACCATAACAGTATTTACTAATTAACAAAACATTATTGACATGAAAACATAAGATTAAATTAATGTGTTTGTTTATGACATGTGAGATCATTCTGTTGGGGGGATGTCATCAATAGAATAGCTATATGAAAGCCACTGTATATAGTTTACTTACACTATTTAGCAGCACTGCTTGCAGAAGAACAAACTACCTTAACGGATGTGAAATTTGCCTAAAACAAAAAAAATAAAAGCTCCATTAAATTAGAAGCCCGCAGTAGCTGTGGTACACCCGCAAAGCCTGCAAGCTGGAAATTTGGCGGCGTTACACAGCAATTTAATTTGACAGACCCGCAACATACGTGGCCGGCATTCAAATCCGTAAACCATGCTTCCGCACGTTGCACATGATCAATTAGTCAAACACGTGGTTAGATTTCAATCACTTACGGGTTTGAAGTACTAGTTGCAATCGGGCCCGCATTCCAGAAATAATGCAATATGAAATAATTAATAAATATGACATTCTAGTCCATGCAATTTCTATTATATGTATTAACACACTGATTGCTGGAATCGATATAACAAGGAAATGAAACATGAAACAAATTATTTTTTATTGTTGATTTGCGTGCTTGAGAGTATTGTGCTACTAATATTAATTCATATCCCTTTAATTTAAAATACAGTATTGTGTTTATTCTAGCTTTTACAGTGCTACGGACAGGAGTTTAACCCCCTTGCGGGTCCTCTCTAGTACCCGTAAGATTATTGGCTCCATTTGGGGCTTCACAGCAATTTAAAAGGGATTTTCGATAGAAACATTTACAGGCTTGACAGATCAAAAGCTTAGCTGGAATGGAGTCACCCGGCCTGTAACCCGCAGATCGTTTGCGGGTAGCTGAAAAAGGCCAATTTAATAGACGTAACTCTTGCGGGCTCCTTTATGGGCTATGATTTCTAAAATCCTAGCAATTCAATAGGGCTCTAAGTCTATCAGTAAAAAAAAACTTAATGAGGAACTACATCAACTTTTCTCAACTGCATTCCTCAGTTACCATTAATTGGTGAAATGTTAACCATAACTATACATGTCAACATGGAAGCGTATTATGGACTATGTGATGATGGGTAGCCACATTTTTCCTAAATATCACCATCACATAGACCATGATCATCTACTCTGTAGACAGGCAAGTTCACATATTGACCAACAGATTTTCACCAAGGACTATATTTCAGAAAGATTAAATGAAATGCAGTTCCTATCTCCTCCTTTGCGTAGTCATAAGGCCCCACTCCTGTGCCACTACATCCTCTCCTATGTGGGCGTCTCATGGGAGATGCAGGTAAATACATAGATGGAGGTGGAGGCATAGCTGATGGAGGTGGAGGCATCGTGACAGAAAGGGGCAGGCCAGGCTGATGGCGACTTAAAGGGCTGCTCCGGAGTGGAGGATATTGTGCTAACCAGAGCTCTTTGTTGTAAATCCATATTCAGTTGTATGAGTGCACACTAGTTGTTCTGGATTTGCACCAGCCTGGCCAGATAGATCCTGATAGATTTTTCATTGGGTCCATGCCAGAGTGGTCTGTGTTGCCTCCAAGCTGGCAAGGAGGCCAGTCATCACACCCTCCTCTATGCTGCACCTTCACTTATGGCCCTGCGAGTGAGGAATTTGGGACTGCTGGTGGGGGCTGTAGAGTTGTTGGCAGTGGTGAAGGTAACGGCATGTTGGGGAGGTGCTGGTGTGGTTGTGATAGGTGCTGGGATGGTGGTGGACTTTGTCATGCGGGGGTGGACCTGGCATCCACTGTGCTGCAGGAGGTGGCAGTGGATCAGACTAGTAAGAGGTCTCAGGTGGTGAATTGATCTGTGTGAGGAGGGGGCCAGTGGGGTTGAAGTCCACCCTGATGTCTGATGGACCTGCAGGTTCCCCCACTGACCACGTAAACAGCTCAACCTCCTCCTTTTATACTGGCTTTTCCTCTGGTGGATGTTCCCGCTGACACAGCTGCTGCTGTTGCTCCTTCTCATACCAGGGATCCTACTGGGATCATATTGTGGCTCCTCATACTCAGCCTCAGGCTCTGTGGAGACATCAGATGTCTGCAGAGCTGAAACGAGATATCAGCAGTGGCGGCTGGTGACTTTTCAAGTTGGAGGGGCGACAGGGTGAAACATAGCCACTCCCCCTTTTTCAAACCACACCCATTTTTATAACTCCTCCCACTGATGTCATAATGACCTTTATAAGCCCCGCCCAATGACCTTATACTTGTAAAGCCCATTGAAATACATGATCTGCAATGCAGAAATGTCAAGAAGTAAAGCAACAATGTGTTAAATTCATTGGTATACAATATAGATTGAAAAAACTCATGTAACAAGATTACAGCAATATCATAATTGCACCTATACGTATTAACAGAAAAATTAAAGGAGTGACACCTACCATTAGTCGGCTCTTCTTCTCAGGGTATTCACGTTCATTAAGTTGACCAATGAGTAGAAACAAATCTGCAGCCACATAGGGTTTGCACCTGGGGTTGAAAGAAAACAAGCAAATTAATAATACCATTCAAGAACAAAACCATACTTAAAAAACATTAAACGACCAAGTGGAACCATATAGGCCCCAAACATACCTTAGAAGACCAAGTGTGACCATATAGGCCTCAAACATACCTTAGAAGACCAAGTGTGACCATATAGGCCTCAAACATACATTAGAAGACCAAGTGGAACTATATAGGCCTCAAACATACATTAAAAGACCAAGTGGAACTATATAGGCCCCAAACATACATTAGAAGACCAAGTGGAACTATATAGGCCCCAAACATACCTTATAAGACCAAGTGTGACTATATAGGCCCCAAACATACCTTAGAAGACCAAGTGTGACCATATAGGCCTCAAACATACCTTAGAAGACCAAGTGTGACCATAGGACCCAAACATAACTTAGAAGACCAAGTGTGACCATATAGGCCTCAAACATACCTTAGAAGACCAAGTGTGACCATATAGGCCTCAAACATACATTAGAAGACCAAGTGGAACTATATAGGCCCCAAACATACATTAAAAGACCAAGTGGAACTATATAGGCCCCAAACATACATTAGAAGACCAAGTGGAACTATATAGGCCCCAAACATACCTTATAAGACCAAGTGTGACTATATAGGCCCCAAACATACCTTAGAAGACCAAGTGTGACTATATAAGCCCCAAACATACCTTAGAAGACCAAGTGTGACCATATAGGCCTCAAACATACCTTAGAAGACCAAGTGTGACCATAGGCCCCAAACATACATTAGAAGACCAAGTGTGACCA
Organism: Discoglossus pictus; assembly: GCA_027410445.1. Taxonomy (NCBI): domain Eukaryota; kingdom Metazoa; phylum Chordata; class Amphibia; order Anura; family Alytidae; genus Discoglossus; species Discoglossus pictus. Next base: position 129,111,375 of record CM050166.1, read on the forward strand.
TATAGGCCTCAAACATACCTTAGAAGACCAAGTGTGACCATAGGCCCCAAACATACATTAGAAGACCAAGTGTGACCATAGGCCCCAAACATACCTTAGAAGACCAAGTGGGACCATATAGGCCTCAAACATACCTTAGAAGACCAATCAGCACTGCATAGGCCCAAACCAGTGGATCTTGGGATTCAAGAAAACAACAACATTTAACTTCTGTTTAGACAACACAATAATCAATTTCAAACAAACACGTTGAATTAGCATATGGATAACCATATGAGCAGTAACGCCACGCCAAGGCTTCAACAATTGTTACTGACCATTCACACACCTTTCATAGCTCCTTCAATATGCACACCCACACACCATTCATACTTTACTTACCACTAGTTATTTTCGGTAGTGAGGTGGTGCCATTTCTGAGAACTTTACGTACCCTTGAAGGTGCCTCCAATTCCTTCAAACCAATGCATTCAACCGCTACAGGGCCATGGTGCTTTTTAATTACTTTTTTGATCCTCTTCAATGTGGAGAAGCATCTTTCTGGTTCTTTAGTAGTCTTCGTTGTTGTAAGCAGGATTCCTTATAGCTTTACTCACTCTGTTAAATTATGTAGATTAAATTGATGCTAAAGTTGCTGCAGAGCAACAGCACTTGTACAGACATGGAATTCTTGCTTCCCGTAAACAAGTGACAGCTACCCTTGGAAGTGCCTCCAATTCCTTCAAACCACGCCAAGGCTTGTTACGGACCATGCACACACCTTTCATAGCTCCTTCCATATGCACACCCACACACCGTTCATACTTTACTTACCACTAGTTATGTTTGGTAGTGTGAGGTGGTGCTGCTTAACGCAGTTTATCTTTGCACACCTTGGGGGTATGCATTCTTCTTTGCTTCAATCACTTGTATTTTAATTTTGCACGGCGATCTTTCAAAGAAGAAAACTTCTCAATGTTTTTTTCATTGAAGTCTGGGATCTCGGAAATCAGTTGCTTTTCCATTGAGAGCATCGCCAATGCATTCAACCGCTCCAGGGACATGGTGCTTCTTAAAAAGGTTTTTATCCTCTTCAATGTGGAGAAGCATCTTTCTGATTCTGCAGTGGTCATCGGTGTTGTAATCAGGATTCTTAATAATTTTACTGTCTCTGTGAAATCATTCTGCAGATTAAATTGATGGAAAAGTTTGTGCAGAGCAACAGCACTTGTACAAGTATGAAACTCTGTCTTCCCATACAGAAGTGACAGCTCAGTGCGTAATTGTTCCTTCTTCAGTATTGGATATGCTTGCACGGTGTCTTCCAGAGCTTGGGTTGGAAAGCAAGTGTCATGGGTTTTTATACAAGTCACTTTGAACAAGTTTGGCACTGACTAGGTGATTTGAAAATGAAAAACGTTCTTTTGCATGAACCACCACTATGTCACATACCTCTCTTGAAAGTTGTCTCAAGGTTGAGATCTCCGCACTCCGTCTGTTGACTGTTACATCGCTCGGCAAACTTGCTTCTATCTCTTCAACAGAATTACGGATTTTCTGGATGCTGCGACAAAGTCTTCTGTGACTTTTTTGATATAAACAGTATCCGTGTCTCGCTTCTGAAGCTGACTATAGAGGATGTCAACATGTGGCATTATTAAATGAAATAATTTAAGGAAGTAAAGGAACTCCCTGTCTTCCAGCATTCCAATGAAACCTGCGGCTTCCCGTATAGATGTTGGATCAAAGTTTAGACATGCTTCAATTGTCTGGAAACACTCAAGTAGCGCATCTCTGTTCTCGTAGATCATGTTCACGGTCCTAACGTTGAAGTTCCATCGTGTTGGTGCACCTCTTGGAAGTCTTCTACCAACTACCTCATCTAGAACTCCAGTCCTTTTTGGAGAGCGTGAAAAAAAAGATGGTATGCCGCCTATGTTGGAAAAAAAAACTCGAACTCTTCCAATCCTTGAAACTGCTTTCTCCATTATTAGGTTCAGTTGGTGAGCATAGCAATGGACGTAGTGTGCGTTCGGGTACACGTCTTTGATTTTTCTTTGAACTCCTCCTTGATCTCCACGCATCACACTGGCACCATCGTAGCTTTGAGCTATGAGTTTCTTCTTGTCTTCTGGCTCTGGGAGAACAGTATTCAGTGTTTCCAGCACAACAGCAGCAATGGAGTCTGCATCCGTTGATTTCATTTCCGTGAAGCCATCAAATCTTTCCACCACTTGATGCTTCTTGTCAATGTAGCGATAGACTACAACGCACTGTGTCCTAGCGGAAATATCGGTTGTTTCATCCGCTTGGATTGCCACAAACTGGGCTTCCTTAAGCTCTTGGTGAATCACTTCCTTAATAACTTCATGCATGCAGTCTAGTAGCTCATTCTGCATGGTTTTGGAAGTGCCCTTAAACACAGTTGCAGTCTTCAAATGCTGTTTCATTGCACTATCGATACTGCCAACCAAATCCACCAGGCCTCTAAACACTCCTGGATTTAGCGATGTTTCACTCTCGTCGTGTCCTCTTAATGCCAGTTCAAAAGCGCCACAAAAGCGAACACAATCAATTATCTTGGAAAGGATGTACCGGTTCTTAGCCACTTCTTCGTTGTGTTTTTGAATGCTGACTTGGTATCCTTGGTCCAGTTGAACAGCAATGTTCGCCTGTCCAAGCATCTCAAACTTGATCCTGTTATCCAAGTGAGCTTTAGAACTTTTGTGTTTCGCCAATTTATCAGCTAGATGTTTGACGTCAGTCACTCCAGTTTTGGTCCAAGCAGCGTCACCACCAAATAGGATGCATGGGAAACAATATAAGGACTTCCTAGAAACGCTTCCAGAAAGCCAGTCGTTCTTCTTGTACCATTCAGTATTGAAATTACGGACATATTGCTTCCCTCTATCTCTTGCAATTTGCTGCAGATTTATCTCTGGTTGGTCAGCTCCTAACCGTTTTACTTCCACCTTCTCCTCATAGGTTAGGGTGCCGAAAGGCTTCACAAGTAGAGAGTCAATAGTATTCATTTCTGATATTGATACCAATAGAAGAAAGAGATCACGGTATATTAATTTATATTATGTCACAAAATTACTTTAAAATAACAGTGTGTTGATTTCATTGGTATACATTACAGATTGCAAACCCTCATGTGACAAGACTACATCAACATCAAATTTGCACCTATACACATGGACAGAAAATTAAAGGCAATGATACTCACCAACAATTGACTCTCCTTCTCGGGGTATTCACGTCCAGTAAGTCAACCAACGAGTCCAAACAAATCTGCTTTCACAGATAGTTTGCACCTGGGGGGTGATAGAAAACAACATAAAAAACATTAGAAATCTCAAGACCCAAACCGTAACTTTTAAAACCTTAAAAGACCAAGTGTGACCATATAGGCCCCAACCGCACCTTAAAAACCCTAAATAACAAATTGGGACCATATAGGCCCCAACCGCACCTTAAAAACACTAAATAACAAATTGGGACCATATAGGCCCCAACCGCACCTTAAAAACCCTAAATAACAAATTGGGACCATATAGGCCCCAACCGCACCTTAAAAACCCTAAATAACAAATTGGGACCATATAGGCCCCAACCGCACCTTAAAAACCCTAAATAACAAATTGGGACCATTTGGCCCCAATCGCATCTTAAAAACCTTAAATAACAAATAGAGACCATATAGGCTCCAACCGCACCTTAAAAACCCTAAATAACAAATAGGGACCATATAGGCCCCAACCGCACCTTAAAAACCCTAAATAACAAATTGGGACCATATAGGCCCCAACCGCACCTTAAAAACCCTAAATAACAAATTGGGACCATATAGGCCCCAACCGCACCTTAAAAACCCTAAATAACAAATTGGGACCATATAGGCCCCAACCGCACCTTAAAAACCCTAAATAACAAATTGGGACCATATAGGCCCAAATTGTAAAAAAATAAATAATAAAAAATAATATATATATATGTATATATATATATATATATATATATATATATATATATATATATAAATATATATATATATATATATATATATATATATATATATATATATATATATAGATATATTGATTGATATATATATATATATATATTTATATATATATATATTGAAGAGTGAAGCAGCCGTGAATGTCCAGTAATCTAGTAATTTAGTAATTATTAATCCATATAAATATAGATTAATAATGAGTATTGCAATATAATTTGATACCTTTTGTATTGGACAAACGTTATATTTATAATGACGAGCTTTCGAGAGGCTTAACCTCCCTTTATCAAGTCTCAAGCAATACTACATGAGATGGAACCCTCAGTTTGAATAATAACAGCAGATGCAGAGAGAGTGGAAACAGCATCTGACATCATCAGGTAAATTCAAATATGGGAAATAAACACAACATAGCAAAGGAAACATATATACACATATTAAATACACATATACATCAATATATACATGAAAAAGCAGAGCACTGTAGTCCACAGTGATATCTTTCCTGTTGGACAAACACCTCACTAAGAGTGCTAAGTCTGTTATTGTAGAAAAAGAAAAAAAATCACATGAAATTCTGATAATGTGTTAGAAAGCCCAAATCTATATTAAGTCCTGTGTTTTTAGAGTTGAAGAATGTGATCATCTTTATTTCAAATGCTTTTCTCTCTTGGATGCTTTTAAATTTTCCTCTGAGTATTTTGACTTTTAAGTTTTGGATGGAGTGATCATTCTGGCTAAAATGGTGTCCTACTGGGCTACAATAACTGTCTTCATTATGTTTTCTTATTGAATGCCTGTGTAAATTCATCCTTAAATGCATTTTTTGGCCAGTTTCTCCAATGTAACAGCCTGTGTCACATAAAGTGCATTGTATCATATAAAACCACATTTGACGATGTACATGAATATGATCCTTTGATGTTATAGGTTTTGTTGTTATGTGTGGCTGTATCATCATTACAAATGTGTTGGCATAATTTACAGGCACGTTTGTTACAAGGTTTAGTTCCATTTTTTTGTATTCAGTTGTTCATTGGCCAATTTTCTGCTGACAAGTTTTTGTTTCAGGTTTGGTGGTTGTTTAAATGCAAGGATGGGAGGTTTTGGGAATATATTTTTTAATTCAGTATCTTCAATTAGTAATGGTTGTAAATCTTTAATTATTTTCCGAATTTTCTCTAAAATTGGATGGTATGTGGTCACTAGAGGTATACGTGAAGTAGTTTCTTTTGTTTTGTAGTTTAATAGTTGTTCTCGGGGTATTTTGATGGCAGTTGATATTTTTGGGGTAATAATTCGGGGTTTGTAACCCTTTTGTTTGAAAGATTCAGACAGAGTTTTTAAATTTTTATCACGGTCTCCAGTGTTTGAGCAAATCCGATGGTATCTAATAGCTTGACTATGGATGATACCACAACATCATTAGACTGCAGTAACAAGAAAAAAAATACATATTTCAACCCACAACCTGGTCGTAACATCAGACTGGACAGTTATATAGAAAGCTTTCGCCTGAGAACTGCATCCATTATAACAACACAATATAAAAGAGACTTGCATAATCTTACTCCATCAGAAAGAACTGCCATAAAGTTTTTAAAAAACAATCCCAACATCACCATCAAACCGGCAGACAAAGGAGGTGCAGTTGTTATCATGAATACTCAGGACTACATAAATGAAGCCAACAGACAACTGTCAGACAACACCTACTACAAGAAACTGAACCAGGACCCTACAGAAATATATACTCTTCAACTTAAAAAACTCCTCAAAACATTCCCTAAAAATATACATCAGGAATTAGAACAACTAATCCCCGACAATCCTACAACTGGGACTTTCTACTTACTGCCAAAAATCCATAAACCAGGCAACCCAGGGAGACCAATTGTTACAGGTATGGACACACTGACTGAACAGATATCTGGATTTGTTGAAAACATCCTTAAACCATTAGTTAGTAACACCAGTAGCTATATACAGGACACCACTGACTTTCTCAACAAACTCAGTCAGATTAAAGGCCTACCAGCTAACACACTACTTGTTACCATGGACGTAGAGTCTCTTTACAGTAATATCCCACACAAAGATGGCACTGAGGCATGCTTTAGGTTTCTTTCAACAAACAAGCAAAACAATAAATATGGCCCTGATGTTATTGTTAAACTAATAGAATATATCCTTACCCACAACTATTTTACTTTTAACCAAGATACCTACCTACAGATGATGGGGACTGCCATGGGTACCAAAATGGCTCCACAATATGCAAATCTATTTATGGCCAATCTAGAAGAAACATTCTTATCTGTATCCATTTACAAACCATACAAATACTACCGTTACATAGATGATCTGTTCATCATATGGACAGAAGGAGAAAGCAAACTCAGAGACTTTCATAATTCATTCAACGCCTTCCATTCATCTATAAAACTTAAAATGGATTTCTCCACAGAACAGGTAAACTTTCTAGACACTACTATATCCATCACCAATGGCACTCTCCACTCATCTATATATAGGAAACCTACAGACAGATGTAATTACCTACACAGCTCCAGTTTCCATCCCTCCCACAAGAAAAAAGCCATCATCCATAGTCAAGCTATTAGATACCATCGGATTTGCTCAAACACTGGAGACCGTGATAAAAATTTAAAAACTCTGTCTGAATCTTTCAAACAAAAGGGTTACAAACCCCGAATTATTACCCAAAAAATATCAACTGCCATCAAAATACCCCGAGAACAACTATTAAACTACAAAACAAAAGAAACTACTTCACGTATACCTCTAGTGACCACATACCATCCAATTTTAGAGAAAATTCGGAAAATAATTAAAGATTTACAACCATTACTAATTGAAGATACTGAATTAAAAAATATATTCCCAAAACCTCCCATCCTTGCATTTAAACAACCACCAAACCTGAAACAAAAACTTGTCAGCAGAAAATTGGCCAATGAACAACTGAATACAAAAAATGGAACTAAACCTTGTAACAAACGTGCCTGTAAATTATGCCAACACATTTGTAATGATGATACAGCCACACATAACAACAAAACCTATAACATCAAAGGATCATATTCATGTACATCGTCAAATGTGGTTTATATGATACAATGCACTTTATGTGACACAGGCTGTTACATTGGAGAAACTGGCCAAAAAATGCATTTAAGGATGAATTTACACAGGCATTCAATAAGAAAACATAATGAAGACAGTTATTGTAGCCCAGTAGGACACCATTTTAGCCAGAATGATCACTCCATCCAAAACTTAAAAGTCAAAATACTCAGAGGAAAATTTAAAAGCATCCAAGAGAGAAAAGCATTTGAAATAAAGATAATCACATTCTTCAACTCTAAAAACACAGGACTTAATATAGATTTGGGCTTTCTAACACATCAGAATTTCATGTGATTTTTTTTCTTTTTCTACAATAACAGACTTAGCACTCTTAGTGAGGTGTTTGTCCAACAGGAAAGATATCACTGTGGACTACAGTGCTCTGCTTTTTCATGTATATATGGATGTATATGTGTATTTAATATGTGTATATATGTTTCCTTTGCTATGTTGTGTTTATTCCCCATATTTGAATTTACCTGATGATGTCAGATGCTGTTTCCACTCTCTCTGCATCTGCTGTTATTATTCAAACTGAGGGTTCCATCTCATGTAGTATTGCTTGAGACTTGATAAAGGGAGGTTAAGCCTCTCGAAAGCTCGTCATTATAAATATAACGTTTGTCCAATACAAAAGGTATCAAATTATATTGCAATACTCATTATTAATCTATATTTATATGGATAATAATTACTAAATTACTATATATATATATATATAATATATATATATATATATATATATAAAATATATATAAAAATGTATATCAATATATCACAATAAATAAATATATATATATATATATATATATATATCAAATTGATATATATAATATATATATATACTATAATATTTATTTATTGTGATATATTGATATCAATTTTTATATATATATATATATATATATATATATATATCCAAATATATATATATATACGCATAAAAAATACACATAAATATACATAAACATATACATACAACAATATATATTAATTGATATTTATTATTTGATTAATTGATGTTCTTTATTACTTGTTATATTATATTGTTCATGCATTTCTATTACACATTATTTTTTATACATATTACAGTGCTATTTTTTGGCTATACATGTTACAGGATATTATCCTGTAACATGTATATCACATAAAATAGCCCTGTAATATGTATAATACATACAGGGTCAAACAAGTTCACACTAACCTTTTTTACCCTTACAGGCTTCCATACCTGCTTGCTGATTTGCTAATTTTTTAAAGACTCTCATTGGTTGAAATCGATGTCAATCAAACATTTCAGCCAATCAGAGTCCTTCAAAAATTAGTATATATAGCAGACCGTGGGAAAAAAAACAATTAATCGCGGGCGGGGCTCCTTGTAGGTGGTGCTCTTTTAGTTTTTTTTTTTTTTTTTTTTTAGAGCGTCGTTTTTTTTTTGTGGAGGCCTCTTTCAATGGGCCAGAATGGATGGATGGACAATGGCTTCAATCAACATTGGATTATTTGACCATTGGCTTCAATCAACATTGGATTATTTTTGACCATTGGCTTCAATCAACATTGGATTATTTTATTTTGACCATTGGCTTCAATCAACATTGGATTATTTTATTTTGACCATTGGCTTCAATCAACATTGGATTAGTTTATTTGACCATTGGCTTCAATCAACATTGGATTATTTATTTTTCATGACTATATCCAGAGGACAGAAGGCCAACGCTGGAGGGGTCAATTTTACAGGTAAGTATGTGCTGTTGTTTATTTTATTTTTTATTAATGTTTGTTTTAAAGCTGTTTATTTTTGTATAAAATGTGTTGTGTTACTAACTGTACTAACAATGTGTTTGCTTACTGTTTACTTGTAATAATAATGTTTTTACTGTATTTTTTTTCCCCCTTCCCTTATTTTTATTTTATCTTTAAAAGTGACAGGCACATATACATGCCTGTTACTTCTAAAAATGGAATAAAAATAGGGGGGGGGGGGGGTAGGTAGTTGGTTCATCCAGGGTGGGGTCGGTCAAGCTCAGGCGCCCCATCGGTCGCCCATCGGACCGCGTAGGCCACGATCAGGGGTGGCACAGGCCTCATGGGGGTGAACATCCACCCCCATGTGGCCTGGTCAACCCCACTCACTGCCCGAATACCCGGGGTAATCGGGCGGTGCTAGCATAGGCCGCATCGGGGTGGTGGTGATCGGGCCTCGGGGCATATAGGGCGGCGACATGGAGGTCATCAGGGGTGGCACAGGCCTCATCAAGGGGGTGATCCGATCACCCCCATGTGGGCCTGTGCCACCCCGCTCACCACCCGACTACCCCGATCCCGTGATCGGGGTAATCCGGCGGTGGCATGATGGCATAGCTAGCATAGGGCAGGCCCTGATCCGGGGGGTGGCACAGGCCACATGGGGGTGATGGCGGGGGGTCGTCGGTGGTAGTTGGTGGGTGGCTGGGTAGGTGGCACTGGCAGGCCAGGCCGGCATAGTGGGGGACTGGGGGTAACTGGTCACCCCTAACTTTTATTAGGGGCTACTAGGGGTTTTGGTTTGGCCAGGGGCAGGGGCAGGGCAGGTGCCAGGCAGGTAGACTTATTGTGTTAGGCAGGCAGAGCAGATGTGAGTAGATTCAGCCAGGGAGGTCTCTCAGTCTCAGCGTGACCAGGGTCAGGAAACAGAAAGGGGGAAGGGACAGGCAACTGGTGGTTTTATTGACTGTATCAGTCAATCAAAATGATAACTCGAGGCCCTATTTGCTGGCGGGCGCTCAGGGCTAACGGTCTGGGTGGGTTTAGATTGATCACTTAGTAACTGGACAGCCTTCCATCATTGATTGGTCAATGATGGAATACTGTCAGTTATTAATTGATACATTTATGACCGCCCATGCATATCGTCACTGTGATGGTTGTAATTTGATCACACAGGGTTCAGGCAGGGGGCTATATAGATACACAGCATTAGTTAATGTAGCGCAAGGGTTATTTTAAAGTGACAGTGTCCCTTTACTAACTGTACTTCATTTTTAATACTATTGAGACTTGAAATGATGATGTACACCTTATATTTATTTGTTTTTGGGTTATACTAATACATTGTTGTGTTTTTTTATTGCAGGGTGAAGAAAATATTTGGGGGGGCGTTTGCCCTGACGCCCCAATGGACGGGCCGCCCCTGGATATCAGTAGCATATCAGATAACAACATTGGATGAATGTATTGTCTCTGTGTGTTACTGTATAACTGCATGATGTGTTGATACAGGATGGTTAAATTAATTGCTATTTTGAGGAGTATGCATTGACTTGGAGCTATCATTGATGTCATTGATGTGTATTATTAGCTGTGTTTGTACTGCCTCATATCAAACCAATATCCCCTGCTGGGGTCTGCCCTCTGCAACACATGACAAAACAGACTCTGCTGTATCTATTGTGCTGTGTGTCATACTAACAAATCAGTGACCATTTCTCGGCAAGATTTTGCAACATGCTAGTGAGATATGGTCCCTGATAGGGCTAGGACACTACACTATACATCTAGCCCTACAGAGTCTGTATCTGCATACACATACAGTGACTGATTATTTGATGTTTATTTAAAATATATATTTTAATTGATTCTCAATGAAACCTGGTACATCAAAGAAATTAGAGACACAGGTATATATATATACCTAGATCAAACCCAGTAACCCTACTTATCCCCTTTAAAGGATGGCCAGGCAATTTACATTGGATGTTTTGTTTATCGATATGTGTGTGTGTATATTTTTTTAGTATGTGACAGGATGATAATGTTTATAGTATTCACCTGGCTGCTGAGTGTCCACCAGACCCAGGAGTACGACCACCGTTGTTGGGGCAATCCAATCCCTCAGCATCCTCTCTCACTTGTTGAAGTCTACTGTAGCTGGAGGACCACCACTTGCACTTGGAGCCTCCACTGACATCTTCCTCCTCACCTTGGTCCGGCAGTCATCATAGCAGTGCTTAACAGAGGAGACCTCACACATACCTCCAGGACACTGACCTCCCTGGCTACCTCCTTCCAAATCTTGTCCCTCTGACTGGGCCTCACATCCCTGCCTGCCTCTCATCCCCTGGTCTGTGCACTCCCATCACCATGCCCCCACCATTAGGATCAGCCCCCCCCCCCCCCTTCTGGCCCTGATATTTATATTCCTAGCACTGAGGCAACCCTCCCTCACTCCACCTCTCATCTGCTGATCCCACTTCTTGCCTTCTCTGATCCTCCACTGCTCCCACTTCTGGCTCTGTCAGACCCTCCACTGATCACACTCCTCCTCATCTACACCTCTCTCTCCTCCTCTCACCCACTCCTCTCCTCTCTAGTCACCTTTCCCTCTACTCTCACTTCTCCCTCTCTCCTCATCTCATTATAACATATAACAGTCCAGGTCCCATAAATATTGGGACATCGACACAATTCTAAACTTTTTAGCTCTATACACCACCACAATGGATTTCGAAATGAAACGAGCAAGATGTGCTTTAACTGCAGACTTTCAGCTTTAATTTGAGGATATTTACATCCAAATCAGGTTAACGGTTGTAGGAATTACAACAGTTTGTATATGTTGCCTCCCACTTTTTAAGGGACCAAAAGTAATGGGACAATTGGGCTTGCTCAGCTGTTCCATGGCCAGGTGTGTGTTATTCCCTCATTATCCCATTTACAAAGAGCAGATACAAGCTCCAGTGTTCATTTCAAGTGTGTTATTTGCATTTGTTGCTGTTAACTCTCAATATGAGATCCAAAGAGCTGTCACTATCAGTGAAGCAAGCCATCATTAGGCTGAAAAAAACAAAACAAACCCATCAGAGAGATAGCAAAAACATTAGGTGTGGCAAAATCAACTGTTTGGAACATACTTAAAAAGAAAGAATGCACGGGTGAGCTCAGCAACACCAAAGACCCGGAAGACCACGGAAAACAACTGTGGTAGATGACCGAAGATTAATTTCCCTGCTGAAGAAAACACCCTTCACAACAATTGGCCAGATCAAGAACACTCTCCAGGAGGTAGGTGTATGTGTGTCAAAGTCAACAATCAAGAGAAGACTTCACCAGAGTAAATACAGAGGGTTCACCACAAGATGTAAAACATTGGTGAGCCTCAAAAACAGGAAGGCCAAGATTAGAGTTTTCCAAACAACACACCTAAAAAATCCTTCACAGTTCTGGCACAACATCCTATGGACAGATGAGACTAAGATCAACTTGTACCAGAGTGATGGGAAGAGAAGAGTATGGAGACGGAAAGGAACTGCTCATGATCCAAAGCATACCACCTCATCAGTGAAGCATTGGTGGTGGTAGTGTCATGGCGTGTGCATGTATGGCTGCCAATGGAACTGGTTCTCTTGTATTTATTGATGATGTGACTCCTGAAAAAAGCAGCAGGATGAATTCTGAAGTGTTTCGGGCAATATTATCTGCTCCATATTCAGCCAAATGTTTCAGAACTCATTGGACGGGGCGTCCCCAGTGCAGATGGACAATGACCCGAAGCATACTGCAAAGCAACCAAAGAGTTTTTTAAGGGAAAAGAAGTGGAATGTTATGCAATGGCCAAGTCAATACCTGATATGAATCCGACTTGAGCATGCATTTCACTTGCTGAAGACAAAACTGAAGGGAAAATGCCCCAAGAACAAGCAGGAACTGAAGACAGTTGCAATAGAGGTCTGGCAGAGCATCACCAGGGATGATACCCAGCGTCTGGTGATGTCTATGCGTTCCAGACTTCAGGCTGTAATTGACTGCAAACGATTTGAAACCAAAGTATTAAAAAAGTGAAAGTTTGTTTTATGAACTGTTAATCTGTCCCATTACTTTGGTCCCTTAAAAAGTGGGAGGCAATATTACAAAACTGTTGTAATTCCCTACACCGTTCACCTGAAAGCTGAATGTCTGCAGTTTAAAGACAATCTTGTTACGTTTCATTTCAAATCCCATTGTGGTGGTGTATGGAGCCAAAAAGATTAGAATCTACTGTTGATGTCCCAATATTCTATGGACCTGACTATCTATATATTATATATATATAATATATAACATTTGTGTTTACATTTGAATGTCTAAAAACAAGTTAAAAAACGTGTTTCATGCCCAGAATTCTGAGCGAATACAGTTATTATCACACTGTGTTATGGATTGAGGATCCGTACAAAATGCATAACTGTATTTTGTGCACCTACTTATATATCTTATCTTTGCAGTATTATCGTATAACCAAAGTTTTATTAATAATGCTGAATCATTGGGAACTCTAAGATGGAGGATTCATTACTTCCGCATACAAGATGCCGGGCAGCACTACTCCGGTCTGCTAAGGGATGACGACAGCTACCACACCTTGGACACTAGAAGGAGAGCGCCATCTTTCCTTTGTCTCAACTTCTGAACCAATGGGAAGATAGACTCATCGCTTGTGGGATGAGACCTGAAGACTCCCTAAACTCCTGACCCAATACCTGTCCAAGATCCCGTAAAAGCAGACACCTTAGAACCAATGAAGTGCTTAATTAAACCTGATGTTTTGCTTAGTTGTAACTTTTATCTGATATTAAAAACTATATAAATGATGACTGACGTAATAAAATTAGGCGAGAGAAAGCTTTATACCAGAACTCTGTGTTGGTGTATTATTTCTCTAAGGTGTGCACACTATATATATATATATATATATGTATATATATATATATAGTATCAAGAAAGAAAAAAGTATGTTTGCAAAAAATGGTGCATAACACCTAATGAATAATTAAAGAAAAAATATAATGAAAAAATAAATGAATAAGCCAGATGAGAAAATCAGAACACAATAGATAAAAATAAGGTAGAAAGTAGTAAATAGAAGAGAAGAGGAGTTTAAGCTGTTCCATAGCTATAAATAGCTAGATAGCTAGATAAACTCAAAACTCTTAAAGAGTAAGTCCTCATATTACTGTAAAAGTAAATCATAGGGCTTTCTATAGCTATATAATGGGAAAGGGGAAGAGGAACCAGGTATAAAAAGACCAAGTGTGAAAGGTGAATAAAAGGAGTGACAAAACGGGTGTCTCCCTAAAAAATATATAAGTAGTTACACAAGGTATTAAAAGAGACTTTTAAATGGTGTACAGTTCACCATATGACAGCGCACAATGCGCTCTACGATATCATAGAAGGAATAATATCCTACTCTGTAGGCTCTTACCATAGTTGTAACAATGTGTCACATAAGATCGGAGAGTAGATAGGAGACATCTCCATGTGTCAAAAATAGTGAAGGGAAATAGGTAAAAAAACCACGTAGCCCGACCCGGTTTTCGATAGATACGTTGCTATCTTTCTCAAGGCTGTGTTACTTTGCTGACTCCATTTTCATTTTCGCGGGTCTTTTTAAAGTTCGTTGAGCCAATAGGAGTATTTGGCATAGACTGCTGATTTATTTCCGGTTTGGCGTGGATAGAGCGTAGTAACGCGATGACGTTACTCGTATGTAGCGTTCCAGGGACGTGATGACGTCATTAGCGTATTCCGTAGTTCCTGGCAAAAACGCCCCGACCTGGTAATGGCGGAAATAATCGAGTATGTCCATCGTAATGTTTCTTCTCTCCCCTCCTACTTCTTGTAATGTCTAATTATACTTATAAGTATATAAATTGAAAAAACCTTTATAAACAAAAAATATAAAGGCTACTGTATTCATTGCATATGCACAAAATTGAACTAACATTGTAGGATTTAAATGTGCATATTTTCAGCCAAAAAGCTTATTGTTTTATTGTTTTACACTTCTAGGTAGTACTGTATTAGATTGAAAATGATGTAGTTGAGATTATAATAGATCATGATTGTTAAAGATTGTATATAGGTGAACTGGAAACTTTATAGATTTATTGTATTCTATTGTTAGAGACTAGAAAGATTCTTTATCTGATATTTATTGTATTATTATTTAGCGTTCAATAGATAGATATATATTATATTGTTGCTTGGTATATCCAATAGTAACTGCTCTAGAACATTTAGAGAAAAAATGTATTCAGTAATGCTTTCAGATAAATGGACTAAATGTAACATCCTTCGTTAACGGCCCCATTGGCCCTGGGCTCCCATCAAATAGATCCATTTGCATTCTTCCTGCATTAATTTCTGATCGATGTTACCTCCCTCTTATATTGGTTTTAACGTGGTCGATAATATGAAATTCGAGACTTCTTACATCTCCCTGATGATAAAGTCTAATGTGTCTTGACACTGGAGTGTCTAATTCTTTGGTTATGGATGAAACGTGTTCGAGTATGCGTCTTCTTATCTGTCTAATTGTTTTTCCCACGTATAGTTTTTTACACTTACATACTATGATATAGATTACGTGTGTGGATAAGCAGTTATAAAATGAATTTAGTGGAATTCTTTCTTGGTGTAGGGATGGTGAAAGGATTTTTCAGGGTTTAATGAATTGGCAGGCTTTGCAGTTTCCACATTTGTATAAGCCTTTTGTTTTTGTTAGCCAATTTTTATTATCTTCTTTTTTATTTTTAAAGAAGCTTTTAACCAGTTTATCACCTAGATTAATTCCTCTTCTATAAGTTATACTTGGATAGTTTGAAAGGACTGTCTTCAATGCCTCGTCTTCGTATATTAGGTGCCAATGTTTTTGTAGAATATTTTTAACTTGCTCACTATCGGTTCCATATGATAGAATGCATCTCATGTTTTTGTCCTGATTTTCTTCTTTCTTTTTAAATAGAAGTTCTGTTCGGTCTTTGTTTAATGCTTTTTTATATGCAAGTTTTAATATTCTATTTGGGTAGCCTCTTTGTTTTAGTCTCAGTTTCAATTCTTTGGCTTTGAGTTGAAATTCTTCTTTTGTGTCACAGTTTCTCCGAAGTCTCACGTACTGACCAATTGGTATGCCCACTTTTTGGGATCTAGGGTGCTGGCTTTCCCATCGAAGTATACTGTTAGTAGATGTTTCTTTTCTGTATATGGTAGTATGAAGTTTCCCATCGGTTGATTTTGTAATTGTAAGGTCTAGAAAGTGTATTATGTTCTCGTTTGCTTCCCATGTTAGTTTGATGTTCATTTCATTTTTGTTCAGTTTAGTAATGAACTCTTCCAGTTCCTCTTGATTTCCATCCCAGCAAATCAGTACATCGTCGATGTATCTCTTCCATAACAGGACCTTTTCAGTGATGACATCTTCGTGGAAGACTTTCGTATTCTCCCATAGACCCAGGAAGAGATTTGCATAGCTTGGTGCACAGCTTGTTCCCATCGCTGTGCCTCTAATTTGATGGTACCATTTACCGTTAAATATGAAGTAGTTTTTCGTTAGAATAAATTCAAGTAGATCCAAGATAAAATTATTTCTTGTTTTATTACTAGCACTTTTCATATCTAAGTAATATTTAACTGCTCTTATTCCTTGATCGTTAGGAATGCTACTATAAAGTTGCTCGACATCGACCGTACCTAGTATTGCTGTAGGGGAAATTTCTAAATTCTCTAGATTTTTTAGAGTGTCCATAGTGTCTTGTAAATATGATGATAAGCTTTTCACTATATCATTCAGTTCTCTGTCGATGAATTGACTGATTTTTTCTGTTAAGTTGTTCTTACTTGACACTATTGGTCTACCTGGAATTGGTACACGTTGTTTGTGCACTTTCGGGAGTGCATAGAAGGTAGCTGCTACTGGATCTTTTGGGAATAAGTATTCGTAATTTGCTTTAGTAATTATCCCATCATCAATAGCCTGGAGAAGGAGTGATTGCAACTCTAAAGAATATTTACTGGTTGGATTTTCTGATAGTACTTCATAGGTTTCTTTATCTCGCAGTAACGTAAGGCACATTTCCAAATAATCGTCTTTTTTTCATAAGGACGATATTGCCTCCTTTATCGGCTCTTTTAATTTCTATGTTCAATTTTATAATATCTTCTATTGCTATCCTTTCTTTCTTATCAATATTGTTGTATATTTTTTGGGCGGGATGAAGTTTGTTTATACAGTCCAAATATTCCAGGTCTTTACTGACTAATTTGAGAAAGGTTTGCAAATTTCCATAGTGTTTAATCTCTGGAGTAAATTTGTTATTGTTCTTAAGGAATTTATTTTTGTTTTCGTTGGGATCGTCTTGTTTTAATAGTGTCATTAAGGTTTCCAGAGTTTCTTTATCTTCTATTGTTAGTCCCATATCTTCTAGTCTTTTTTTGTCTTTTTCGTAGAAGAATTTTGTTAGGGATAATTTTCTTACAAATAGATTTATGTCTTTTATATTTGTAAAGAGGTTCGTATAGTTCGAGGGGACAAATGATAAACCTTTAGACAATATTTTTTTCTGTGAGTCATTTAGTCGAATGTCTGTGAGATTTATAATTAGGTTTTCTTCAGTTAATGCATCTTTTTCTTCCATTTGTTTATCTATTAGAGTTATTTTTGTTTCAGGGTGTTTAGTTTTTACAGTAGATGTAGCTTTTATAGTTCGAGGGTTTCCGTATCTTGATTGTTCTTTTTTATCCGTGAAAGTGCTTTTAGATTTCCTTTCCCTCTTCCTCTCTGTCTTTGGTCTAGCCCCTTCTCTAAAAAAGTGTGCATAGATGCTTGATTGTATCTGGTGTTAGTTATTGGGGGATTAAATTGTCGGTTAGATCTTGTTTTCCTTATATCCTCTTTCTCTAGTTGGTTTTCTGTTTCAGAGTAATCGGATGATGTTATTTCTACTGTCTCTGCTAATTTAGGGATATTAGCGATTTTATACAGTTTCCCTTGTTGTTGATCGTTTCTATCCCTATTAAATTTCATTTGTTTCCTTCTAATTAGATCTCTTTTGTATTTGTCAAGGTTTTCATTCATTTTTTCTAGCCATTTCTCATATTCTTGGCTCTCTTTGTTTTTTTTCGATTTCTATATTACTCTCTTTAACTTTTTTATTAAGAATTTCCAGATTTTTATGTTCTTGTTCTACTATTATTTTCATTAGGTCGATAGAACATTTTGTAATGGTGTCAGTCCATTTTTTTACAAATTCAATATCTAATAGATGATGAGGTGGTATTATTTGAATCCTTAGTCCCCTGGGTACTAGATCATTTTTTATGTAGTTACCCAGACTGCTGATTTCCCATATGGACTTGATTTGTTTTTGTAAGTATTTTTGTAGGATTTTGAAGTTTGTGAGAGTATCATGTTTAATTTCTTGAGTTATGTTAATTCCTTCCCATATGGTTGCTGACTGAGCTTCATTAATTAGTGTCTCGTAGTCCCATTTCTTGGACTCTGCCATGTTTATTATGCGTATTATTGGGGCTAGATCCTAGTTACTTTTAGAAGTGTAAAGTGCAAAGCTAAATGTGGATTAAACCACTATTAGAAATAGTATCAAGAAAGAAAAAAGTATGTTTGCAAAAAATGGTGCATAACACCTAATGAATAATTAAAGAAAAAAATATAATGAAAAAATAAATGAATAAGCCAGATGGAAAATCAGAACACAATAGATAAAAATAAGAAGAAAGTAGTAATTAGAAGAGAAGAGAGTATAAGCTGTTCATAGCTAAAAATAGCTAGATAGCTAGATAACTCAAAACTCTTAAATAGTAAGTCCTCATATTACTGTAAAAGTAAATCATAGGGCTTCTATAGCATATATATGGGAAAGGGGAAGAGAACCAGGTATAAAAAGACCAAGTGTGAAAAGGGAATAAAAAGGAGTGACAAAAACGGGTGTCTCCTAAAAAATATATAAGTAGTTACACAAGGTATAAAAGAGACTTTTAAATGGTGTACAGTTCACCATATGACAGCGCACAATGCGCTTACGATATCATAGAAGGAATAATATCCTACTCTGTAGGCTCTTACCTTAGTTGTAACAATGTGTCACATAAGATCGGAGAGTAGATAGGAGACATCTCCATGTGTCAAAAAATAGTGAAGGGAAATAGGTAAAAAAACCACGTAGCCGACCGGTTTCGATAGATACGTTGCTATCTTTCTCAAGGCTGTGTTATTTGCTGACTCCATTTTCATTTTCGCGGGTCTTTTTAAAGTTTCGTTGAGCCAATAGGAGTATTTGGCATAGACTGCTGATTATTTCCGGGTTTGGCGTGGATAGAGCGTAGTAACGCGATGACGTTACTCGTATGTAGCGTTCCAGGGACGTGATGACGTCATTAGCGTATTCCGTAGTTCCTGGCAAAAACGCCCGACCTGGTAATGGCGGAAATAATCGAGTATGTCCATCGTAATGTTTCTTCTCTCCCCTCCTACTTCTTGTAATGTCTAATAATACTTATAAGTATATAAATTGAAAAAACCTTTATAAACAAAAAATATAAAGGCTACTGTATTCATTGCATATGCACAAAATTGAACTAACATTGTAGGATTTAAATGTGCATATTTCAGCCAAAAAGCTTATTGTTTTATTGTTTTACACTTCTAGGTAGTACTGTATTAGATTGAAAATGATGTAGTTGAGATTATAATAGATCATGAAACTGCAAAGCCTGCCAATTCATTAAACCTGAAAAATCCTTTCACCATCCCTACACCAAGAAAGAATTCCCACTAAATTCATTTTATAACTGCTTATCCACACACGTAATCTATATCATAGTATGTAAGTGTAAAAAACTATACGTGGGAAAAACAATTAGACAGATAAGAAGACGCATACTCGAACACGTTTCATCCATAACCAAAGAATTAGACACTCCAGTGTCAAGACACATTAGACTTTATCATCAGGGAGATGTAAGAAGTCTCGAATTTCATATTATCGACCACGTTAAAACCAATATAAGAGGAGGTAACATCGATCAGAAATTAATGCAGGAAGAATGCAAATGGATCTATTTGATGGGAGCCCAGGGCCAATGGGGCCTTAACGAAGGATTTACATTTAGTCCATTTATCTGAAAGCATTACTGAATACATTTTTCTCTAAATGTTCTAGAGCATTACTATTGGATATACCAAGCAACAATATAATATCTATCTATCTATTGAACGCTAAATTAATAATACAATAAATATCAGATAAAGAATCTTTCTATCTCTAACAATAGATACAATAAATCTATAAAGTTTCCAGTTCAACCTATATACAATCTTTAACAATCATGATCTATTATAATCTCAACTACATCATTTTCAATCTAATACAGTACTACCTAGAAGTGTAAAACAATAAAACAATAAGCTTTTTGGCTGAAATATGCACATTTAAATCCTACAATGTTAGTTCAATTTTGTGCATATGCAATGAATACAGTAGCCTTTATATTTTTTGTTTATAAAGGTTTTTTCAATTTATATACTTATAAGTATTATTAGACATTACAAGAAGTAGGAGGGGAGAGAAGAAACATTACGATGGACATACTCGATTATTTCCGCCATTACCAGGTCGGGCGTTTTTGCCAGGAACTACGGAATACGCTAATGACGTCATCACGTCCCTGGAACGCTACATACGAGTAACGTCATCGCGTTACTACGCTCTATCCACGCCAAACCCGGAAATAATCAGCAGTCTATGCCAAATACTCCTATTGGCTCAACGAAACTTTAAAAAGACCCGCGAAAATGAAAATGGAGTCAGCAAATAACACAGCCTTGAGAAAGATAGCAACGTATCTATCGAAACCGGTCGGCTACGTGGTTTTTTTACCTATTTCCCTTCACTATTTTTGACACATGGAGATGTCTCCTATCTACTCTCCGATCTTATGTGACACATTGTTACAACTAAGGTAAGAGCCTACAGAGTAGGATATTATTCCTTCTATGATATCGTAAGCGCATTGTGCGCTGTCATATGGTGAACTGTACACCATTTAAAAGTCTCTTTTATACCTTGTGTAACTACTTATATATTTTTTAGGAGACACCCGTTTTTGTCACTCCTTTTTATTCCCTTTTCACACTTGGTCTTTTTATACCTGGTTCTCTTCCCCTTTCCCATATATATGCTATAGAAGCCCTATGATTTACTTTTACAGTAATATGAGGACTTACTATTTAAGAGTTTTGAGTTATCTAGCTATCTAGCTATTTTTAGCTATGAACAGCTTATACTCTCTTCTCTTCTAATTACTACTTTCTTCTTATTTTTATCTATTGTGTTCTGATTTTCCATCTGGCTTATTCATTTATTTTTTCATTATATTTTTTTCTTTAATTATATATATATATATATATATATATATATATATTGGTAATTTGGCCAGGGGCAGATATCTCCGAGGAATACTTTTGTTCTCCCAAAACAAAATGGCGCCCGAACAGGGACTTGAGGTTTAACCAAACCGCAGCGGACGAGAGGAGTTCGGACGGACTTCACGGGAACAGCCGGAGCCTGATCACCTCCGGTACACGGTAAGGACATGATTAGTACCTTATCCGCGTAGACCTGTTCCTGGGACTCTGCCCGTTGTCCGATTCCGCTGTAGGGGAGGTTACAAAAGTACAGGTACTAGCTTGCCTCAAGTCCATTGTGAATCCTGTACAAGAGATAGTGATATTTGTCGCCTGTGTGTGACTGTTGATAGCGTGGTTGAGCGATTGTGATCTCTTAGATATTGTGATTCGGGAGAGTCGCACATAACCCAGAGAAGTTGCACATACGGGCGTGCATATACGTAGCTCGGGGATCGGGACTGCTTTGCATACTTTCCCGGGGAGGGTCTATGCATGCTAGAGAGATGAATATCTCTCTGGGGTCATGATGGTCATGCCTTAGTAGCATGGTAACCCCGGGAGACGTCTATCATACACTAGGGTGTTTAAACATGTATGTGGGACACAGACTTCATTTCTGCAGAAATAGTTTGATGATTATAATGCTATGTCAGTACTGGTTATTAATGCATGATGATGATATGAAATGTGATGCTATTATGTCTTGTTGATTCACATGTCTCTGTCCACTGTTCTCCTTGCTATCCCTTGCCAGCAGTGAGTGGTTACGCACTGCAAAGGTATAGTCCCCGGAGGGCGGTAACAACGGTCTACGAAGGGTTACTCCGTACGTCTTCTCTAAACTCACTTCTTGCCTTCTCTGATCCTCCACTGCTCCCACTTCTGGCTCTGTCAGACCCTCCACTGATCACACTCCTCCTCATCTACCCTCTCTCTCCTCCTCTCACCACTCCTCTCCCTCTCTAGTCACCTTTCCCTCTACTCTCACTTCTCCCTCTCTCCTCATCTCATTATACATATAACAGTCAGGTCCATAAATATTGGGACATCGACACAATTCTAAACTTTTTAGCTCTATACACCACCACAATGGATTTGAAATGAAACGAGCAAGATGTGCTTTAACTGCAGACTTTCAGCTTTAATTTGAGGGTATTTACATCCAAATCAGGTTAACGGTGTAGGAATTACAACAGTTTGTATATGTGCCTCCCACTTTTTAAGGGACCAAAAGTAATGGGACAATTGGCTGCTCAGCTGTTCCATGGCCAGGTGTGTGTTATTCCCTCATTATCCCATTTACAAAGAGCAGATACAAGCTCCAGTGTTCATTTCAAGTGTGCTATTTGCATTTGTTGCTGTTAACTCTCAATATGAGATCCAAGAGCTGTCACTATCAGTGAAGCAAGCCATCATTAGGCTGAAAAAACAAAACAAAACCCATCAGAGAGATAGCAAAAACATTAGGTGTGGCAAAATCAACTGTTTGGAACATACTTAAAAAGAAAGAATGCACGGGTGAGCTCAGCAACACCAAAAGACCCGGAAGACCACGGAAAACAACTGTGGTAGATGACCGAAGATTAATTTCCCTGCTGAAGAAAACACCCTTCACAACAATTGGCCAGATCAAGAACACTCTCCAGGAGGTAGGTGTATGTGTGTCAAAGTCAACAATCAAGAGAAGACTTCACCAGAGTAAATACAGAGTGTTCACCACAAGATGTAAAACATTGGTGAGCCTCAAAAACAGGAAGGCCAGATTAGAGTTTTCCAAACAACACCTAAAAAATCCTTCACAGTTCTGGCACAACATCCTATGGACAGATGAGACTAAGATCAACTTGTACCAGAGTGATGGGAAGAGAAGAGTATGGAGACGGAAAGGAACTGCTCATGATCCAAAGCATACCACCTCATCAGTGAAGCATGGTGGTGGTAGTGTCATGGCGTGTGCATGTATGGCTGCCAATGGAACTGGTTCTCTTGTATTTATTGATGATGTGACTCCTGAAAAAAGCAGCAGGATGAATTCTGAAGTGTTTCGGGCAATATTATCTGCTCATATTCAGCCAAATGTTTCAGAACTCATTGGACGGGGCGTCCCAGTGCAGATGGACAATGACCCGAAGCATACTGCAAAAGCAACCAAAGAGTTTTTTAAGGGAAAGAAGTGGAATGTTATGCAATGGCCAAGTCAATCACCTGATATGAATCCGATTGAGCATGCATTTCACTTGCTGAAGACAAAACTGAAGGGAAAATGCCCCAAGAACAAGCAGGAACTGAAGACAGTTGCAATAGAGGTCTGGCAGAGCATCACCAGGGATGAAACCCAGCGTCTGGTGATGTCTATGCGTTCCAGACTTCAGGCTGTAATTGACTGCAAACGATTTGCAACCAAGTATTAAAAAGTGAAAGTTTGTTTTATGACTGTTAATCTGTCCCATTACTTTTGGTCCCTTAAAAAGTGGGAGGCACATATACAAACTGTTGTAATTCCTACACCGTTCACCTGAAAGCTGAATGTCTGCAGTTAAAGCACATCTTGTTCGTTTCATTTCAAATCCATTGTGGTGGTGTATAGAGCCAAAAAGATTAGAATTATGTTGATGTCCCAATATTTATGGACCTGACTATATATATATATATTTATATATATATATAACATTTGTGTTTACATTTGAATGTCTAAAACAAGTTAAAAAACGTGTTTCATGCCCAGAATTCTGAGGAATACAGTTATTACACTGTGTTATGGATTGGGATCCGTACAAAATGCATAACTGTATTTGTGCACCTACTTATATATCTTATCTTTGCAGTATTATCGTATAACCAAAGTTTTATTAATAATGCTGAATCATTGGGAACTCTAAGATGGAGGATTCATTACTTCCGCATACAAGATGCCGGCAGCACTACTTCCGGTCTGCTAAGGATGACGACAGCTACCACACCTTGGACACTAGAAGGAGAGCGCCATCTTTCCTTTGTCTCAACTTCTGAACCAATGGGAAGATAGACTCATCGCTTGTGGGATGAGACCTGAAGACTCCCTAAACTCCTGACCCAATACCTGTCCAAGATCCCGTAAAAGCAGACACCTTAGAACCAATGAAGTGCTTAATTAAACCTGATGTTTTGCTTAGTTGTAACTTTTATCTGATTATTAAAAACTATATAAATGATGACTGACGTAATAAAATTAGGCGAGAGAAAGCTTTATACCAGAACTCTGTGTTGGTGTATTATTTCTCTAAGGTGTGCACACTATATATATATATATATATATGTATATATATATATATATATATATATATATATATATATATATATTGGTAATTTGGCCAGGGGCAGATATCTCCGAGGAATACTTTTGTTCTCCCAAAACAAAATGGCGCCCGAACAGGGACTTGAGGTTTAACCAAACCGCAGCGGACGAGAGGAGTTCGGACGGACTTCACGGGAACAGCCGGAGCCTGATCACGGTAAGTACACGGTAAGGACATGATTAGTACCTTATCCGCGTAGACCTGTTCCTGGGACTCTGCCCGTTGTCCGATTCCGCTGTAGGGGAGGTTACAAAAGTACAGGTACTAGCTTGCCTCAAGTCCATTGTGAATCCTGTACAAGAGATAGTGATATTTGTCGCCTGTGTGTGACTGTTGATAGCGTGGTTGAGCGATTGTGATCTCTTAGATATTGTGATTCGGGAGAGTCGCACATAACCCAGAGAAGTTGCACATACGGGCGTGCATATACGTAGCTCGGGGATCGGGACTGCTTTGCATACTTTCCCGGGGAGGGTCTATGCATGCTAGAGAGATGAATATCTCTCTGGGGTCATGATGGTCATGCCTTAGTAGCATGGTAACCCCGGGAGACGTCTATCATACACTAGGGTGTTTAAACATGTATGTGGGACACAGACTTCATTTCTGCAGAAATAGTTTGATGATTATAATGCTATGTCAGTACTGGTTATTAATGCATGATGATGATATGAAATGTGATGCTATTATGTCTTGTTGATTCACATGTCTCTGTCCTCTGTTCTCCTTGCTATCCCTTGCCAGCAGTGAGTGGTTACGCACTGCAAAGGTATAGTCCCCGGAGGGCGGTAACAACGGTCTACGAAGGGTTACTCCGTACGTCTTCTCTAAACTCACTTCTTGCCTTCTCTGATCCTCCACTGCTCCCACTTCTGGCTCTGTCAGACCCTCCACTGATCACACTCCTCCTCATCTACCCTCTCTCTCCTCCTCTCACCACTCCTCTCCCTCTCTAGTCACCTTTCCCTCTACTCTCACTTCTCCCTCTCTCCTCATCTCATTATACATATAACAGTCAGGTCCATAAATATTGGGACATCGACACAATTCTAAACTTTTTAGCTCTATACACCACCACAATGGATTTGAAATGAAACGAGCAAGATGTGCTTTAACTGCAGACTTTCAGCTTTAATTTGAGGGTATTTACATCCAAATCAGGTTAACGGTGTAGGAATTACAACAGTTTGTATATGTGCCTCCCACTTTTTAAGGGACCAAAAGTAATGGGACAATTGGCTGCTCAGCTGTTCCATGGCCAGGTGTGTGTTATTCCCTCATTATCCCATTTACAAAGAGCAGATACAAGCTCCAGTGTTCATTTCAAGTGTGCTATTTGCATTTGTTGCTGTTAACTCTCAATATGAGATCCAAAGAGCTGTCACTATCAGTGAAGCAAGCCATCATTAGGCTGAAAAAACAAAACAAACCCATCAGAGAGATAGCAAAAACATTAGGTGTGGCAAAATCAACTGTTTGGAACATACTTAAAAAGAAAGAATGCACGGGTGAGCTCAGCAACACCAAAAGACCCGGAAGACCACGGAAAACAACTGTGGTAGATGACCGAAGATTAATTTCCCTGCTGAAGAAAACACCCTTCACAACAATTGGCCAGATCAAGAACACTCTCCAGGAGGTAGGTGTATGTGTGTCAAAGTCAACAATCAAGAGAAGACTTCACCAGAGTAAATACAGAGGGTTCACCACAAGATGTAAAACATTGGTGAGCCTCAAAAACAGGAAGGCCAGATTAGAGTTTTCCAAACAACACCTAAAAAATCCTTCACAGTTCTGGCACAACATCCTATGGACAGATGAGACTAAGATCAACTTGTACCAGAGTGATGGGAAGAGAAGAGTATGGAGACGGAAAGGAACTGCTCATGATCCAAAGCAAAACACCTCATCAGTGAAGCATGGTGGTGGTAGTGTCATGGCGTGTGCATGTATGGCTGCCAATGGAACTGGTTCTCTTGTATTTATTGATGATGTGACTCCTGAAAAAAGCAGCAGGATGAATTCTGAAGTGTTTCGGGCAATATTATCTGCTCATATTCAGCCAAATGTTTCAGAACTCATTGGACGGGGCGTCCCAGTGCAGATGGACAATGACCCGAAGCATACTGCAAAAGTAACCAAAGAGTTTTTTAAGGGAAAGAAGTGGAATGTTATGCAATGGCCAAGTCAATCACCTGATATGAATCCGATTGAGCATGCATTTCACTTGCTGAAGACAAAACTGAAGGGAAAATGCCCCAAGAACAAGCAGGAACTGAAGACAGTTGCAATAGAGGTCTGGCAGAGCATCACCAGGGATGAAACCCAGCGTCTGGTGATGTCTATGCGTTCCAGACTTCAGGCTGTAATTGACTGCAAACGATTTGCAACCAAGTATTAAAAAGTGAAAGTTTGTTTTATGACTGTTAATCTGTCCCATTACTTTTGGTCCCTTAAAAAGTGGGAGGCACATATACAAACTGTTGTAATTCCTACACCGTTCACCTGAAAGCTGAATGTCTGCAGTTAAAGCACATCTTGTTCGTTTCATTTCAAATCAAATCAGTATTCTGCAGAAATAGTTTGATGATTATAATGCTATGTCAGTACTGGTTATTAATGCATGATGATGATATGAAATGTGATGCAATTATGTCTTGTTGATTCACATGTCTCTGTCCACTGTTCTCCTTGCTATCCCTTGCCAGCAGTGAGTGGTTACGCACTGCAAAGGTATAGTCCCCGGAGGGTGGTAACAACGGTCTACGAAGGGTTACTCCGTACGTCTTCTATAAACTCACTTCTTGCCTTCTCTGATCCTCCACTGCTCCCACTTCTGGCTCTGTCAGACCCTTCGTAGTGAGTTTAGAGAAGACGTACGGAGTAACCCTTCGTAGCAGTCGAACAAATCAGACTTTCTCTTTCAAACAGCTGGTCTCTCTATCTCTCTCTCTCTCTGTTACTACCTCATTGAGCCCTTATTGTTAAATACATATTTGCTTAACATAGGGATATGGGGCAGAATCAAGCTAAACCCGAGTGAGGGCATGTTGGCTTGGGATATAGTAAAGAAAAGGTGAGGTGAAGCTGTGGTAAGCCGGTGCAAGAAGATGTTTAAAGTGTGTGGGATTACTGGTGTTGTTGGAGGACATTTGAGGGCAGAAGAGTGGCGTAAAGTGTTGAGAGACAACAAAGGGCAGCTACAAGATTGTGGTTTGTTGCCGAGTGCAGAAGCATGGTACAGGGTAGCTAAAGCGATTGCACAGGAGGGTTGGATGGAGAAAGAAGTTGAAATGAAGGGACAGAAAATGTATGTGTATTATGCTCCATGTGAAGCAGCCAACTCCCCATCTTCGACCATTGTCCCCTCCACGCTACAAACACCCTGTAACCTTAACGCACCACTACCCTCTGCCGAACAAAGACATTCCATTCAGCCACAGCCCAAAGACGGCACACACACACACACACACAAAGGAGGAGCCACGCTCACCCCCGAACACTACCCATCATCAAATGATGTCACCCGTTGCACCACCCATCCAAGGGGGTCCGCCCATCACACCTACCGCCCCGATGGCACATCCCACTCCTCTGTATTTAATATTGACTGCAAATGGAACCATGTATTCCCCATACCTGATGTTTCCGTCTGTGGTGGCACCAAGTGTTGTAGAAGGTTCGACAGGAGGTGCTGGGCCCCAGAGTGTACATAGTGTACACATCTCTGTCGGAAGCCCACAGTTAGTTCCCCTCCCCGACCCTAGAGCACCATTGAATGTGCAAGCTCCGCCCACATATCATCATCAACAGGATAGTTCAGAAGAGGAAGATGACGATATCAGGGGAGGAGAGGGGGCGGAGGAATGGAAAGATAGAAGAACCAACCCAAAAGCGAAATCTAAGAGGAGGGACAAGAACAGGGGAAGTCTAATGTACATTGCATTTACCCCGACACAAGCAACCTCCCTTATAAACACATTGCCCGACCCCGAAAAACAACCTATGCCTTTCTATAGGAAGATGGCACAGATCCAAAAAAAATTACTCTGCAGCTTGGAAAGACCATGTTAGCCTGTGTGAAATCAGGGCAGGAGATTCATACTGGCCTATTATGCGGAATGCAATAGATCCGTATGATACAGATCGCACAAAGGTTGACTTTTCATCGGGTGTATTGTTCTGTGAACTGTTAAGATATTGGGCGAAGGATAAATTAGCAGATCAAGCAATTAATTTACAAGATATCAAATAGGAGAAGGACAAATCAGTAGAAAAGTTTCATGCACGACTCACACAGGTATTTACAGATCTTGGCTTCGGCCTACATAACAAAACACACACGCAGATGTTAAGTACAGACTTCGTGCTGGGATTAAAGGAGACACTTCAGAAGGGCCTGTTGACATCCAGACCAAAATATAGAGTGTTACCTTTAGACACCTTACTGCTGGTTGCTAAAGGACTGGAGACAGCAGCGGCTAAACAACCTACATCATCAGCGTCTAAAAAGACTGCTGTGCTTATGGTGAACTCTGAAGAGTCACCACGGAGAGAAACAAGATAGTGTTTTAATTGTGGGAAACCGGGACACCTTAGCAAGAATTGCAGGGCACCCAGGAAACTGAGACCTAAAAAGCAGGGAGATGATACAAATGGAGCGCCTGTGGTTCAAGCCACAGCATAGGACGGGGGTGAGCCTGTGTCAGTGTCCCCTATTCTGGCAGTTTCTTCAGGGGATGGCGGAGTGGGACCTCAAGCTATTGTGACACTACCAATAGAGGGAACTCCCACAACCTTTCTAGTAGACACAGGTGAAGCCAGAAGCGTCCTAAGAAAGCAAGATCTGCCCGATACATCTTACCTGTCCGACATTGATGTCGCCTGTATAGGAGTGAATGGTGTCCCCACCTCCCACCATTTAACTCAACCTATGCAAATAGGCCCGTTTCCAGACCTGCTTGCGAGATTGTAGTATCTTCTACATGCCCTATAAACTTGTTAGGTGCAGATGTGCTTTCCCGACTGCAAGCATCCATCTCATTCACCCCGGACGGAGCTGTACAGGTGTCCTCACCTCTACAAGTCACTGACACGTCAGCACTCTGCTCACTGCCCATATTACTTTACATAGATGCCAATAGCAGCCGTGATTTAGGGCCAGCTGATATCTTGGACAAGATTCCAGCAACACTCTGGTCGCAAGGACCAGAAGATATTGGACATCTGAAGGTGCCACAAGTCATAGTAAAATTGAAACCCGGAGCAGAGTTACCACGGAAGCCACAGTATCCTCTGAAGCCAGCACAAATAGATGCAATGCGATGCAGATAGAGAGATTAGTGCAGCAAGAGGCATTGGTCCCGTGTACGTCACCATGTAACACGCCCCTCTTCCCAGTAAAGAAGAAATCCAAAAAGGGAGAGGCAGTAAAATATTGTATGGTGCAAGATTTGCGAGCAGTCAATGAAGCAACCATATTAGACACTCCTATAGTGCCTAATCCGAACACTCTCCTTTCTGGAATACCTCCAGCAGCTGCATACTTTACCGTGGTGGATTTAGCAAATTCTTTCTTCAGTATTCCCCTTGATCCTTCTTGCCAGTATCTGTTTGCTTTCACGCAGGATCATAATCAAATACAAATGGACTGTAATGCCCCAAGGAGCACAAAATTCACTTAGCCAGTTTGCCAAGGCTATGAGCCATATCCTTGACTCTTGGCAACAAGCGAATCCTGACATTGTATTGCTGCAGTATGTTGATGATCTCTTGTTGTGTGCTGAAGATCTTCCCACAGCCGCAAGAACATCGGAAAGCTTGCTGAGACACTTGGCAGAACAAGGATGTAAAGTATCCAGAGAAAAGCTGCAATGGTGTAAAGAGACTGCCATATTCTTAGGACACTGTCTTTCAAAAGGTGTGCGTCATCTTACACGCACCCGTGTGCAAACAATAGAAGACATGTCAGTCCCAGAAGGACACAGACCTCTGCATGCTTTCCTAGGTCTTATTTCTTACTGTAGAGCGTGGATCCCAGAAACATCCCTTCTAATGCAACCCTTGTATGATGTATTGAAGACTGAGCCATATGAGATGACACAGATAGCCCTGTGTAACTTCTACGCCCTGAAGAAGGCTATCTCATCAGCACCAGCACTAGGATTACCAAACTATGATCTCCCATTCAAGCTGTTTGCATCAGAAAGAGAAGGACATGCAATGGGAGTGTTGACACAGTCCCATGGAAACAGACAACGCCCTATTGGCTATTTCTCATGTCACTTGGATGCCGTGGCAAGGGGAGGACCGTCTTGCCTCAGAGCAGCATTGGCAGCACATGCCTTACTGGACAAAACAAGTGACATAGTCCTTGGTTATCCTCTGACAGTTCTTGCACCACATGACATTGCGGCCATCATACAGCAGACTCAACCTAAGCACATGACTACCTCCGTCTGCAATGTTCCCTCCTTCTGCCAGACAATGTTACTTTGCAAAGATGCTATGTTCTCAATACAGCCACTCTCTTGCCATTTCCAGAGGGGGGAGATGAGGAAGATGGATACTTTTGGTACAGCCTGATTTTGAACCCAGAATCAGGAATAACCAATGTAAAAAGACGTCTATTGGAATGTGGAAACAGCCAGACGCTCACAGATGAGACACAAGACCCTTTATTTTGCACATTGTGGAATAAACAATATCCAGGCCGAGATTTCCAATATGAAGCAAGTTTCACTAAATTGAAGCAAGTCACCTTAAAACTAAAGACACTGTACAACAATGCACCAGGTGATAGTGTATTTACGGTGGAGCTCCCACAAGAAGCAGAAGTGCCCTACAAGCATTGGGATACAGAAATTCCACACGTAGCATTATCAAAGTTTGCACCAAGTGGATGGAAATCATTGGGAGCCGCATTAAAATGGTGGGAATCTGCAGATGAAGAAGAATTGGAAGAGGAAGGAGTAGGGAAGAAAACTTTTGACTGGCAAGCAAACAGCACTCCCAGTATACAAGCTAGAGATCCATATGCAGTCCCAGGACTTACAAACCCACCTCATGACTGTCTCCAACAGATGGAAATGGAAACCTCGCACTTGGCTAATGTGAAAGAACTTATTCTAATAGACCCAGACATTACCTTGTATGTAGATGGCTCGAGATATGCCGATGAACATGGTAAGTACCATACAGGATATGAAGTGACCACAGAGAAAGATGTAATACAAGCCTCCTCGTTACCTCCCTCCATGTCAGCACAAGAAGCAGAATTGATTGCATTGACCAAAGCTTGTGAAACCGCAGCAGGAATTCGAGTCAATATCTATACAGACTCAAGGTATGCTCTGGGAGTGACTCAAGACTTTGGGGTAATTTGGAGAGCCAGAGGATTCATGACAGTGAAGCATGCTAAAGCCATCCGTGAACTGTTAGAAGCTCTAACACTCCCAAAGGAAGTGGCCATACTGAAAGTAAAGGCACATGGGAAGCTAAACTCGCATGAAGCACAAGGAAATCATCTAGCAGATCAGGCAGCTAAACAAGCAGCAATGACATCACAGGAAATGGAAAGGAGAGAGGTGGATGGAGACATAAACATTTATATAATGCAGACTCTGCCAACAGACTTAAAATGGCTTAAAGAATTGCAGAAGACGGCAGGTCCAGAAGAAGTGAGCAAATGGAAAGCAAAGGGAGCAGCCCTGAAAGATGGACTATATGTTGATAATCTGAGCTTGTGTTTGCCAAGAAGCTTGTACCCAGCAACAGTACAATGGGCACATGGACCAGCACACCTGTCAAAGACTCTCATGAATGCCTTAATAAACAAGTATTACATGGCCCC
Source organism: Discoglossus pictus (assembly GCA_027410445.1). Classification (NCBI taxonomy): domain Eukaryota; kingdom Metazoa; phylum Chordata; class Amphibia; order Anura; family Alytidae; genus Discoglossus; species Discoglossus pictus. The sequence goes on from CM050166.1 coordinate 129,143,942, forward strand.
AGGCATCACCACTCTGACAAACACTTATTGTAAATCGTGCAATATTTGTGCCAGGTGCAACGTAGGCCGCACTGAGAGACCACCCCAGAGACATTTGGCAAAATCCTTGTATCCATTCCAGAGGATACAAATTGATCATATTCAGATGCCAAAGAGTGGGCGGTATGAATATGCATTAGTCATCGTGCACATGTTCTCAGGATGGCCAGAAGCCTACCCAATTGCAAACATGACAGCAAAAACAACCGTTAAACACATGTTAACAGAGGTCATCTGCAGATATGGTGTTCCTGAAGTAATTGAAAGTGACCAGGGACCAGCTTTTACAGCAGTATTGGCCAAGGACACATGGACAGCCCTAGGAGTGACTCTCTCCTTTCATACGCCTTACCATCCTCAAAGTAGTGGGAAGGTGGAACGTATGAATAATACCTTGAAATCTAGGATGTTGAAAATGTCACAAGAAACATGGCCTGAAAGTCTCCCCATAGCCTTGTTCAGTGTCAGGTATACCCCTAGGGGGAAACATGCACTGTCCCCTCATGAGATCCTGTTTGGGTCTGCTCCTAGACTAGGGTGCTACTTTCCTCAGCAGCTGCAACTAAAATCTGATGTACTTGTTGATTACGTGATTGCACTGTCCACCACACTGACTAAAATCCATGCACAAGTGTTCTCTTCTATTCCAGATTCGGAAGTAATCACTGGTACTCATCAACTACTTCCTGGAGATTGGGTCCTGGTCAAGTAATTTGTGAGGAAAACCCCTTTGGAACCCAGATACGAAGGCCCATTCCAAGTACTACTGATCACAGCTACATCAGTCAAGTTGGAAGGGAAAGCTACTTGGGTCCACGCATAACATTGCAAAAAGGTTCCTACCCCTGATGACCAGGAAACAACACAATGTGTACAGCCCAGTGGTTTATTCTGTTCCTTGCAGTATACGTGAGCAAGGCTCAACATGTAACCATTACAAAACATGAGGATGGCATTACATTTTGGTACAATTAACATACTACACATGTTGCTACATACACCTTCGACTTCTGTGACATTGTTCAGAGCCCCCCAATCCCCGAACAATATAATTTATATAAGAAAGATCTATACATATGTGTTACTGATGAAATTGTTGGAAGACACTGTAACACATAGAAGGCGGTGGGATGGAACACTGGCACACATTGGGATTATAGGCCTCAGAGTGCTGCAGATAAGAAAGATGACCAGGGTAGATCCCTCCTTGTCCCATAGATGCTGACACATATCTACTGGGGGCTTGGATTAGAGGACAAACTGCTAAATTCACAGGCAAATTTAAGATAGCAGATCTATATAAGCACCCAGACTTACCTCTGGCATTACAGACATTGAAGCCAGGGCCCCAGATCATTGGAACAATGATTGCTACTGGTGACCCAACATATGAGGACACGTTAGCTACTGAGACTGGATTTTCAGATCTTAATGTGTGGTTGGAATGGATGAAATACAATGTACAGGAAAGTAATAAGACCAACTGTTATGTATCCGGCCATGCTAGGCCTCATTTAGGTACTGTTAAACTTACTATACCTTTGCAGGAAGAGAAATGTTTTTTGGGTTTGTTCAAATATAAATATAGTTATACAGATAAGTGCGTACAATGGAGAAAGACGTACCCTGTGATAACTAATAATCCCCATCCAGGGAAAGGTATAACTATCTACCCTGGAAATTATACGTGTTACAGGAGGAATGTTTCTCATGGGTTCAATGTGCAGAAGTTCCCAAGTGGATTTTGTCACACATATAGAGATGGTTCATCCACACTGCTAATCAATCAGACACAATCTTTAGGGGACATATATTGGTTATGTTTGGATATGAAACTTAGGGTAAGACTGTCAGCACACACCAGCACACTGAGCGGCATGAGAGCCACTATTAAAAAGGGAGAGGAGAGTGTAGAAGAAAGAGTGATGAGGAAAGTAGAGAGAGAGAAAAGAGAACAAAAACAGAAAAGGAGAGAGAGAGGGGGAGCAGAGAGGAAATGCGAGAGAGGAGAGCAAAGACAGAAATGAGAGAGAGAAGGGAGAGGAGAAAGGAAAGGAGAGTGAAGAAGAGACGTGGGAAAGGAGAGAAACAGAAGGATGAGCAAAGATTGAAAAGGAAAGAGTGAAGGCAGAGGGGAAAAGAGAGACAAGGGAAAGGAAAGAGAGAAGGCAGAGCAGACAGAAAAGGAGAGAGAGAAAGACAGAAAAGGAGACAGATAAAGACGAGGAGAGAGGAAAATAGAGTGGAGAAGAGAAAGAGAGGGGAAATGAGAAAGAGAAGAGACAAAATATTGACTCATACAATCATACCATTATTTATGAAGGATAATTTTCTAGTTCACTTATATTTAAGACAATACTCAGCATTGCCTTCTCTCCTTATAATATGCTAGTTTGTATGAAAAGACAATGGATATATTCCAGCATGATTTACTTATTATGCTATGTATTTATGCTTTAGAAAAGGCTCAAAGGATTACTGCAATAGAATATGCAATTACATGTAGGCATAATTGCCAGTAGATGAAACCTTGTTAATTTTGTTGAAATTAATGAAATTTAGTATAGAGAAATAATTTTTTGAACCTGAGATTGTCATTCAACAAGCAATTTGTATGTTTTCTTGGATCTTCTTTACTAAATGTATTTTGTCTAGCATATCTATGGTTAATGAAGCAGATCAACCTCTTATAGTATAAACATTCATGGGGTCTCATTCAAATGATGGCCGTAAAATGGCCGTAACTCTGTGATTCCTTGCAATGGGGCTACGGCCCCTCGCAGCCCTACGGCTAAGTTGCTATTCACACTAACGGCACCACAAGGAGGTTCCCCTTATTGCCGATCGCAAACCATGCAGACGGCCGTAAGCCTTGGCGGGCTTCAACCCGATCGCGGCAACTCATTAACTCAGTAAATTCTCCAACGCTACCCGTTGTACTATTTCAGCAGCCAAATCTCCCCTTATGGTCTGTGTATTATGTCTTTTTTCAACAAAACATATTTCTCTGTATCTCAAAAATCACATACCATCTTATATCTATACATTGATAAAGGTGCAAAATACAAATTAAATACGTAAATAAGTAAATGTACAATGCTAGACCCTAAAGTAAATATTCAAGCCAAACGAGTTTAGATAATGGACTTAAATTCATCAACTTCAACCTTTGTAGAAGAATGCCGACAACAAATAAATCCTAAAATGTAGCATATTCAGAATAAATAGAGCTAGCATGGCACTGCATTAAATATTATTTAGTTGACATTAAACCCCTTCAGTAAAAAAGAACAAAAAGTAAAAAATGTGATATATACACAAACAAATGAACACAAACTACAAGTAAAGAATCTGTGTATTGTTTGAATGCTACTATACATAGGAATTCTACTGGCAGATTGAAAACTAACTTTTTTAAAAAGAAAACAGTTCCAAACAGTTTCAAATTCACTATTTAAGTGCCCATCTTACCACTAGTCAAAAGGCTACTTAGCTAAACTTAGGCTAAACCACTGGGTTTGTTACTTACCTTCCCTGTATCTCTTCCCCCTCTCCCTTCCCTGTGTCTCTTCCTCCTCTCCCTTCCCTGTGTCTCAACCTCCCTCCTCAACCTCACTCCTCATCCTCATCATCCCTCCTCATCCTCAACCTCCCTCCTCAACCCCCTCATCCTCAACCTCCCTCCTCAACCCCTTCATCCTCAACCCCCTCATCCTCAACCCCCCCCTTCCTCAACCCTCCCATCCTCATCCTCAACCTCCCCATCCTCATCCTCAACCCGGCTCCTCATCCTCAACCCCCTCCTCAGCCCCCCTCCTCATCCTCAACCTCCCTCCTCATCCTCAAACTCCCTCCTCAACCCCCCCATCCTCAACCCCCCCTCCTCAACCTCCCCTCCTCAAACTCCCCTCCTAATCCTCCCTCTTCAACCTCCCCTCCTCAAACTCCCCTCCTCAAACTCCCCTCCTCATCCTCCCTCCTCATCCTCAACCTCCCCTCCACATCCTCAACCCCCTCCTCATCCTCAACCTCCCCTCCTCATCCTCAACCCCCTCCTCATCCTCAACCTCCCTCCTCAGCCTCAACCTCCCTGCTCAACCTCAACCCCCCCATCCTCAACCACTACCCCCCCATCCTCTACCCCCCATCCTCAACCCCCCCATCCTCAACCCCCTTCTCATCATCCCTCCTAATCATCCCTCCTCATCCTCCCTCCTCATCCTCCCTCCTAATCCTCTCTCCTCATCCTCCCTCCTCATCCTCCCTCCTCATCCTCAACCTCCCTCCTCAACCTCCCCTCCTCAACTTCTCATCCTCAGCCCCCCTCCACATCCTCAACCTCCCTCCTCAACCTCTACCCCCCATCCTCAACCCCTCCTCAACTGCAACCCCCCTCCTCAACTGCAACCCCCCCTCCTCAACCCCCCTTCTCATCCTCAACCTCCCTTCTCATCCTCAACCCCCCTCTTCAACCTCCCTCCTCAACCTCAACCCCCCATCCTCAACCCCCCCATCCTCCACCTCCCTCCTCATCCTCAATCCCCCCCCATTCTAATCCCCCACATGCCCGTCGCGGCATTAGCATATACCGGGTGCCGGCACACGGTATATGCTAATGATGTGGCACGCATGTGAGGTCACATGCGCGCCGGATCAAGAAGGAGCGGAGGCTGGAGAAGGTAAGTGAGGGGACGTGGGGGGGGTTAGAATGAGGGGGGGGTTGAGGATGAGGAGGGGGGTTAGAATAAGGGGGGAGGTTGAGGATGAGGAGGGGGAGGGAAAGAGACACGGGGGGTTGAGAGAGACACAGGGGGTTTAGAGAGACACGGGAGGGGGGTAGAGAGACACCGGGGGGGGGGGGGGGGGGGTAGAGAGACACAAGGGGGAGAGTGACTCAAGTATAAGGGCTGTAAAAAGGGCTGAAAAACTCGGCTTATACTCGTGTATATACGGTAGATTATCTGAGCTATATATGGGCTACAATGAGCATTTTATATTTATTAATGACTTAGAGCCTGACTCAATTGAGTTATATTAAGTTACTGGAGCCTGTAAACAAGGCTGCAAGTTAATTTGCTATTCAATTGGCAGTTGTTTTTGCGGGCTCCGAACGGGTTACAGGTTACTACCTTGAAAACTTTGCGATAATTAAACTCGGAACTTACAGCCTCCCAAAGCCTTTCATCTTTCAATTCCTTAAGAGTTCTGATCAATAAAATAGCAAATTGCTATTCAATAACTTCAATTCCCCAAGGCCGCAAATGTTTTCACACCCGTAAATGGCAAATTTGGTAGAAAATCCTACGAGTGATAGAGAGGACCAGCAAGGGGGTTAAACCCCTATTCGTAGCACTGTAAATGCTAATACAAAATCAATACTTCACTGTAAATAATGAAGAAAGTGGTAATAGACATTAGAATCAATCGCACAACAGTCACAAGCTCTCAAATTGGCAATAAAAGAAAATGTATTTTTATTTTTCATTTTTGGGTTATATCGATCTCGGGAATTAATGAGTTATTACATATCAGGCCACCCACATGGACTAGAACAGTATTGGCATTAATTTTTATTATTTTAAATTTTGAGGGTTTGCAAGTTCCATTGCATATCGAGCAGCCAATAAAAAATTAGACCCCCAAACCTAATTGATTGACATGTAACTCCATGTTTTACTGCCATAATGATGGTGGTCTAATTTTTTATTGGCTGCTTCGAAATGGGTGTTTACGGTCTTACTTAATTGATTATATTCCCGCCCTAAACTGCTAAGGACCAGTGTATGTTTTACTGAGTCAGATTTCGACCCCTAACTTGCAGACATACAGCCTCTATCCTGCGAGATGCAGGCTTGCAATTGAATCTGACTCTTAGATATTTATTAATGACTTAGAGATGGACCTCCATTTTCGCTGATTACACAAAGTTGACCAAGGTAATTAAATCAGATAATGATGTACTTTCCCTCCAAAGGGATTTACATAAATCAGAGGAATGGACATCTAAATGGCAGCTGAGATTTAATACATATAAATTTAAAGTTATGCATCTGTGAAGGAAAAATAGCCATGCAATTTATAATCTTAATGGGGCAAATATAGGGGTATCAGATATGGAAAGGGGTTTTGGAGTACTTGTGGACAACCACCTAGGTAACGGCACTCAATGCCAAGCTGCAGCTGCAAGGCAAATAAAATATTAGCATATATTAAGAAGGGAAGCAAATATAATTCTGCCACTATACACATCTCTAGTACGCCCTCATTTGGGATATGGAGTACAATTTTGGGCACCACTTCATAAAAAGGACATTTTACAGCTGGGAAAGGTACAGAGAAGGGCTACAAAACTAATAAGGGGAATGTAGGGGCTAAGTTATGAAGAAAGACTAACCAAATTAAACGTATTTTCTCTAGAAAAAAGGCATCTAAGAGGAGATATGATTACCTTATATAAATACATCCACGGTCAGTATAAAGATTTGTCATGTGAGCTTTTTGTGCTAAGAGGTTTTCAACTGACAAGGGGACATCCTTTGAAGTTAGAAGTAAAAAGATTCCACCTTAAAGAAAGAAAAGGGTACTTCACAGTAAGGGTGGTTAATCTGTGGATTTTTTTACCAAAGGAGGTGGTGACAGCAGATTTGATAGATAACTTTAAAAGGGGACTGGATATATTTTTTAATCAAAGGGTATTCAGGGTTATCCTGGTTAATTAGAGAGAGAGAGAGTATTGATCCAGGGAGGAGTCCGATTGCCAGTATCTGGGGTCAGGAAGGAATTTTTTTTTTTTGAGACGATTGGGTAAGTTTCACTTGTTTGTTTCTGTTTGCCTTCCTCTGGATCAATTAACAACTAATCCGTATATTGCAGATCAGAGGAGATCTTAAAAGGTTTAACTTGATAGACTGAAATACTTTTTTCAACCTCAATTACTATGTAACTATGTAACTTACCCCTTCAGCGAACTGTCAACCACTATGAAGCTTAGTGAATCTGAGATAAGGAATCTAACAATCGAATTTTTCTATGTTAACAAATGAATTATTAGACCTTAGAACTGAGGTTCTGGCTTGCTGTACTGTGCTCACTTGCTATATGCAGCCTTCAAGTCCTCTTTCCTGTAGTCTCTTCTCTGCCAGCTCTGACAAACTCTAGAACATCCACCGGATCCTTAGATTTCTAGTTTGGGCTCCAGAATGCAGTCTTGTTTTGACCTGCTAGTTTATTACCAATCTGGTGCTTTGTAATCAGCCAACCAAAAACCCAGCAGGGTAACACTAACACGATAGTATGCTCTTTTGAAGTACTAAACTGGATAATGTTTTTAGAAATAATCAAAACAAATAAAATCGGCCTTTAATGTATTAACTATTTTGTGCAATATTTTATTTTCTGGGGACAGTCATTGCTTTGTTTGTTTACATGGTTTGTCACATGGGAGAATGATCATATTGTAAATTGCATTCCTCTGTGGTAGCCCTTCTAACAGAACTTAATGAAAATCTTACCTGCATCCAAGATTCACTATTCACTACATTTTGTTAACAAAAAAAGACTGCAGCTTTAATAACTTTTATAACTAATAACTTTTTTTAGTTTCCAAAAAGGTTTTATTCATAATTAATTCAAGTTATTCAAAAGCATAAATATAGCGCTTGTATTTTTTTTTCAGTTTTTAAAAACTAAGTCATTACCTTTATATTTCACAAGTTGAAATTACTAAAATATATATATATATACTTTATTCAGAATACATATAACTGTATTCTTGTAATTTAATGTAGAAAGTGAACCACTGGAATAAACATTGTGAGCAATTAATAAAACAGAAGTCATTCTGGTTTTGCATAAAATAAAGAGTATAAATCATTTTAAAATAGAAAAATTGAGCCAAGCGAAACACTATGAAATACTTTACCAGAAGGGCAATATAAATTACTGCTTTAAATTATTGAACATCTTAAACAAGATATACTGATAATATGTCTGGGAATGTAAAAATGCTCACACTGGTTAATTTAAAGTTCCAATGATTAGGCTGCAGAAGCACTCAATGTGCCAAGAGGTTATAACATAAATCACAGACGTTCAGGTGAGAAAGAACCAGGGATCTCCAAACTAATGATAAGAGCATCTAAGTCTTCCCAGCTGAGTCGAGGATTTACTGTCTGTTCCAGGCACTCATCATGTTGAGTCACTCTGCTGCCTCATCAAAGATATCTTTAAATTAAGAGATGAGATATTTAGTAATTCTTGGAAACGTTATTATAACTCGTTTAATCTATCACTATGACTAGGTGTAATTCTCAACATTAATTGCACATGCTTCACATGAAATGTATTTATTTCCCAGAGGTAGAGTCTGTTATTCACATCTCTTTGTAGTTTTCATGCAGAAATGTGCGTGGGCGTAAAATTGATGTTACAATTAATGCAAAATAAAGAGATGTAAATAAAGTGCAAACACTGAGATTTACATAACTTATTCTGTTGCAGGCAACATAATCATTTTATTTCTTCTTGCAAGTTGCATAAATACACAGGCAATGAAAGAGGCTGGATTATATTTGAGGTAACCTTAGGCAAAGATTCCTTAGGTGCCCACGCTCCCCATTACCCACGGCACTACTCGCACACATATGTGTTTTAACATTACAGTTAGAAGTTACTGTGGTTTAGAAAATGCTAATGGATTGCTGTTTGCAAACTATATAAGCTACAGTAATGAAATGTGTATGTAAAGGTGATAATGCATGTGTGGATACAACTATATATTGTGTCACTGTTTATGGGAGGTTATATAATTTCTTATATGGCTAACTTTGTGTATGTTGACTATTTGTGCATGTTGTGCTACCAGTGAGTGTGTAGAGCTTCTCACGTAAATGTGTAGCTATGTGGCTAATTGTGTGAGGTCATAGTACAGTGTACATCTGAGTGAATTTATAATTACCTACTGTATATCTTCATGCTATGTTCATAAGAGTAGTGTTCATTGGCAGTACTATGAATATATGGGTAATATCCATTGTATGTCTCTATAAAAGTTAGCAAACACCTCCAATTAAGTCATCGCTAATTGCTCCAGTCAGTACTATATCCTGGGATTTCTATTGCCTCAGTGCCTTTTTATTCTTATTCTAAGTGCTTAAGAGCAATGCTTGATACAGTATAGAGCTTTCTTCTCCATCCAATTTATTACTAGACTGGTCCCCTGCCTTACATGAGCAGAGACTAGGTTCAAGCCTAATACATACATAATATTTTGCTGTAGAATTTCCGGGAAGTAAAGAGTTTTTTTTTCTAGCCCTTACAGTCCTTCTTTTTTGGATGATGAAAACACAACTTATTTTAAAGATTATTTTTGAAAATTAATTTTGTATGTTTTATGTCAGTGTTATATAACTACCTTTCTTATTATTGGATTTAATATTTCATGGTTTCTGCCATGCAATGCAGAGCTATACATTAACAGAAGGTAATTGTGGGTAATAAAAATCATCATTGGTGCAAAGAGGTAGCTCACCACTTTTCTAAAAACTTTTTAACTCTACTGTTATTACTGTTGTATGCTCAGATTTAAATAACAGTAAAATGATTACAGAGTGCCATCAAGAACACATTTTCTGAGTTTCAAATAAATATTATTTTATGCAAAAAACATTTGTGTTGTTTAACAAACTATTTCAAATATACGATAGAAGGGTTAATAATGTCAATTGATTTAGGGGCTAAAAGTATGAAACTCTTGTGTTGTTCAAAGAGATTTGTAGTTATGGGACTGAAAGTTTTCTTTAAGACATTGATTACGATACCATACTGCTTTATCTTTAGGATACTTTTGAATTCCAAACAATTGGTTGGGTAACTTTGAAAGCGCACTCAAAAGCTAAAAAGTATGTATAAAATCCAAATGTTATTATTGGTTATTAAAAAAAGAAAATATTATGGCGATGAAGAAGGTATCTCTATTAAAATTCTTAAGGAGAAACTTGTTCATCTATAATGGTATAATAGTATTAAAAAAAAAACTCTTGCCCTGTCCAGTGCTCTGTGATCATGAGGATGGATAGACATTTTTGTATGTTAGGAATGCAATGATATTACTATTTCCCTGCTTACAGCTATTATAAATTTGCTTGATATTGCACTTAAAATATTCTTCTTTTGAAAATTAATAATTGATCATGCACAAACTATATTTAAAAAATCTAAAGTGTAAATGCCCTTTAATGTATTAACTATTCTGTGCAGCTATATGGCATTCTGAGCTCATTCATTAAATGACAACATCTTTGTGAAGTATACAATACATTAACCACATTAACAGCTATGGGCACGGAGAAAATCTTAATTTTAGCAGTCACTTCTAATGCATGGAAGCAGCCCTAATAGTCATATTTCTTTTCCAAGGCGTAGCATGGATTCAAACACAAGCACTGTCTATTATTAGTATTTTGCTTAAAATCATTGTATGCAGATAGCTTACACTGCTGCTAATGTTAATCTATTACAAACTTCACAAACACATAAGCAATCCAATCTACAGTGGTCCTTCAAGACCACCTCTATTTTGAAACATTGCGGAAGTTGTGTTTTGCATGAAAACAAATATTAATTAAAACCTGTTTAAGCTCTATTTATGTTTGATTTTAAGCTCAAAGACTCTCCATGTGTTCATATTGTTTTTGCCATGTACTTAACCCCTGCATAGCACTACAGATAATGTTGGTACGCTACAATGAAAGAAACATAATAATTTAAACTTCTTTAAAACTAACATGAAGTTCACAGAGCATAAAACTGCCAATGTATATTCCATTGTATGACTATATGACCACTGGTTAGTTGGTAGGGATAAGCCCTCAGATCAGATAACATTGCATTATATGGTACATTACCACATACCCTCTTTCAGATGCAACAAAGAAATAATTTCAATGTAATTTAAGTTTCAATTACCTGCTTGAAGAGTAATAGGAATTGCTTGTGTTATAGAGATATTCCCTGTGTTAGAATTAGCTGTGGTTCTGTGTCAGCTACCTGATGAGAAAGATAACATAGACAGTAGATAGTCTTATAAGATAATAACATTTAAAATGTAAAGAGAAAATAGAGATTCTTAAGCATTACTAACAAGAAAGTTGAAAGAAAGGAGAAAATAAGGGAATTGAGGACATGGAAATAAATGTCATTAAAGAGACTTCAAGAGAAATCTCCAAATGATGAAGTAAGAGTGTAGAAAAGGCACTGAGATAGAATTGGAGTTATTATTTGATTAAATGCACTGAAAACTAGTGTATTATTAGGAACTTGAAATTAGTTTTGAAGAATAATGCATTAGGTTATTAATCATGATAGGATTTATGGACAACCACCTAGGTAGCAGTTCAGTTTTTTTTCTGTTTGCCTTCCTTTGGATAATTTAACAGTTAACAAATAATCAACAAATTATAAGGACCAGAAAAGATAAAAAAACGTTTGAACTTGATGAGCTAAAAGTTTTTATTCAACCTCAATTTCTATGTAACTACATAACTATATAAAAAGGGAAAAACAATATTCATTCTTTTAATTTTTTTAAGATTTTGCCTATTAACAATTGTAGTTCTCTATACTGTAAATAGGATATTTGCATGCTGCATATTTAATGTAGTTTGTTTAAGATTTTATCACATTCCACATCCCTACGTGATGAAGGCACAGAAGAAACAGTTGGTGGCGCTCTCGTATTAGAGTTTGTGGATTTAGCTGCACAATGCATAAGATATTAGGTAAATGCAAGGACATTATTTTATTTTTTTAATTATTAATGTCAAGATTATGGTACTTCATAAGTCAAGGTCTCACCAGTATAACTTTGTGTAGATCACTATAGCTCATTACATAGTTACATAGTTACATAGGCCCTCATTCAATTGCAATTTGGCCAATTGAATAGGGCTCTAAATAAGCATATAGCATATATTTTTTAAATAAGTTTTTTGTTAGTGAAAACCTTGCTTTTGGATAGATGCTTACTAACTAAAAACTTCTTTAAAAATATATGCTATGTGCTTTTTTAGAGCCTTATTCAATTGGCCAAATCGCAATTGAATGATGGCCTTAGTAATTAAGGTTGAAAAAAAAGAAGACTTTCAGTCCATCAAGTTCAACCTTTTAAGATCTCCTCTGATCTGCAATATGCAAATTAGTTATTCATTAATTAGTTGTTAATTAATTGTTAATTAATTATGAATCAACTATGTATTTTTTTTTATTTTTTTATTATTAATTAATCCAGAGGAAGGCAAACAGAAAAAAAAAAACAAGTGAAACTTAGCCAATCGTTTCAAAGGAAAAAAAAATTCCTTCCTGACCCAGATACTGGCGATGGGATTTCTCCCTGGATCAATACTCTCTCTCTAATTATCCAGGATAACCCTGAATTCCCTTTTTATTTAGAAATAAATCCAGTCCCCTTTTAAAGTTATCTATCGAATCCGCTGTCACTACCTCCTCTGGTAGAGAATTCCACATTATATTAGTAAGTAAAAAATATTTAAAATATGTTAACAGGTTCTTCTACATTTCCTCTTTATGCATATACAGAAATGTGTATAGAGTATCAGGTCAATTATGAATATTCATTATAAAATCTTATTGAGGCAGTACAGTGATATTGAAAACAACAGTAGCATAAAATCAGTTAAAGAGACATGGAGAGAATGTATTTGCTTGTTAAATCAGAAAGAAGGTACTTTATAATTTGTCACAGTTGTTTTTTTTCAAATAAAGATCCCAGAGCCCAAAAACTTTTGTTTCAATGAAGTGTAAACAGGACTTCCTTATATTTTTAATGTAAAAAAACAAACAAACAACTTTTGCAATGTTTAAAACATGCTCTTTTAAATGCTTTAAAAACAGTTGTGTCCCATGAACCTTTAAAATATCTCCCACTGATCTGGGTATTTTCCTGATAATGGCACAAATTAAGGAACTGGCCATTATAACTTTAGGCTGTACGTAATTTTTTATATCTTACTGGGTGTATTTTCAACTTAATAAAACAACTTTCTTTCATTAATAGAAAGTGCATAATTAAATTAGAATGTAACACATGCTGGTACAAACTCAGTCCTGAAAGGCCAGTATCAAGCATGCTTCAAGTATCGTGTTTGAGTACAGTCACTAGTCATTGTGGAAGGAATTTGGAGAGAGTGGGGAGTAGTGGCAGAGTTAGTGATTGAAGGGCCCTGATTCAAAATATTATGATATGATGATATTCAAAATTTGGAATCCCCCTCTACAAGGTAGGTGCTCCCTGGCGAGTTAATAAAAAAAAAAATATATACATGCAGTGCCTTGCAAAAGTATTCACCCCCCCTTGGCTTTTTACCTATTTTGTTACATTACAGCTTTAAATTCAATATTTTGTTAATCTGAAGTTTATGTGATAGACCAGAACACAATAGTCTAAGTTGGTGAAGTGGAATGAGAAAAATATATACATAAAACAATTTTTTAGAAATAGAAAACAGAAATTTGGCATGTGCGTATGTATTCACCCCCTTTGTTATGAAGCCCATAAAAAGATCTGGTGCACCCAATTACCTTCTGAAGTCACATAATTAGTGAAAGGATGTCCACCTGTGTGCAATCTAAGTGTCACATGATCTGTCATTACATGTACACACCTTTTTTGAAAGGCCCCAGAGGCTGCAACACCTAAGCAAGAGGGACCACTAACCAAGCACTGCCATGAAGACCAAGGAACTCTCCAAATAAGTAAGGGACAATGTTGTTGAGAAGTACAAGTCAGGGTTAGGTTATAAAAAAATATCCAAATCTTTGATGATCCCCAGGAACACCATCAAATCTATCATAGCCAAATGGAATAAACATGGCACAACAGCGATCCTGCCAAGAGACGGCCGCCCACCAAAACTCACGGACCGTGCAAGGAGGGCATTAATCAAAGAGGCAGCACAGAGACCTAAGGTAACCCTGGAGGAGCTGCAGAGTTCTGGAGTATCTGTACATAGGACGACGCTTCATAGAGTTGGGCTTTACGGCAGAGTGGCCAGAAGAAAGCCATTACTTTCAGCAAAAAACAAAATGGAACATTTTGAGTTTGTGAAAAGGCATGTAGGAGACTCCCAAAATGTATGGAGGAAGGTGCTCTGGTCTAATGAGACCAAAATTTAACCTTTCGGCCATCAAAGAAAACGCTATGTCTGGCGCAAACCCAACATATCACATCACGCAAAGAACACCATCCCCCCAGTGAAACATGGTGGTGGCAGCATCATGCTGTGGGGATGTTTTTCAGCAGCCGGGACTGGGAAACTGGTCAGAGTTGTGGGAAAGATGGATGGTGCTAAATACAAGGATATTCTTGAGCAAAACCTGTACCACTCTTTGCGTGATTTGAGGCTAGGACGGAGGTTCACCTTCCACAGGACAATGACCCCAAACACACTGTTAAACAACACTTGAGTGGTTTAAGGAAAAACATGTAAATGTGTTGGAATGGGCTAGTCAAAGCCCAAACCTCAATCGAACAGAAAGTCTGTGGTCAGACTTAAAGATTGCTGTTCACAAGCGCAAACCATCCAACTTGAAGGAGCTGGGGCAGTTTTGCAAGGAGGAATGGGCAAAAACCCCAGTGGTAAGATGTGGCAAGCTCATAGAGACTTATCCAAAGGGACTTGGAGCTGTGATTGCCGCAAAAGATGGCTCAACAAAATATTGATTTTGGGGGGGGTGAATAGTTATGCACATTGACTTTTTGTGTTATTTTGTCCTATTTGTTGTTTCCTTCACAGTAAAAAACAAACAAACAAAAAACATCTTCAAAGTTGTGGGCATGTTCTGTAAATTAAATGATGCAAATCCTCAAACAATTCATGTTAATTACAGGTTGTGAGGCAACAAAACACGAAAAATGCCAAGGGGGTGAATACTTTTGCAAGGCACTGTAGGTGGTCTGCTTACCACAGAGTGATCTGAACATCTTTCTATAAAAATAATTAGCTGCCTCTCCCTTTTATCCGAAGCTACCAGTTTTAGTGGGTCTCTACCCTATAGTGGGCCCTGTGCTTTCTACCTGACTTAACAGCAGTACTGATGAGGACAGCACATCTCATTGGAACTAGGGCAGCATTAGAACTAAATATGTATCTGCCTCTGTTTCAGGGATTAGAGTTGAATAAGAATAGGATATAACGTTTACAATCACATATTTTCCATATTTTAGTACTTCTAGACCTTTTTGATTCCCATTAATTTCCATATACCTATGTTGCTTTGAGTAGGTGAAAGTCCATCAGGTACTTTTACATCTTGTAACTTATTAATGTATTGTTTATGTAACTGCTTCAATAAAAAAATAAAAAACAAGCTCATATGTAAAGCTTTGCAAATACCACTGCTTGTGCTATTGTTTCAACAGGACTATAAATTGAAATATATGAAATATACTTATCACAAGCAATTACATGCTAAATACATGACATGCATTTCAATTCAAGGCTGCTTTGTACCTTTACATCTTACTTTCAAATTTGTTTTATTTTCCATCTGTTTTGTACCTTTTACATCTTATTTTAAAATTAGTTTTAGTTTCTATTGAGCACCATTTCCATAGACACCCAATACTTAAATATTTTGACAGGCAAAGTTGAGTTAAGTTGCTGAATAACTGTCTAGACAAAAGTAGAAAGTCGATTATATAATATCTCTGTCTATTACTTTTAAAATATTGAAATATCTATTGAGACATGTAACATTCATACTGCCATAGACTGGTCTTATTTTTGGTTATTGGAAAATACTTCAAAAATATATTAACTATACACTTAAAGATAGCATGCCAAATCATACATAATCCCTTTTTATTCTGTAATTATGATTTGAATAAATCTGCAATAAAGAATTGGATATTCTGGAATTATTCACAGGCAATTATACATATGAAGCTATGAATGTAGAATAAATTATTCTGACTGGTATTATACAATAATTTTGTATTTTAACATTTTGAGTACCAGAAGCTATACAACTTCCGATAGATACAGGACACGCACTGCACTGACTGAAACCCGCTAAAGCTTTATGAAAGTTACATTAAAAGAAATAACACTATTATCACCAATATATAGGCTCATACACAGAAACATTTATTTTTTTGTCAGTAAAGGTCAGATTACATTGTTTCTTATACATCTATCAGCAGCCTTACCCAAAAAGGTTTATTAAATTCTATACATATTTCGCTTAAAGCTCCTGATACTTTTGAGAGTTACCCAACTTCAATAATCACAATCCTTTCATTGTAAAGGCAATGATAATATATTAAAGTTATCTCTCCAATAGAATGCTGATGGATGAATTAAATAGTTATCAAAACAGTCATGAACTTCTCATGATGTCATAACAAGCCCTTGCAATGTCTTGTAATGACTTGTTAATGCCACAAAATCATTGAAAGGGTAAACTAATTAAAAGTGCGTGACATTTTACAAGAATACTAACTTATGTGACAGTTTCTCTTGTACTTGACATTTAGAAATATATTCAATGGTAACAATAAAATTATTTCAACAAAATGCTGAGTGCATCTTAGTTAATGTCACAACACAACACATTATTTCAAATCCTGTAGCAGTATGTTTTATAGAGAAAATCACCCATTGTAATTGTTAGAAGCATTTATTTCACCAGCCTTTGGTACCCTGGTAAAATGACATATTTTCTATTGCACGGTTAGATAAGTTCAATTAGGACAAAATTGGAACTTTATTTACATTGATAAAATAATGACTACGGCGCAATCAATCAACCACAAATTGCCTTTTCACTCTTGAAAATTCCTAATATCCTGTGATAGAAAATACCATTTTAGATAACCACTAATTGTGTTTATCCACAAGCAACACTCAAGACCATATTGGATGCCTATATAGCTACCAACAGTCACACATGGGTAAGGACCAACAAGAGAACAAATAACGGGATTCACCTAAATGGCCCTATGTCCCATTTCAGGGGCCTCCTGTCTCAAGGGCCAAGGTGTGCCCCACAAGCTGGCTTAAATCCCTTTAATATTGCTCAAATGGTGATTGGGCAGAATATAAAATACAAAAGGTTTTAGTTTCAGAGTGCCTATAATTTGTGGCAATAAAAATTATTAAAAAACACACATGCATACAACTAAAAACTGAAAAGTTTTTAGCTTCAATGATAACCCCCTTTGGGGCTTTTATGACTGTCCAAGTATTCAGGGATAACCCTATTAAGCAGCCCAATTGGGCACAACTGTTTAAGCTTGTGACGAAGTGCCCTTCGCCACTTTGTCTTGGAGAGGACTGTTTGCCAGCCTCCTGCCCTGCGACTATGGACCGGCATTTAAATACTTTATTTTCCTATGCAGAAAGACTTTGGTTCCATGGCCATTGAACTGTATGTATGTGGTCTGAGCGCCATTCAGTAATAATGTGTGCCCAGACCTAAGCTATCTGCAGATATGTTCTGGGTTATAATATGTTGTGGTTATATCTGTAAAAATATTGTATTGTGTGGTATGCAGTCAAATATCTTTGGTCTCATACACTTGGTCAGGAGTTGCCCATCTGCCACTTATTACTATCTGCTAAAACACACAAGAGATAGCAGGAGCTGAGCAAGATCCTGAACAAGATAAACCTCACAGGGTGTCGCCAGGACTTGAACAAAGAGCCAGTATGGGGTTTCCCCAGGGGCATAGCCCAGGAGGAAAAACAGGAAGTGTCCACTGGGACAGTCTGGGTGAGAATGAGCATAGTAGCCACGCCTGGGGTTGGCCCATGGGAGGAGTCTCATGGATCCCACGTAGGGACCCTGTCTGACTGGCCAGAGGTAATTAGGGGTTGACCAAAGGTAGTCACTGCCCCTACTGTGTATGTGAAGTGTTTAAAAATGTGTGTTGTTTTCAATAAAGTGAGTTCACTTTTTGACCCTCAACACGGAGCGTGGTCTCGTTTTTGGAGGGGATTGCTATATCATACTGGGGATTGCTATGCTTTTGCATACTCCCTTGAGCTGTAACTACTGAACCCTTGTTCCTGATGTACTCTCGTTGGAGGAGAGGTCTTCCCCACACGATCCTGGATGCTGGAAATTCATACAGGGTGGAAGAAAGACGGCGCTGCTCCAGTTAAGCTACGGCGGTTGTGGAGTCTGTGGTGGTTGTGGTGTCCGGTGCGGTGCTTGTAGGCCTCGGCGCAAGCTAGGACGCGTCCATCAACGGAGGTACCCGGTCGGGGTGCCAGTAGATCCGTTACAAAGCTCAATTCTCAATATTAACTTGACAGTCTTAATTAGCAGCAACCTAACGGGTTTGCTCTCTCATTTCATCAAGTTAGGCTTCTTCAAAGGCTAAAAAAATGCTTTAGAGCCATTGCTGTGAACGTAGCAAGTATAAATACCTGTTAGGTTAGGAAGAAGCCATCATCTCTACACAATCACATTTTGCACTGTGACATCATACGCATGCAAGCAGATTTGTGCGCTAACGCAATGACGTCACACAACGTATGTGTACACACTCACACATGTGCGCTATGTTTAAATGGGCACTTAGTCTAAAAAACAGTATAAGGCATATATCAAGTGTGCTCACGCATGCACGATACACTGAAATAGGCACTTAGAAAAAAAAACAAGTGAATGTGCATGCTCGCGCATACGCACTAGGTTTGAATGGGCACTTAGTCTTGAAGACAATATAAGGTATATATTGAGTGTGCGCGTCTGCTCATGCATGCGCGCTACACTCAAATAAGCACTTAGACAAAACAACAATGTGACTAGAGGGGGACCCCTGCAGCATTTAAAGTTTGTGATTATCATCATAGACATGCCTCACTTCTTATTTACTATCTATGTTAGTTATTCTTTATTTATATAAGGATACACGCATTTCAAATGCATATACTTGCATTATGCATTATAGTTTTCTCTCACCAAAGCACTTATAGCATATACAATAACAAATATATAGTTATATCATTGCACATGTATATAAAAAGATTTTATAATTTGCCAAAGGATAGTTTGACAATTGTAATACTTATATTTTCTTTTTTAAATATATTGTGGTATGTGTTTTGGGAGAAGTACTCATATATAAAGATGAACATGGGAAGTTGAATATCCAAGTAACTTTGTTCTACATAAAGAACTATTTATTTAAGAGTACATACATTTATTGTATCCTCTAGATGAACTAAAAATAAATTTACGTATGAGTTGGAATCTACTCCACTCAATAGAAACATCAATTGACAAGTTGCAATCCTCATATTCAGTAGTTATATATATACATATCCAATTTTCATATAGAGAATTGTGTCACAATCACATTAATTATAATTTTTATTTCACTTCTTGTTTTATACATATAACTTTTATTTCATCGTTAGTCCCAGATATAGATATGTATCATCAAATTATGCACAACTTTTTTTATTTGCAGTATATTTTTCTTTCTTTCTGCATGCATTTTTTCTTCCAAGTGTGTAACCGAACCTAAAACGTGCACTAGCACTTTATTTTTAGTCCACTTTATGTATGCTGCAGTGTGCCTCTTTTTTAGACAAATTGTTCTTTCCAAGTGTCAATTTTAGTGTAGAACGCATGCGCGAGCGCACGCGCACACTTAGGACTTGATTTATACTGTTTTTTAACTAAGTGCCCATTTAAAAATAGCACGCATGCGCAAGTGTGTATTTGAATGTAATACGCATGTGCAAATACTTTATTTCAGTTCACTTAATATGCGTCACAAAGTTGACGACATCCCCAAGCAAACCCAAAAACTGATCTAGCACATTCTGACAGTTACATGTTGCTTTCTATAGACCATGCTATAGACATATTATTCAAGAAGTAAAACCTGATTACTTTAACATCTTTCATTCACTCTTAAGCGAAGAAGAGAATGAACACTCCCCAATACCCCCCCTATCAATTTCTTCTACTTTTCTGCCTTTCCTTCTTCCTTTTCTCCTTTTTTTAGTTTATATATCAATATGAATATATATATATATATATATATATATATATATATATATATATATACATACAGTGCCAGATGTACTTTTTTGGTGCCCCTAGGCAGTAAAGTGGAGGAGCCCCTGCGAGTGTGTGCGCAAGGTATGCATGCACCCAATTTTCCCTTTTCTGTGCGTGTAAATCGCTCTCTTGCTATTTGAGCAAATCAAAGACATTTCCCCATAACACAACGACTCATACACACACCAAGCTATTACTTGTTTATTAAATGCATGTATATAAAACTAAATTCTAAAGTCTACTGCATTCCCAGTTTAACATTCCACCAGCATCACTTGGTTCCCTACATATGAATGTAATTATATTAAGTCAGGATTAATTTTACACAATCTAAACATATTAGACCAGGGCCTCTTAATATTATATCAGCATTCACTAAGGGCCTGCTATAAAAATCTTCATAATCAGCCATGGTGTACTACATTGAAAAGGATACACATATTCAGCCATGGTCCTGTGCAATCAAATAAATATGTACTTATTTACATATTTAGGTCCCCTCTAATACTATATATGTACACATATTCAGCCAGGGTCTCCTATAATCATATTAATGTATAAATATTCAGAAAGGGTCAGATATAATCATCTTACTAATACAGTACAGGAACACCATGCTTAACGCTGTAGAGTGTTAAGCGAAACAGTTCTAAACAGAGCAGTTTAACATGGGGAAGATAGAGATAGGGGAACGCATTGAAAAATAAAAGACACAACACCAATAGAATTTTTAAACAGTTTTACTTTCTGTGAACTCTGATTGAACTGCACACAGCAGCATAAAGAAACAGCAACATAAACAACATAAAGAATAGGCTTTTCATCAAGTAAATTAAAGAAACAGTACTGTACAAAAAAAAATCCACTTTAATTGGTGATGTGGAGGCTCCAGTGTCATCCTCCAGCCTGGATTTCTTGGCCACAAACTGGTCAACGGCTAACTGCGTTGCATAGACTTCTATTCTAAGTGGTATTTTGAACCTTGATTTTGTTGAATTATTGGTTCTACCAACCGCAATATATTGAGCAACTTATTGGAGAATATAACTCATATATTTTAAAAAGTTTACAATAAAGTTCCTGTTTTTAGTTGTTGTTCTAATTAAACAAATGTACACATATTCAATAAGGGTCACCAATAATTAGCATACCAATGTATACATGTACATATAAATACAAAAATAAATGTTATCCCAGGAATACCTATAATTATATAGTATTAATAGCCATTCAAACAGAACACCTATAATCAAGTAAATGAGAAGCTTCTTTCTACCAATATTTCCTTACAACATTTTTTTTGTGTGAAAAAAACATTATACTGTATAAACGTACTTACAGTATGCTGCCTCAGCTTAACTGGTGCAATTTCTCCCTCTACAATCGGATGAGTCAAT